>CM028356.1:45388930-45443628 GCA_016618105.1 Dendrobium huoshanense
ACGGTCCATCCGACCATTATCGCCAGACGGCTATAGTACCTCCAACCTCTCGTCGATAGCCGACTACGGTCCCTCCGACCATTGTCACCCATCTACTACGATTCCTTCGACTGCCATCACCCACTAACTGTAGTACCATTCAACTTCCATCGCC
The DNA here is from genome assembly GCA_016618105.1 of Dendrobium huoshanense. Taxonomy (NCBI): domain Eukaryota; kingdom Viridiplantae; phylum Streptophyta; class Magnoliopsida; order Asparagales; family Orchidaceae; genus Dendrobium; species Dendrobium huoshanense. Next base: position 45,389,085 of record CM028356.1, read on the forward strand.
CGTTAACTACGGTCCCTCGGACTATAGTCCCTCTGAACAATGTTTTAAGACTTTCATTGTACTGTAGCACTATTTTTCAATATCCCGATAATTTTCTATTAAATAAAAACCCCTCAGATTTCATGATACCTAGTAAAAAAATTTCCATAAAATATTTAGAATGTGCAAAACTATAATCTCTATAACATATAAAAAGTTACGCCGTAAAAATTTTACCAGTACAAAGTTATCCCAGTTTTTTGCTAACGGATATAAAATTTTAATTAGAAAATTCGTGAAAAACTTTAACATTTAAAAATTGAGATAGGCGTAATGTGCCTTACCTCGAGTCGAACAACTTTCCCAACTGTGTCGACGGACAAAAATGGACCGAAGTCGCCCAAAATCCAGCTTCTTCTTCTCACTCCTCTTTTTCTCTCTCTAAACGGATCGAAAGGATGATTTAAATAACGGGGTAGATATTTCCGATCGTACAGGACGATCGTCAATGTACTGCATTCAGATGACAATCATACATACGATAATTAATTTCGTACATGGATGATCTCCTCTGTACGAAAATCATACGGATGATAATTAATTTTCGTCCCAGGACCATCAGCTTTGCTCTGAACTCGTTCAATTCGTCCAGACGATTCGTACATACGAAGTTAAAATTCTAACTATTCGTCCAAGACGAACTTCATCAAATTCCAAAAATAACTAAAAAAAAAGTTAAGGGTCTCACAGAAAGAGCTTTAGATGCTTATCTACTTCTGCTCCCACATGATCACCTGTCTCAACAATTGTACTACTACCAGGATGGGTAAGAGTAATTGGTGTAACTACAGGTGGAACACCAGCTGTTGTAGATCCCACCATAGACTATATCGTTTCCATCATCCGCATCATCATATTCATCATTTGTACTTGCATTAAGTTCCTTGACATTATATTAATTGCATCCGATCCTACTGGTGTAGGATCTACATTAGGTGCATTGCCTCCTACTGGTGCAATATTTTCAGGATCCTCAGAGATCCTAATAGGTTGAGATGACTGACCCTCATCCCTTTAAGGTATTCTTTCAGCCATTATATCTACAATGCATGACATCAAGAGTTATGCATTTATATAATCATGTATTCGTAATTAGATGCTCTTTTCATATGCTTACATACAAGCCAAAAGAAAGTTACATATAATTCAACTGAAGTTGGACTTATTTCTAAATTAGGAATACTACACTATCCTAGGCTCTGTAATCATTCCATCAGATCTCATCTTATTCCCATAAACAGTTCTTTTTGCTTATGCTTCCATAATTGAATCCTTATAATCTTAAAATTTTACTCTGATACCAATTTTGTAACATCCCACAGTACCCCTGAATAATATTGTAGAGTATAACAGCTAAACCGGTTAATCACTTGCATAACTATATGAAGTATCCCATAAACCTTCATTGATACATTAACTGAACCACTTAATATTTTTAAACATCCACAACATAGTTACAAAGCCACTAAGGAACATCCAAACAAAATACTTCAAATGAGTGTTTACATACCTTAGCTAATTCTTACAAACAGATATAGAAATAACGCATAACATTGAGGTACTTGAAATCTAATTAACAACAACTTTTTCTTTTTCTTTTCCGGTAACAACAGCCAGAAGAAAGTTCTAGTGAGCTATGAGGCTCCATAAGTTATACAACTTGAAATAACATTTAACTTACATGATTATAAATTTCAGAACATGGAAAATAGAACTAAAAGTTAGATTACCTGAAAAAACTAAATAAAAACTGATTTGATACTAACCTTTATTTCTCTTAAATCTATAATGAATATCCATTTTAGTCATTATAAATTTTGGCTAATCATTCGTAACATATTCAATGAAGCCCAGACAAACCTGACATTATCGCCATTGAATCACATAGAGGTCCCTTTTGCCCCACTTGCTAATGCATATTTCATTTCTTTGGGGTCTCTTTTTGCCCCACTTACCAAAAAATTTAATATATGGGAACCCTTTTGTCTCATCTGCATTGATAAGTTATACATAAAACTTTATCTTTAAATGGATATTCAGTACTCAACACCTATTCATAATCCATACTAACTGGTGATGACCAAGTTATATAAGAAAGTGTTTCTTATCATTTACATGCAATGATGTGTAGGCAACATAACATTAAATGACTCTTTTCAAATTATAATCAACTAGATAATATTTTAGGAACCAACATAAATCTTATGTTACATTTCAATGATACATATATAAAATCAAGGAATCTAATCACTTGCATTTTTACATCTTTATATTGCTTTTATTAACTCAATTAAATCAAGAGATATCATAAATTTATCCAGGAATATTAACTCTTACATTTATAAGTTAAGATTTACATAACTTACCTTCTAGACGAGTGGTCTCTTCTAAACCTACACCACGAAACCTTCTCCTTTGATACACCAACCCAAACCCTTCTCTCTGCATAAATTCAGGAATTCCCTCTCTTGCTCTTTCACTTCTTTATTATTCATTCTTCCAATCTCTCTTCTCAATTTGCTGCCACTATTTTTCATCATTAATACTTATATAAATTAATTTCATCACATAACTTTGTAATAAATTTGCCAAACCCTATAACAGTTTCTAAATACGTAACATTAATTTCTATTGTAAATGCTTGATACCTTCCCATCTGAATTTTGGTATTGCTCTAAACTGATGCCTCCACTCAAAGCAATAATCGAACTTCCAAAGAAATTCTACCGTTGCACCTTTTGTTGCAGGAATTCAATGATTCTACCACAGTTCCGTTGAGATCTATAGCCCGTTGGAGACTTCTTACTGTACCGAATACATTCTCAGACTTTCTCGTGTTTGTGCTACCGAAAATTCTGCTTTGGCCGCATAAATTGACAATGCATGAAGCATTGAATTGAATTCCTTCTTCAGGAATTTTCTGTACAGCCTACACTGTCTCACACTTTTCTTGCTTGCGGAATTTCTTTCTCCAGCAAATAATGAGAAATGAAAAAGATGTCCACGATACATAAAAGAAATGGATAGTGGGCCCCATCCAGCCCCTAACCGTTCTCCTCCAAACCACTCCAATCCAAAAGCTTCAATGACATGCAACCTTTCAGATTTATTATGTTTTTTTTTTTTTATATAATTATCTAACTAACTTATTAATAACATAATTTTATTAATACTAATTTCTTTAAATAATGAAATAAATTCATTGACATAAAGGTACCTATAATTCTGTTTATCACACGGACTGCTGACTGATGCAGGACCTCCTCCCGCCCACCAATCTTTGTAGAACTTTTACCCGAACATCGTCGGGCCACCGCTCGCCGCAAGACCAATACCCCAACGATGATCACCGTTGGACCTCGTCTAGTCTGTTGATCTCCGCCTGATTTATGCCGGACCATCATTCGACCACCGATAACTACTAGGCCACCTTCGGTCGCCGACCGCCTCTGGATCACCTCCCATTCACCGATCTTCTTAAGAGTTCCAACTTGACCATCATTAGACCACTACATAGCAGCCAGACACCATCGGATCTCCACCCGGCTGCCATCGATACGCCACTCCAACCAAGGTTGCCCCACTAAGATTATTTTGGCCTCAATCGCCCACCAACTATGACCCCTCTGACCACCGTCGCCCGCCGATTACAGTCCCTCTGACCTCCGTCGCCCGTCGACTACGGTCCCTTCGACCACCATCACCTCCAACTATGGTCTCTTTGACCACCATTGCCCGTCGACTACAGTCCCTTCGACGCCCATCGACTACGATTCCTGTGACCTTCGTTGCTACTCGACTACGATGCCTCCGACCACCACCGCCCCACTGTTATCCTACTGATCAAATTAACTTGCAAACCCTCTCTTGGGTGTAACTCTTATATCACTAGATTCTTCTAACTCTCATTATGTAATGTGCTCTATATGATATATATTTGTTGCATCAAGCTAAGGCCTTCTGTCAAGGAAGAGCCTCATTTGTAATCAACAATAAATATTAACAAAATCATTTTAACTAGTCCATGCCTTGTGATTTTTCCTCTTTTCAGGATTTTTCACATAAAAATCTTGGTGTCTCTTATAACACTTTCACCCCTTTCTTTTATCTTTGTGTGTGTTGGATCTTCGTTAAAAGATGAGTTAAGTTCTTTATCTCTCTACTGTTGTGAATGTTTCAGTCCGCAACAACTAGGATGTTAGGGATTTATGACTGTATGACATGCTATGGTTAGTGGTTAAATACTTGTAGGAGACATTTTGAGTTGAGGTTATTAGATATTTAATAGCTAGTTATTTAACTATTTATTAATCTTATTTTTCTATAAATAGTTTCAATTTTGAGACATTAGGGAATGAATGGAAGAATGAGTTGAATTAGAGTTATTATACTTAATAGATAGTTATCTAATATTTATTAATCTTATTTTCTTATAAATAATCTCTATTTGGAGATGTTAGGGAGTGACTGAAAGAAAGTTAAGTCTCTTAGTTTTAAGTTCAAATCTTCTCTCTCATACACACACATAGTTTTTAGAGTCATCAATGAACTAAAATGACTAATTATTGTAAGTACAATCAACAACTGATATCTTTTGAAAGGAGTAATGTTAACATTGACATAATATTGTTCATAACCCAAAGTCTATTATTTTCATAATAAGATAAGATAATATATTAATGATTTGCTATAGCATTAATTCTTTCAAGCAGGATTGTGAGTACATTACATGTTCTATTAAATATCATAGATGAAAAAGAATTCTAAAAATATCTAAATAATACAAGATAACTTTGTCAATCTAGGGGTGTCAAAACTGGTCGACGGACCAGGTTCGGGTCGAATCCGACTTGACCAAGGTATAAATGAGTCAACCCGAATCTGACTTGATTTTTCAAACGGGTTGGGATTTCTAACTGGACCCGACCGCACTGATTGCCATGTTGACCTGACCTGACCCGCGACCCGTTTGCAAAATTCCAATCCAAAGTCGCTAACCAGGTGCGAGATTAGTGGTCCAATGGGGGGCGGGGGCGACTGGGCGAGACCAATTGACCAGATGCGACTACGGAGTATGGGCGAGAGCCTTGACTCGCGAGGCCAACGATCCCGGGTGGGGGCGAGACTCGAGAGTTAAAATGAGACCAGGTGAGTCTGCGATCTTGCATACCCGAGGCACGAGGCCAGTTACGTGCGCGATATTGCGACGTCTGGGAAAGGCTAGCACGAGATAGGGCTAGAAACAGGACTAGGCAGGAGCTCGCAGCCTCACACCCCGCGACAAAAAAAGCAGCAAAATCGGGTTAGGTCATGCAGGATCCGGGTTAAATGGTTCGACCCGTGGGTTATTTGGTCAATCCGTATCCGACCCATTTTTCAAAAGGTCATAAATTTGAACCCGTAACCGACCCGTTTCATAAACAGGTTGATTCAAACCCATATTTTTCAAGTTAGATTCTGGTCGAGTTAGAAATTGACACCCATATGCTAATCCAATTATGCATGTAATAATTTCTCCACAATCACATATGAATATAACAAACAAAGTGTTAAAAAAATATATTGCAATTTTTTATGCACAATTAGAAGGTGCCCAATTAGAAGGCCTTCCGCACCACACGAAATTCTCCATTCATTCTTTCTTCAGCATATTCCAACACATGAGAAAATCTGCGCCTACTGTGATATGTAAAACAAAATAATTCTTTTAGATATTAATCAAATTAAATTGCAATTTCAATTTTAAATCTCACTCTTCTTAAAAACAAAAGACTTTTTGGAATGGAGTATTAAATTTAAAGAAAAAAAATTATTTGTTAAAAGAGAAAGAAAAAAGAAAAAATTGGCTCATAATATTTATATTTCGCTTGAGACAGTTTTTATATTGTCCTATAAAATAATTTTTTAGTACAAAATTTTTTAAGCTTGAAATTTTTTTACTAGAAAGTCATTTTGGAAAATAACGAGAAAGTTATACTAAATATAATCTAGACTTATTTTGGAATAATTTTCTTACTTGTTTATTTTTCAGATATCAATTAAAATTTATGTTTGATTATCAATTTTTTATTATTTTTAATAAAATTTTGATTGAAAACTAATTTTATGATAATTTAAAAAAAATTCTCTCTCAAAAAGAAAAAAAGCTTTCTAAAACATTTTTAAAAATACACCAGCCGTCCAAACTCACATGAGATGAGAGTCCTCATATGGAATTTTTATTGCCTCAGGTTATCTGACGTAGAGATGCATCAGGTAGCCTATTATATATCGTCACGTGCTCTTACTTTTTACCGTGCGGCCCGACGACCCGACCCGGAACGAATATGCTCGGTATTGGTAGGTACTACTCGGTATTTTCTCGGTATTTTCTCGGTATTGCTCGGTAATTGCTCGATATTTCTCGGTAATTGCTCGGTATTTGCTCGGTAAACTGTTTTGTCCAGTTGGTTTCTGCGTGCATGTAACGTTTCTTCATTTGATGAATCTTAAATAGTTATTAGCATATATTGATCAGTAGGATGCCAAATTGGTCTGCAAACTGATCTCAACTATCAACATATGAAAGTTTGCTGGTATGTTTTCACATGCCTTTAAAACAGCCAGGAACACTAGAGAGGATTGAATGGGCTCAGATATGCTTGTTGTCACTGATTCTTCTCAACATTCTTCTCTTGGGAGAGAATTTCTAAGTTATTCTGAGGATTTTTTTTCTAATGTCTAACTAAAACAGTGTCAAACAAAACAAATTTCCACAAAAAAGATGAAAAAAATATCCCTTTCCTTATGAATACCACACAGAAAGTAAAATAAAGTTAAAAAAAAAAGGATGTTCATATCTATTTTCCTAAAACCTTCAGCAATATTTAACAAAAGCTCAACTATTTCCCTCTCAGTTTCTCCCTAACAAACATCAGCATTCAGCGAATTCTGAAACACCGCGCTAAGTTTTTTTTTTTTAAAAGACGATCAAGCAACGCTGAAAAACAAATAAAAGAACCAAATAGTATAACGAACAAGAGCAACCAAAAACATTAAGAAATCCACCAAAAAAACAAATGAGAAACCCTATAATCCGGCGTAAGAAGACGTACGAGAAGGAGGGTAGTTCCCGGCAGTCTCAAACCAGAGCTCCGCCTGCTTGGCTTCCGACGCCAATTCCCCAATTCCTCAAGCGACGAAACGCACAAATACTACCGAGGAATACCAAGTAGTACCTAGCAATACCGAGCAAATATCGAGTAGTACCTATATAGCAATAACGAGCAAATACTGAGCAATACGCGAACATAGTAATCCCGGATTCGTTCCAGGTTGGGTCGTCAGGCCGCGCGGTAAAGAATAAGAGCACGCGTCGATATATTATAGGCTACCTGATGTATCTCCACATCAGATAACCTGAGGCAATAAAAATTCCCGCATATGATATTTACCATACCTTCAGCAGATCTCAGCCACTAGCTTGCATCAACGGTAGCAGATAAGCATGTCCGTTCTGACCCAGGACTTTTACTGCTACCATAAATACACAAAATCTGAGGGCTTTCCTGTAAAATTTCTATGAATTTTCCGGGGTTCTGCTGCTTTGTCAAATCGACTCGACCGAGAATGGCGTTGAGGTTCTCCTACGTCACACCTTCGCAGCTAATCAACTTGCGCCGGAGTGCGAAGGTGGCGATTGTTGACGTCCGGTAACTCCGATGCGATTTCGCCTCGATAAAAGCTGTGGAAATCCTTCTTTTTCTAACTTTAGATTTTTGTTTTCTTCTTCGTTAGAGACGAGGAGAGGAGCTACGACGCCCACATCGCCGGCTCTCATCATTATGCCAGTGGTAGCTTCTCGGAGAGAATCCCGAATCTCGTGGGAGCAGTCCAGGGCAATGACATCGTTGTTTTCCACTGCGCACTCAGCCAGGTTCGTTCGGTAGCACCCTAAGGTTCTAACTTTTGACCTATTTGGAATATTCCCTTAATAATTAGGGTTTTAATGCAATGGGTCTACTTTTGAGCTATCGATACTAATAATGAGGCTGAAACTGGATGGAGATGAATACAAATATTTTTGAAAGTGAGGTGTCTTGATGTTTGGTTTTCCATTGATGTCATTCTTCTAATCAATGTGGCATCCGCTGAAATAAATAAAAACTTAGAATAGTGAAATAATATTTATATGATAATGGGCTCATAATTTGTGGAATAAAGGTTGAGCATATGTTATATAATTTTATTGAGTTTGATAATAATAACAATTATCAGACAATATTATTACAAGTTAAACTCAGACATAAGTTTGATTGGTTTATGTATCTTTGTGTATAATATAGAATAATGAGAACATAAATAAGCTATAACTTATAGAGTTACTACTAAATAGTTAAAATGGCGGAATATCAAGGAGTATTAGTCAATATGAGTTTATAATGGAGATTAAAAGTAAATTTTATAAAATATTAATTAGGCTGACCATTTTGTATGAACCCAAATGTTTAGTAGTGTTGCGTCCTGGAGTAATCAATGCGGTAGAGAAATATATAGTTTAACGTCTTAACATTGTACGAAGATCCAACACACAAGCAGATAATAGAGAGGGTGAAGCGTTCATAAAAGACACCAGAGTTTTTACATGGAAAACCCCTAAAAAGGGAAAAAACCACGGGGCATGGCCCAGTTTGAATGAATCCACTAGTATTTGCAGTCGATTACAAATGAGACCTTTCCTTAGGAGAAGGCATTGGCTTTATGTCACAAATGTACATCATATAGAGCACATTACATGGTGGGAGTTACATATACATGTTTGTTTGGTTGGAAGGGTCGTAGTTGGCAGGAGACCAGGGTCAGAAAGACCGTTGTCTGGTGATGGAGGTCGGAAGGACCATAGTAGACGATGGAGGTCCGAAGGACCGTAGTTGGCAGGAGACCGGGGTCAGAAAGACTGTTGTCTGTTGATGGAGGTCGGAAGGACCATAGTAGGCTACGGAGGTCAGAAGGACCGTAGTCGGCAGGAGACCGGGGTCAGAAAGACCGTTGTCTGACGATGGAGGTCGGAAGGACCATAGTAGGCAACGGAGGTCTGAAGGACCGAAGTCGGCAGGAGACCAGGGGTCTGAAAGACTGTAGTTGGAGGGTGGAACTTTGGTAGAAGTCCGGGCGTCAGGTGATGGTCTGGCAGAACTTCGGGCCTCAAGTGATTGTTTGACGAAGGTGAGGGCCTCTGGCGAAGGTGAGGGTCTCTGACGAAGGTGAGGGCCTCAGATGGTGGTCTGGAGAAGGTGAGAGCCTATAGCGAAGGTGAGGGCCTCTGGCGAAGGTGAGAGTCTCTGACGAAGGTGAGGGCCTCTGGCGAAGGTGAGGACCTCTAGCGAATGTGAGGGCCTATGGCGAAGGTGAGGGCCTCAGATGGTGGTCTGGCGAAGGTGAGGGCCTTTAGTTAAGGTGAGGGCCTCTGGCGAAGGTGAGGGCCTTTGGTGAAGGTGAGGGCCTTTGACAAAGGTGAGGGCCTCTGACGAAGGTGAGGGCCTTTAGCGAAGGTGAGGGCCTCAGATGGTGGTCTGGCGGAGGTGAGGGCCCTTGGCGAAGGTGAGGGCCTCTTGCGAAGGTGAGGGCCTCTGGAGAAGGTGAGGGCCTCTAGCGAAGGTGAGGGCCTCTGACGAAGGTGAGGGCCTCTAGCGAAGGTGAGGGCCTCAGATTGTGGTCTGGCGGAGGTGAGGGCCTCTGGCGAAGGTGAGGGCCTCAGGTGGTAGTCTGGCGAAGCTCCGACGATGGTCCGGCGAGGCTCCAGCGGTGGTCCGGCGAGGCTCCGGCGGTGGTCCGGCGAGGGTGAGGGCCTCAGGTGGTGGTCGGAAGAGGCTTCTGCGGTGGTCCGGCGAGGCTTCTGTGGTGGTCCGGCGAGGTTCCTGCGGTGGTCGAGGAGGAGCTTCTTCCATCTCTTCCTTCTCTTCTCCTCTTCTCTCCTTGCTTGGGTCCTCCCCTCAAGAGAAATGAGGGGTCTATTTATAGATTTTCTGGAGTGGCATGGCTTGTAAATAGGCAAGAGATCAGGAGTAAATGTGGAGTGGTTGGATGGACGGCCGATATTGAATCTCTTGATCATGTACCGTTCGTCAGACATTTGAAGGCCTTAATGACGTCAGAATTTGGCGAACTTGGGCTCGTTTGATTCGTCTCGTCGAGCTCCTCGATTCGACTATAAGCACGTCTTGTTTGAAAACCATTTGGTAACCCAAATTGTGGTTCGAACCTTCCAACAGTACTTCGAGTACTTGATTTGTACTCATTTGGGCTCGGATTGAGTTGAATTTGGTGTCGTTGGGTTCGTATTTCTGAGACGTTTCAGTTCGACTATAAGTTTGCTAAAATCGGAGTTGAGATGGTCTTCGAATTAATTTTTGAAGTTTCTAACTTGATTTTGCATTGAGATTCGTGCCCGATCAAGATGATTTTTTGAGTACATATCAAGTAGTAAAAAAATTATTGAAAGCTAAGCTATGTACGAAAAAAATTGAGAATGTGAAAATAGATATGTAAACTACAATTCCTCATAGCCTTTCATCCTCTGACTGATGGCCAAATTGAAGTGGTCAATAGGAGTTCAGGTAACTTGTTGAGATCCTTAGTGGGTGAGCACATTAAAGATTGGGATTCCAAACTCTTCACTGCTGAATTTGCTTATAACAATTCTGTAAACCGCTCCACTGGTTTGAGTCATATTGAAGTTGTATATGGGTACAAGTCTATAGAACCTTTAGATCTCAAACACATGTGTCTTAAGTATATAATTTATGAGTCTGCATCTTCATTTGCATCGCATATGCATAAATTATATAAAGAAATTATACGCCGAATTGAACAGAGTAATTCCAGTTATAAGCTTCACGATGATCTTAAACGCAGATTGAAAATATTCGAAGTTGGTGATTCAGTGATGGTCGGGATTCATCTGGAACGGTTTTTGAAAGAGACCGTTAAGAAGTTACATGTCAAAAGTGCTTAACCATTCAAAATAATCAAGAAAATCAATGATAATGCCTATGTGGTGGGTCTATAAAGGTCCAAAGTTTAACCCACCTAATTCACTACAAACTGAGCCTTGTGTGACCACACCTTGTGAGAACTCAAGCCTTCCTCCACTTCCAATTATTCTCAAAATACATATAACGGAGATAGTTGACATGATTATGAGTGATGAAATCATTTCTATAAAAGAGGGTGGACGAAGAAGATATTTGATAAGATGGAGAGGGAAGCCAGAGTCATATGGCACTTGGCTAGATCACGATGAGCTATAGTAGATTGATCCAGATGCACTAGGATTTATGAGAGCACCTGGGACGCGTACTCGACGGAGTCGAGCTCTTTTTCACCCAGGGAGAACGATGAGGATATCCGACCATGGAGAGTCTATCAGAGAAGGGCCGACGATCTACGACCACAATCGCTCCACTTTATTTTTGAGTTATCATTTGTATTAGGTTTATTATTATATGTGTGTTTGATTTATTATTGCAATTTTTTCGTTTTTACCCTCACTCGAGGGAGTAGTTGTTTGTGACCCTTAGGGGCACTTTTGTCATTTATCTTGCTATTGTATTTTGGCTAATTAAAGCCCCCTCCTCTTCCTTTTGAGGGGATGATGGATATTATTAAAAAAAATTTATGCAATTGTGTTTTGAGTGCTTAGAGTTCTTGTGAGAGGTTGAGGTCCCTAGATGAGGGCAACGTACTACCCATCAACAGCAAGAAGTGTCCGGGCTCGTGGTCCGTCTCCTCCACCTTTGTCCCTCCTTTCTCCTAGCCACCGGCCACCCTCTCTCTTCCTCCTAATCGCCGGCCCAACTCCTAGCCGCCGGCCCCAAGCCTTCCCCTGCCTCCTAACCGCCAGCCTCCACCTCTCCTCCTTTCCAGCTGCCGGCCCAAAGCACCTCCCTTCTAGCCGCCGTCCATAAGGGCCCCTCTCCTCCTCGTAGCCGCTGCCCCAAACCTAAAACCTAATCCCCTTCCTAGTCGCCGGCCCTAACCCTAATCCCATCCTAGCCTCCAACCACATCTCCCCTCCTTTGCCTCCAAATTTCAAATCCCTAATTGATTACTTTCCTTATGTGATGCATCTTAAATTACGAAGGTTTTACTTTCAGATTTTAATTCAATTTGAATTTCAAATTCTTTCCTTAAATAAGAGAAGTTATACTAGGGAAGTCCCTCCAAATCAAGGCCTTTTAAATCCAAATTTAATTTAGAGAGACAATTGCAATAAAACCTCTTTCTCCATTTAGATTGGATTTGATTGGCAATCTATCTAAATCCCTTAATTCCCTCCCACATCCCCTCCCCACTCCCATAGTCGCCGCCCTCTCTCTCTCTCTCTCTCTCTCTCTCCCTCTTTCCCTCTTTGCTCCCTCCAATTAACTCTCCCCCCCTAATCAACCGAGATTTTCTATTTGCTGGAATTAATTTCAGATTTCTAATTGTTGTTTCCCTTACCATACATCCACAAAATCTGAAATTACTTGTTATGCTTCCTCCTTCGTTGAATGGTTGATCTGGAACTTGATCACGACTTCATATTCGACTACCAAGGGTTCATTGACATCCACCGATCTCCTTTCTTCTACATTGAACTAGAGAACAATCTCTTTGTTGAAGATTATGTGGAAAGAATCCTCTTCTCCCTAGCTACTGCTATCGATTAACGACAACCCCCCGTTCAATGACAATATACTTCTGAATCCTGACAAAGGTGAATTCTCTTCCGAATCTTGTTTCTTCCAAGTCTCTCTCAATTGTGAACTCTCAAAGATCTTGCAAGTTTTCTCCACTAAACCAGTTATTAAGAGTGAGAATGAGGGATCTTAAATAGTGACTATTCTAAATGTTAATTAAGGGATTTCTTTCGAAAACCCCCCACATTAAGCAAATCTGATTTGGTTGGTTATTTTGTACTCTAAATCATTATCATGTATTCTATTGCTTGAACTAAATCATTACTTTAGTGTTTTCATTCATCGTTTAAGTCGTTGGAAGAGACTAATTGTTCTTGGCTTCTTGCTATTTCAAAAACGTATAATTTCAAAGGTAAAATATCAACAAACATATTTAGTCCTAAATCCTATAATTCCATGAACACTTAGTCTCTTATGATATTATTCTGAAATTTATATTTTATTAGTAATTTATATGGGCCCTTGTTGATAGAGCCTTTTTTTTTTTTGCATCAGACACTATTCATACTCTTGTTGGTTGAATTTTTAATTGATTTAGGATTGACATTGTTTGAATTAAACTATTTCTTACTCTTTTTTGCTTCACCTCTCGATTCCCACAACTTATTGATTTTCACCTGAATTATCCAATTTTATGATCTCTTATGAATGGATGATACTATCAGGAAATTTATATACTACTAATAAATTTATGCGGGACTTCCAAAACTCCCTCTTCTTCAAAAACTCATTGAAAAAAAATCTAATTTTAGCTCAAAAACCATGAAAATTAGCAGGGTGTGTCCTCTTATCAACACCAACCTATGAGCGCCATATCAAATTTGATTTTTTAAATTTATCATAGTTCTCTTGCTCTTGCCTTTATTTTTCCACTGAAAAAAAATTATGGAAATTGGTATTTTGATCACATCAATTAAATATTCCAAAACTCCTTCAGCTTTAAAAATTCAAGTAGTATCGTTGAAGCCCAAAAATCATGAAAATAAAGGGTAATATCCTCTCATCAACATGAACTTACAGATAAAAATCTTAATTCCAAATTCCAGAATTCTCATAATGTTGCTTCTATTTTTCCACCTAGAAAACTATAAAAAAATAAGAAGATATTTCTAAATTTTAGTTGCATGCACCAATGAAACCAAGCCCAATTGACATGGGTTATGTAAATTCTCAATATTATGCGTATCAAAAATATTTTAAATATCTAAATGCTTATCCAAATTGGGTTACTAAAAATAGCCAAAAATTGGGTAAAATCAAGGGAAATATAGAAATGCATTATCAAATCTCAAGAGATTAACAAGACCGGAGAGCAAGCATAGATCTTAGATTAAATTAATTTTTTACTCGATCATATTAGCTAACCTGCCATGGAGCTAGATCAACCCAATCCAATCATGATTGATTGAGCAAGATGAGCTAAAAAATCAAAATCATACTTGTTAATAGAGAAAAATATACAGTAACACAAAAACCCCATTAATCTGCTATCAAAATACATGGAAATTTGAGTTGAAATTTTTATTGTATGTAGATATGGTTAAATGGGAAGTTTCCATAAAAATTTCATGATTTTTGAGCTCTCTACTTTCTTAACATTAATTTAATCCGAGTGACATGTTGATAATTTTGTCTAGTTTAGAAGGAAGGGGTGATGGGTGGTGTGTGTTGAGGGGGAAGGGGTTTGTAAAATGGTATTTGAGATCCCTTCTTATCTCAACAGGTTGATGCTACCGGAAATATCATAATTCTTTGAATTTTTTTTTTTTTTTTGGGAACTTTGATAAATTTGGGAAGTTTTGGACACAAGTTATCAAATTTGATCAAGTTATGCTATGATCTAGTTGAGTAGATTTTGACATGGTTTCAAAAGTATAGATGTATGAAAATCGAAGGAATATTGGTGATAGGAGTTAAATTTTTTGCAATAACTTGAGAATTTAAAACATGATTCCCCGTCCCCTAAAAAAAAAAAAAAACTTTTCATCAGGTGGTTTCAAGAGCAAAGGTTATGTTTAGCTTTTTAAGTTCTTTCAACTCACAGGCTGAAAATAGAGCTGAAAAAGTGGTAAAAAGCTTGTCTAGATGTAAAAAATTTCTCTTTAGGTTTAGGCTTAACTTAGTCATGCAAGAGCTTTGTTTTAGGCTTAGATTTGAATGGACATAAGGAGGGTTAAATGTATGAATTCAACGCTTTCTGTTGTTGTAATTCAAAGCTTATATTTTCCAGGTGTCAAGAGCATCTTTTACTGTTACTATTATTAGGGATTGATCTGTATTGGCTTGATGTTTTCTTAAGCCATTTTACATGTATTCTTTGATCTCCATTTCATCAAGTTGGTCGTTCAGTACTATATGGAGGATTTTACAAAAGTAGTCTGATGTGACACGTTCATTCATTCTAGCTTTTTCCTCCCTTCACTCCATCATTCTTGACTTGAGACGAATATAGTGAAATAGTGATGGTTTAAAGTTTGATAGCATTTCATACCTAGTGGTTCATGCTTCTTCATGCGCAGGTGTTGGTGGTAGCTAAGGTTTGCCACCAGCAAAAAACATCTCCATAATAAGCCATTGATCGGCATACATAGCTTCCATTTGACTCTAGAGTTTCATAGTTAATGCAGTAACTTAGGTCCTAAGTAAGTCTTGTATATCCTATGGCAGTGATGGCAAATTGCTTACTGTCTATGATGGTGTTGTAAAAATTACACTACCATGAGACCCCTCTGACAGGCTTTTACTACTGCTATTGCTATTAGCTTATGCAAATACAAAGTTTCATTCTTTAGCTTCCACATGCTACTTAGTTTTCTAATGAAAGTTTGATTTTTTATGTTGTAAGTCCTGTTTAAAGCAAATGCACATTGCGTGAGAAGAATGTCGATCCCACGATGAACAAACTAGAAATATCGTAAGTTTACTTTGCTACTGCCAGGTAATTCTGAAAATATGTTATGGTTAATCTAATTGCAATTTACTCTAGTCCCGTAGCTTAGAATGTAATAAGAATGGGAACTCAGATATTCTCAGCAAGTTAGCAACTAGTTGCCACATCTGTTTCCAGTTAATCTTGGTTGACGATTTAATTTCTCAATTTTATTTAAAAAAATGAATCTTTATTACGTCTAAAGACATGATCAATAGGCAATAATTGTTTGTGATAATCAAATTAAGTATTCATTTCACCATATTTTAAAATAAAAACCTTTGTCAGCTCCATGCAATAAGGACATGCTAATTTACCAATTTTAGTTCATCTAGATAACATACCATTTGCAAGAATTATCTACATTAATACTTCTTTCATAATATAGTTTTTTTTTCTTAAGATTTCATATATGAGCACACTATCATTCCATGGAATTTTTAACTCAGTCAAAAGTTGCAGGAATATGTCACAATTTTAAAAAACATGGGAGTTGTAGGGCATAATTCTGGTGGCAAGTTTTAATGAGTAACAATGATCAGCTGACAGGAATACAAACTAACTGCTTGATTATATGGTGTAAAATCATGGGTGCAATAACGTAATCTGATATTTCATGCATCAGATGTAAAATCTAAACAAGTTTGATCAAAATGGCTTTATTTGCTTCACATCAGGAGAGTGACATAATATCTACTTCACATTAACGATATTTATGCCATCTCATATGACATTCTTAGTTTATGTATTAATGGAAAGTAATGCATTGTCTTTTGAGGAATTTCTTGGTAATTCTAATGTGTTATGTATCGATTTAGGTCATAAAATTTACAATATTTGTAAATTAATATCTTTGTTGTAGAAAATCATGCACTCGTTCATGCAACAGTCAATTTTTATTGCATCTAAAACCAAATTTGTTGTTTTGTTGTAATTATCAGGAACCAAATTCTCAGCTAGAGTAGTCTCCATTATTAGTTCACAAAATTGATTAAAAGCAGTCTAAGGCACATTATACTCAGATTTAATATTGAGCATTCTAACAATTACGGATATCTCTGTATGGCTACTACAATCGGCCTAAATAGGTTGCTATGCAGCACTTAATTAATCATAAAACTTTTGAGCTTTGCTATTTGGTTGCTCCTATATTTCATTAGTTGGAAAATCTTCATCATTAGTCTAATCTCTATATTTCAAAATTTTGCAGGCCTAGAACCATATATTCAATTTTATTCCTTTGATCACTTGGTTTATTGGTAAAACTAGTTGATGCCTTTCCATGTTGTGTATTTGTATGGTGTTTATGATCATACTCGTTGTGAGATGTCCAATACTAATAATTGAGTAAAAAACTCATAAATATTAATTAATACATAGTTCATCAATTAACTATAAAATTATAAAATTTAATTCTTATGATTCAAACATAGACATCTAATTTTACATTTCTAAAAAATTTGTTTCTAGCATACAAAGCCTATTAAGGACTCGACTCCATATAGAAATTCATATGTTAATCTCTTATTCAAGGATATAATCTATTGTATATCAAAATTGTGATATATTATGATATCCATTTTATTTTTGTAATTAAAGCAAAATTATGATAAATCTAGTTTGCTTAGGTAGTCACAATCACCCCATCTTTAATAAATTTATGAAGACTCATTCCCTCCATCAAAAACTAACATATGGAGTTATGCTCGCTCAATTCGCTGCAAATATATGAAGTCATAGTTGCTCTATCATCTATCGCAAAACTATAGAATCACTGTCGCTTCATCTAAAACAAACCTATGAGGTCTTAATCACTCTATCTATCACAAACCTATGGGATCACAATTGCTCCAACTATCACAAACCTATGGGATCACAATCGGCCCCGTTTACCACAAACATTTGTAATCACAATCACTCAAACTATCATAAGCTTGTGAACTCACAGTCGCTCCATCCAAATAAGAAATAAATTAAGAGTGATGAAAATGTATGCTTTAAATTTGTTCTGTTGAGCTTCTATTAATGCCATCACAATGATCATATCTGTAAATTATCAAAAAATTACATTTATCAAATTTCTAGACCAATTCATTAGCCATAATAAATGTTAATAGTTTAATTTATGCCTTTAATGTTTGCTTGAGGGAGCCAGTGTGGGGACCTTGGTTATGCAAGACGACGGGTGAGAAAAACTAAGTGTATAAGTGAGTTAAGCTGACTTGTGAGCCGGCTAGAGCTTGACTTGATAATAGTTTGTGAGCCGAACTTAATGAGCTAATGAGCCAAGCGTGTGCCAGCCCTAAATCGGCTTGTTAGCTCGCAAGCTAGCTCATTTTAAAAATATTAATTTAAAATGTACTTACAATGCATTAGCATCCAAGATTTTAAGTATAAAATTATTTAAAATATTTAAATTTAGTGATTCACTTTTTTATATTAAGTGATTTTTTTTCTAATTTCTCATTTTTTGTCATTTTATTATAATAATTTCTTGGTTCATAATTAATTTCTCTCTTTCATAATAAACAATACGGCTCATGAGCCGGCTTGAACTTTTAAAATAAAGCTCGAGCTTGAACTCAATTAATTAATCAAGCTCAAGCTCAAGTTAGAGATGCCTTGAGCTCGGCTCAACTTGTTTACACCCCTCAGAGTAGCATTCCTCTGTCAATGGAGATCGATGACGTAGCAGTGGCAAGTCCAGGAAGAGATAAAGAGTGGTGGAGGCATTGAGGAATCAAGGTAGCCCTGACAAAGGTAGGGAAGTAAGGGAGAGTAATTTGATTTTGTTTTGTGTGTGTGGGGGGGGGGGGGGGGGGGGGTGCGGGTTGGAGAGGGAGAGGGGAGGTGGTGAGGGGTGAAAGAGAGATGAAGAGTAGGGCAATGGTAGGAGTTGAGAGAAACAGAGAGGGAGAGGGGTTGATGAGGGCAAAGAGGAGGTGATGAGGATAGAGAAAGAGGGAGAAGGGCAGTGATTGGAGCTAAGAAAAAGATAGGGAGAAAAGCGGCGTCAGAGGGGATGGTGAAGGTGTTGGAGAGAGCGAGATTGAGGTGGGAGAGGGGGCAATGGGGGGAGCAAGGAGAGAGCAGGAGAGCGGGTAGTGGAGAGAGAAAGGAGAAACGAGTGAGGGAGAGGGGGTGTTGGAATGACTAGGTGAGAGAGAGAGAGAGAGAGAGAGAGAGAGAGAGAGAGAGAGAGAGAGAGAGAGAGAGAGAGAGAGAGAGAGAGAGAGAGAGAGAGAGTGGGAAGGAAAGGGGGGATCGGGTTGCATCCTAATGGCAACCTATCAATGGATTACTGGCGATTTTTCATTATAATTGTTTACGATGAAAATTGGTAGTAATTTTTTGAATTCTATTACACACATTGTTGGCGGATTTTCTGTCAGTATGATCAGCGTTAATCTTGCTATGGAAAATTTCCATCACAATATTTCATTTGTAATATCTGGTGTTCTTGTAGTGCTCCATATAGATAACTATGCTTCGAGCTCGCTCTAACCTTGGCTCTATGGGGTAGTTAGAGGCACACAATGAACTTGTGGTTGAAACCATGGAAACATTTTGTTCAACGACTAATCTCCATGTAGATAACTATGCTTCAATAATAATTATGGATATTGGATTTCACATTCGCGATCCATGTGAGAAGCTTCCAATTTACAATTGGAATGTCTTACATGCTTATAAATGCACTTTCACATCAGTATAATGTAAGATGTGATTACTATATGAGTCGAAGAGATTGGAGGTAGAAGACATGAGTTTAGAGCACTCTCTTCTACTTAGATTGAGTGGACAATAAGTGGAACATCATGAGATTTGGTTATGGAGTTGATGGTATGTAGTTTGAAGAGTGCTGGTGTGTTATTGGAGGAGTTGGGTTACTTAGAGAGGTGTAGGAGGACTAAATGTGGCATTGATTCAACTGATCACATTTAATGTGAGGCAATTTCCTATAGAAATATAGCAAAAGCCAGCTAAAAACTACAAGAAAACTGGTGGATTGCCACGGTTCAACCACTGGTTATGATGCAGCTATCATTGGGTTGTATAGAGCATGATTGGCTGTCGATCGCTAACACAACAGGGCCCATCATGCTGCACTTGGCCTACTAACGAGCAGGCAAGTTTAGAGGCATAAGACTTTTCTGAAAAATCTATTTTAATTGTCATTTGAAGCACTGGTTTATGCCATAAGAGACCCTTTTCTCAAGCTGGTGATATGGGTGTCACCATGGGCACTCAAAATGTGGCAAGTATGGTGACTACAAAATGTGATATCATTTGAGTGTAATGATGGGTTGACAATAAATTGATCAAAGGTTGATCGAGGTGAATTAGAGATGACCGGCTATCATGTTGGGCCAAATTGACTACATTTGATTGGGTATCATGGCCAACGAAAAATGATCATAACTACTCATGTTGAAATTGATTTGACAGTTCATTGATAGGTTGGGCAAGGTTGACAAATCACTAATCAGGTTTTATTTGAGCCAACCAATTGTCTACTGGGCTATAGCAAGGTTGTTCGAGTAGACATTGTGCTAATTGGTGTTTGATTGATTTGATTTATAGTTGTTTGACCTTGTGTTGATTTTGAGCTTATTAGTGTTTGATTAGGTTAACTGGCATTGGTTGAGTTGAATTTGAGTCAACCTGTGTTTGATTGAGTAGGATTTAGGTTGATCGATATTTGATGGGGTGTACTGAATTGATCAGTCTCGATCCAATTGATTTATCGAGCTGTTTGCCTGATTTTAGTAGTGAAATAATCCTTGATGTATTTTGGGATCTTCTCTATTATTGTCTCACCTAGAGGTATGGACATGGACCCCCTTTCAGTAAAACAACCCTAGTTAAACTCATACCTGTCAAACTAAATCCTATTTAAGATATTTTTTTGCAAGTGAGAAGCAGTTACAAAAAATATAGAAGACACCCCACTGCTCTCAGAATGGAAGTGGATAATGATGTGCTGTATGTAGTGCATCGCTGGTAATCTAAAAATCCCTCTTTGTTTAATTGCAAATGAACTCGGCATATGTTATCTAACATGCCAAACTATTGATAGTTCCCAAAGCTAAGTATTTTTGCTACCTCTTCTTGATAGATTGTTCTGCAATCTCCAAAGGCATGCTTAATATATACAAAAACAATGAGATTTTAAAAAAATGCTTTTTAGCATAGCATGATTTAGTATCTATTTTAGCTATTAATTCTGTCACCTTTTTCTTTAATTCAGAAAACGTAATCATCTCATGGCTTTTCCAGGTAAGGGGACCAGCTTGTGCACAAACATTTGTAGATTACCTATCCAAGATGAATGAGGATCCCGGGATTAAGGAGGTGATGGTTTTGGAGCGCGGTTTTAATGGCTGGCAAGCTTCTGGAAGATTAGTCTGCAACTGCACTGATGTCCCCTGCAAGTTTGAAAGTGCATAGCTAACTTGCTTTAATTTACAACTGAAACTACTTAATTTCAACTACAAGCTTTCATCATTATTTTGGAGCTATGTTATATGACATACTAATGATCAATTTCGGTTCCGGTCGTCGTGCTCTAAGATTGAGTGCTGGCATTGATTTGAGTATTACCATTAAATTCTCTCAAAATGTCTCATTATGATAATCAAATGATCAGCCATGAGGATCTATCAACTTGTTGAATGAGTAGTTTGAATTCCTGGAATCTGAATATGTAGTTTTGACACAGAACAACATAATGATATTGCAATTACTTAATATTGTTATTAATTTTATTTTATGTAGATTGAGGGCATGTTTTATCAGAAGTAACTTCTAATCAATGTTGATGGATGGGTAAATAATGATTATTTGTTTTGTAAAATTGGGGGGTGTGCTGCTTGATCTTATCATGAAGATGGTATTAGATTGGACTTGTTTTTGTAAGGTTATGCCTTTATATTTCATGAAACTACCATCTTTTAGTAGTGAAATTAATGATTTTATTTAGTTGATTATTTGATAAACTTGCTATATCATATTCCCTACAGTGAAGAGAATTCTAATACCATTGTGAAGTAGAAAACTTCTCAAAGAAATAAAGTGGTGACTAACCATTGCAAGGGTTTAGCTTTAGCCTCAAAGAAAATATATTGGTCTCAAAAGGATGAACGAACTTTGTTGGAAGCATACTCCTAATTGCAGCGCTCACCAGTCTTCGCTATCACTTGTGATAAATTTGTTTAGCATGGCTGCTACATCTCAAAAATTTCCACCAAATCTTTGGATAGAATAATTAAAAGCAAAGGACATGCTTCTAAAGTAGAACATTGTTATATATATGATAAATGTGGATTTTGTGAATGTAATAGTTAAAAAGTCATGATTATATTTATCTTAAATACAATATGTTAATGGTCATTATTTTGAATATCCTTGTGTTGCAATCTTACTCATTGCACAGCTCTCAACCTTTATGATGCTAATTATTTTAACTTGGCTCATATGAGATGGAAGAAGGAAATTAAAAAGTTCAGGTTTTGTTAGTACTCATAGTATAAGATGCCTCTTTCTAAGGAGTGATTATTCTGTCAGGTTATCGAATGCATTCAGAAATTATTAAAAAAACGCCACGTCACTCGGTATGTTCGGTACCGTGCTCGGTACAGGCGCTCGGTATACTCGGTATGCTCGGTATTTTTATCGGACGTAATAAAAATTCCTTTCTAAGGTGCTTTTTTGGCTAGTCATCATCGACGCCTGCCAATTATCAGCTATATTAATAATTATATAAAGACTTCTCATTTTACCAAGTTAAAATAGCATTCAACTTTTTGGCAGTAACACGGCTAATGCTTAGTAATTGTTGACACTTTTATTTTGTCGAGTAGACTCCAATTGAGTTAAATCCGACCCGATCGGCTTTGATTGAATTAAATCAACTCATTTGACCATTTGGATCCAATTTGACTCAAATTGACATCTATTCAAGTTTAATTTCCTCAAATTAACTCGATTGAGCCGATTTGAACTTAAATTGATTCAAACTGAGTTAGATAAATTCAAACATGATCAACCCAATTGATTCAAATCAGGTCAATTTTGATTTTTCAAATCAAATTCTGCGTACAACGGCTCCGGTCTTTCATGATTTTTTTCCTTTTGCGCGATTCTTTTCGTCAAATCCCATAACAGACGATCGAGACCGGTAAATTAACACAAAACCACGAAATTTGGATACGAGTGGGCTATCTTTTTTCCTTCCATACGAAATCGAGCAGGGCGCTTCATTCGGAACAATTATTACGTCCTCTGACCGAATGGTTTTATAGGTTCGGCCACCATTAAATTTACGCCACGTAGTAGCCCGACGACCCGACCCAAACCCGCGGTGTTTTGGATATTTGACGATTATTTTTCCCTTAAATGGGCGGGAAAACTTTATAAGACGCGGGTATATAAACTACTGGCCGATTATCTTCACTGTACACAGAACGTTATACAGTGTTTAGGGTTTTCGAAACTTTCGCATAGCTATCGACTACATGGATTCGAAGGAAGCTACTCTGGGAACTCCTTCTTTGGAAGAGTTAGACGATTTCGACGAAACATTTGGCACTTATACTTTGGATGATGATTTTTCCTATTTTTTACAAGTAAGATATCCATCGTCGTCTGATCTTCTCATTTTTGCTTTTATCTAACATTTAGATAACTCGGTATTGATCGTTAGTTAAATGTAACCTGATTTTTTATAATTTGTTACTGCTCGATATTTGTTCATATTGCCTCAAAATTTTTTTTATAGCTATGAAGAAGAAATACCGAGTTTTATGACAACTCGGTATTCCTCGGTATTTATAAGTACATCCCGGTATTAGGTTTTTTTAAATATTTTTTACGTCCATTATGTATTATAACTCGGTATTGAAGTCGGTATTAAACTTGTACCGAGTATTTTATAACTCGGTATTGAACTTGTACCGAGTATTTTATAACTCGGTATTGAACTTGTACCGAGTTTTTTTGTAAGAAATTGTAATTTCTCCGTTGTTTTAATGCATAATGTAATTTATTTTAATAGGGGGTTTACAAATCTGAGAAGGAAGCATATGTTAAATATTGCGAATATGCACATAAGCATGGCTTCAGTGTTCGGAAAGAACATCTTTCATACTGGCCTGGTACCAGGAAGTTGAAAACAAAGGTTTTTGTGTGTTCAAAATCTGGATTCAAGAAGGAAACAGAAAATGTACAGAAGGTTAAATTTAAAAAATCAACCACAAGAACTGGATGCCCTGCTATGGTGAGATTTTTTGTTAGTGAAGAAGGGATATGGACGGCGAAAAATTCGGTTGAAACACACAACCATGAATTGGCAAAACCGGATGATCAACATCTGTTGAGATCATCTAGGCACATCACTGAAGAGAATGCAACTGTTCTGAAATCAATGGCAAATGCGGGAATAAGAACAATCAATGCATTTTCCTATCTATCTGAGGAGGTTGGAGGAGTAGAAAATCTTGGTTTTACCAAGAGAGATGCATACAACTATATTCAAAAGGAGAGAAGAGCAAAAATTGAGAATGGGGACTGCAATTCGCTAATTAAATTGTTCAAAAACAGGTGTGCTGAAGATAATCTATTTGCATGGGATGTGCAAACTGACGATGAAGACAGGTTGGTAAACTTTTTTTGGGTAGATGGTTTGGGGAGAGTGGATTATAACTGCTTCGGGGATGTAATAATTTTTGATACCAGCTACCGTTTGAACAAATATAATTTAGTATGTGCCCCTATTATTGGAGTCAATAATCATTGGCAAAACATTATATTAGGGATGGCATTTCTATCTGATGAAACTATTGATTCATTCTGTTGGTTATTTCAAACCTTTTTAAGAATTATGGATAATAAACATCCAATTACTATATTCACTGATCAGGATCAAGCAATGGCAAAGGCAATAGAGCTTGTATTGCCTAATACAAGACATCGGTTGTGCCAATGGCATATACACAAGAAGGCGCCTTCGAAAGTTTGGTATTTTAATAGTAATAACAAAGTTAAAGGCCTTTTTTATAGTTGCTTCAACAAGTGTGATTCATCGGAGGAATTTGATAGTTTATGGAATGAGATGATTAGCGAAGGAGACTTACACAACCATCAGTGGTTAAATGATTTGTACAAAATACGGGATAGGTGGTCTACAGCTTTCAACAAAGATTGCTTTAACTTTGGAATTTTGTCTACACAACGTAGTGAGTCTACAAATTTTGTTTGCCATGGTATTTCAAAGGCTAC
Source organism: Dendrobium huoshanense (assembly GCA_016618105.1). Classification (NCBI taxonomy): domain Eukaryota; kingdom Viridiplantae; phylum Streptophyta; class Magnoliopsida; order Asparagales; family Orchidaceae; genus Dendrobium; species Dendrobium huoshanense. The sequence continues at coordinate 45,414,051 of CM028356.1, forward strand.
AAGTTCTCTAACCGAATGTTTCCTTGGATTGGAGAAACTTATAAATAGTTGGCGTCGGAATGAACGAGATGAAATTTTCAAATGTTCTCAAAGTAAGATACAACCTTACATGAAAAGAAGTCCGATACTAAACCAAGCAGCAAAATTTTATTCAAGAAAGTTATATTCATTTTTTGAAGAGGAGTTTTTGAATGGTTTAGGTGGACTACGCATTGATCACTCTTCACCAGACTCATCAACATTTTCCGTGAAAAACATAGACCAGACTTTCGATTCACACAAGTGGACTGTTTTGTTTGGTTCAGCTGAAGGAACTATACAATGCAGCTGCGGAAAGTTCGAGATGATGGGAATCCTGTGTTCTCATTGCATGAGAGTGATGAGTCAGTTGGATGTTACTAATATACCTCAGAAATACTTATGTCCAAGATGGTCAGCAACTGCTAGGAACGATCTTTATAGTGGATTGAATGTCCAGCTTACAATACCGAGTTTGTGCACGTTGAATCAAGGTTCCCGAAACATGATTTTTAGAAATTATGTTTGCCGATTTGCATATCAAATTAGCAGTGAAGCTCAAGGTAATGAGGATGCAGAACAATGTATGATAGATGGTATGAGTGCATTGGCATTAAATGTTCAAAACATTATGGAAGGAAAAAGCAATAAATCGGCAACTGAAGGGCTCCACAAAACAATTAGAGATCCTGCAAAGCGCCGGCCTAAGGGTGTTTCAAATGCTAGATTAAATGATCATTGGGAGAAGAGGAAGGCCAAAAAAGTGAAACCAACAGTGCAAAATCCTAATCCAACAATTTATTTTACAGGAGCAGAATCAGGAAGTCAGTCATCCTTTATGTAAGTGTGAACAAGATTTCAAGAATAACAAGGTATTATTCGATTCTAGCATTTCATACTCGGTTTTTGGGTTATGTTATGAACTCACCAAACTAAACAAAACACAAATAAAAAACATATGCAAAGAAGTATAAATTTATTTTATTGTACTACAAAAAATGGCGTAAGCAAACTCTGCCCTAAATAAGGGCATATCACTTTGCCAGTTCTTATGGATGTCCCAATCAGTAACATTTTTTTTTATAACTTGTTCCATGTATTTACAGATAAACATTCCACAATCAACACTGTTATCTTGTGTTGGCAAATTCGGGATAGAATGGATCGGCCATGTTGTTATATCTTCCTCAAAAGCATCTTCTGCGTCATGGTATAAATGAGATATCTGGAAAGGTAATAAAATTATTAGCATTACCTTCAATAAAAAATACTAAACCAAATGTAACTCTAAGTTTATACCACTTCCGGAGCAATAGACTTGTGCGTTGCTTTTGGTAATGAATCCATAAAATCCCAGCTTCTGTTCTTCAAGTTTGCAACTAGTAAAGTCCAATGTTTTTCATTTATGATGGGAACAAACATAATGTTCGCATTCTTAACAGCTTCTTTGGTTACATTAGCAGCAAATGATGTTGTGGACTCCTCTTTATTTGAAGTATAATAACCCTAGTAAAAAAAACCATTCAGTCAATTAATGATATACAGTTACTGAACTCTTCAATGTACCTTAACTAGGAATGATTACTAACCCAATGAAAAGCCGATACATATAGAAAAGGTTGATTGAGTCCTGGAACCATTCTGTCTTTCTCAGATAAAAGATATGCGAAAGTGTCGATATGGTTGATGTCAAGCTCTTCGCATAGCAATAATTCGTCAATTTGGCTTCTAAAAATAATTGCAAATCCATTTGCGAAGATGGTATCCTCCCTGTATAATTTGCCATTTATGTATGAAAAGAATGTAATAAAAGTATCGGTATAACTCGGTATTCATTAAAATAATAACAATACCGAGTTGTACCGAGTTTTTTATTTCTCGGTACAACTCGGTATTCTGTACAATAATAGTTAATACCGAATTGTACCGCGTTTCTTATCTCTCGGTATTTTACAGTTTTGTAAATAAAACTAAGTACTTGACATTCATATATATAGAAAACATAGCTGAAAAAAGTTAAATACCGAGTTGTACCGAGTTTTTTATTTCTCGGTACAACTCGGTATTCTGTACAATAATAGTTAATACCGAGTTGTACCGAGTTTCTTATCTCTCGGTATTTTACAGTTTTGTAAATAAAACTAAGTATTTGACATTCATATATATAGAAAACATAGCTGAAAAAAGTTAAATACCGAGTTGTACCGAGTTTTTTATTTCTCGGTACAACTCGGTATTCTGTACAATAATAGTTAATACCGAGTTGTACCGAGTTTCTTATCTCTCGGTATTTTACAGTTTTGTAAATAAAACTAAGTACTTGACATTCATATATATGGAAAACATAGCTGAAAAAAGTGAAATACCGAGTTGTACCGAGTTTTTTATTTCTCGGTACAACTAGGTATTGTTAAGTAGAATACGTACTTTTTGGTGTACTTCTTTAGAAAATTATCAATAGTATTCCTCCTCTCTTCAATAATTAATAATCTTCCTGGGTAGTCCAAAAATTCCTTGGCCGCACGCTCTACATATCTGGAATCATCAACATCCATAATTGCAGTTTTTTCTTTTTCAACTGGTGTAGCAGCAGGAGCAATTTTTGGAGGTTCATCCTTAGGAGCAGTTGCAGTTTTTCCTTTTTCAACTGGTGTAGCAGCAGGAGCAATTTTCGTAGGTTCATCCTTAGGAGCAGTTGCTTTTTTACTGTCAATTAAGCTCTCTTTCAGTTTTGATGCAGCACGCGTCATCGGTTTTCTTCTAGTTACTGAGGTCTCCTTCTTACTTTGTATTTCAGGTTCCGCTGGTAATTGAGTCTTCTTCTTCTTCCTATCACCAGTTGTGAATAACTCTTTTCCTCTTCCTGTCTTCCCTCCTATGTACTCTTCTAGCAATTCCTCCAGTTCCTGATGAAGGGAAAGGAAATTCCTCATATTCTGATGTTTCTTTCTGACCAACTAATTCATCAACAATCTTCTCTACAGTTTTTGATACTTCATCCAAATTTTTGTTAGACTCCGTTCTTGAACTTGATGGTACCGGAGAACCTATTTTCTCGGACGTGAAATATTGTGGAAAATGATAACTCAATATCTTATATATACCACAAATTTTTTCGTTGTTATCAGATTTTAACTGAAACACTTCATTGTCCAATACTTCCACCCGTTTTTGCAGCAGAATTTTATCCATTTCGAGTCCTGAAATTTTTTTAACCATATATTCATGCTGTGTTATCAGTTTATATATGGATTGATTAATAATCTTCAAATTTGTTTCTTCAGGTATACCACGTTGTGCATCAGTTTCTTCTGTAAATTCTGTTCGTACGGGAGAAACAATTGGACTTCTACATTCAGTAGGACTAACAATAGGAACTGTCGTATCACTCTTTAAAGACTGTTCCATTGGACATTCAGTATCCGCTGGTGTTTGAACTGGGGAAACAGTTTGGTTTGGACTTTTTGGAGATGAAGTTGCTTGTAATGAGGGAGTGGTCTTGCTGCTAGATATATGTACATTACTCGGTGGTGGTGTTATATCCAAAACATTTTCTGGATTACTATTCTGAATTAAAGTCTTCTCAAAATCTGTTATATCTTCTAAATCTGTCAATATCTGGAAGAAATATTTTATAAATACCCAAAATATAGAAGTACAAACTAAAGTCAAATCAATGCAGATGAGAATTGTACCTCAGAATCCTTAAGGCTTTTAAGTAAATTTTCAACATCTTTAATTCTATAATTAAATTTCGCATCCCAACGAAGTAGACGTGGGCGAGCCAAATTATCCACTACTGGGTGGAACTTTGTATGCTCAAAAAACCAAATCTAAAACATAAAATAAAACAATATAAATCAGTGTATGGAATATATTACCTATGAAAACATTGAAATAAACAAATTAATAAAAAATTTGTGTAAGAAAAACTCACAATTATTTTCATAACAAATCCATTTACATATCCCAATGATTGTCCTTTTGACTGTTTCTTTGCTATTGTATTAAATTCCATAACAAGAAAATCCCTAATGGATTTGGGCCAATTGTATGTTCTGAACTGCTCAGCATTCTTTGCAACGTCCAGTATAGTTGATTGCACTCGGAAGTTGGCCATTGGAAAGAAAATATTTGACAATAGGTATACAATAAATTTTTGCCTGACAATCTCCATAGGCGTTGAGGACTCCAATTTCAGAATGTCATGCCTTATGTCATTTGCTGTTTTACCAGCAATTGTTGCAGTCCCGGGCTCAAATTGAATACCTCTGTCCGGTAAGCCGATAATCAACGCTATTTCTTCAGAAGTGAAAGGTAAAACACGGCTATTAATAACAAAACTTTCAGAGTGGTTATCCCACGTTGACAGTAACATATAAACCAGAGGAACATTTTGTGGGAAATGAGGTAGAAATAAAAACTGGTTAATTTGTAGCTCGGTTAGGCTTCTGACAAACTGATCACCAAATTTGTCAACCAATTCATTACAAACTTCCCTAAATCCTGATGTGCGACATCTAAAATGAACCTTGGGGGTATATCCCTGCATAATAAAGTGTAAACAGTAAGAAAATAACAGTTTTACAGAGATATTCCGTGCAAAACTACAAGAAATAAATCAGTTTACCGAGTACCGATAACCGAGTACCAAATACCGAGTTTTGAATACCGAGTTCCATGTATTTACAGAATAACAAAATACTATTAACATAACGGGTTTTAACAGGCAAAACCGACTGTACCGAGTACCGAGTGAAATACCGAGTACCGAATACTGAGTACCGAGTGAAATACCGAGTACCCGAATACCGAGTACCGAGTGAAATACCGAGTACCAAGTACCGAGTGACGAGTACCGAGTACCGAGTACCGAGTGAAATACCGAGTACCGAATACCGAGTACCGAGTGAAATACCGAGTACCAAGTACAGAGTGATTAGTACCGAGTGACAAGTACCGAGTACCTCGTACCGAGTACGGAGTACCGAGTACCGAGTAACGAATACCGAGTAATCCGGTAGAACCAAATCCTAAACCCTAAATACAACTATATAACTCTGTTCAATTTACTAAGGAAAACCAAACATCACTATGAAATGTGTACCGAGTTTCATCAATCAGTAAGGACCTTTACCGAGTTTTAATCATCATATACCGAGATAGTGTAACAAAACCAAATACCGAATAACGATTAGTACCGAGTTTTAGAATGTGTACCGAGTCATAATAATCATATACCGAGAAAATGAAAAAAAAATAAATACGTAATACCCATTAGTACCGAGTTTTAGAATGTGTACCGAGTTTAAAAAACTCGGTACCTTTAGATTAATAACGAGATAAACAAACATTCTCGGCAAATCGTTTCTAACCTCAGGCATTTTGTCAGCGGTGGTTTTCAACTGGAAAATACGAAGAACTTCGAGTTGAAATGATGGAGAACTACGACCGAAATCCTGCAGATTTACGAAGAAAATGCTGGAGAACTCCAAAGGATTTGTGAGAAATCTGAAAAAACGAAGTAACAGGGACAGGGATTCGAAACTCCGTAAGAAGGTGAAGCGTCGCACTTCAAAGTGTTCCCGTTTTTTTGCCATTTAAAATTTAACACGTGCGAGAACCCAAAACACAGCGGGTCGGGTCGGCGACTTTTCTTCATGCTACGTGGCATTACAACATTCGTGGCCGAACGTAGAGGAGCGTACGTTCACCGGACTAAATAATTGTTCCTTCATTCGGCTTCCCGTCAAGGTCTTCCGTTTGGTCTTCTCTAGTTTTGCTTTCTTGCGTGCTTCCTTCCAGTCGACGACAGAGAGCTGAAAGCTGGAGAAATGGAGAAAAGCTGTTCGGGTCCTGCGTGCGTCCGTTTGTCCGTCCAGCTGAGAGAGAGCGGAGCTTGCGCGCGGCTCGTCCAGAAGAGGAAATCGAGCGGGGAGGAGTTAGCGGGATCCTTCATGTGTGCCTTGCCCGAGCACTACCGAGTGGCCTACAGCCGCTACCCTGTGTTTTCTTCTAGACCGACAGGGAGGCGGAGCCAGGGCATAATGTGTGCGTGTGCTGGAGCCGAGTCGAATAGGGATCGACCGGCTTTTGTGGTTTTTGTCCGGTGTCTTCCAAACAGAAGAGTGTAGCCTGGGTTTCTTCTCATTCCTGTGTGTGAAGGAGCAGCAGTCGATCTACTTCCTCTACGAGTCGAGGGAATTTGAAAGTCGGGGTGTGTGCAGCTAGAAGAAGACAGATTCGGGGATTTTCCATTCGCAGTTGCTACTGTTGGTACCATTTTTGCTACTCTAGGAGAGTTCACAAGCCTGCTAAACACAGACACTCATCTTCCTCTCCGTTCATCAATTTTAGCAAAGTGACAGCGGAGGCCACTTCCGGAGACATTCAAACAGCAAGTTCGCCTTCCATTCATCCGTTTTCTCAGGCCAGAGGATATGGGGTCGTACGGTTACTTTGGTGAGGTAAAATGTGAAAAACTTAGGAAATCTCATAGGTCTCTAAACCTTGTGATGTGGTTGATGCTCCAAACCCCTTAGGTCCTAGAAACCCTTTTCTAAGCCCCAAAATAAATCTTATGTTAGTTGTCCTCTTCGCAAAAAGGTGGAAATCCGACGATTAGCACTTGATTGCTCTCATGTGAGAGTCCGAGAAGTATGCTGATAAGCGTGGAGCTGTTGGATCGGCATTCAATAACATCCAAATTCTTGTGTCACATTCATATTGCATGCCTTGTCGTCGCCAACAAATGATCCATAGGTAACAATGTTGTTTGACTCCTAATTCAATGGCAAGTAGGTTTTCAAGTGCTACTAGTTACAAATTGCATCTCTCTATTTTAAACCATATTTCATGATAAAATTGACATATTAAGGGGAGTTTGCACATGTTAAAAGTTATGATAGACAAGAATTTGGTGAATGATTATGATGAATTTATTTGATATATATATATATATATATAATCATGACGAGATTTCTCATACACCCTCAAATGCTTACGTGTAAATCTCATAATGCATATGATCAACCAAGTTCATGATCGACATTTGTGGGCTCCGAAAATTTTGCGCACCCTAACTTCTCCGCACCATCTCTTTTCTTGTTTATTGATGGCAGAGAGTTTTAACGAGTTTAGGTTCCAGATAAATTTTCAGAAGGCAGATTAGGTTTTAGATAAGACACTACATAGAGATTTCACCCTTATTTTTGTGAGGACTTTATGATCTGAGTTTTGGTTTCTTATAGGCCATGCTCCTATATTTAATTACCCCTCTCGATAACAAGAGAGAACTTTCGATTAAGGCTAGTTGTTAAGTAGGTCGCATAGATCATAAATCCTGTGTATAATAACAATAGTTTTAGGGTTTTGATTTTGGATATAAATTTTGTAGTTTAAGATTTAAAATTTATTATCATAAACTTAAAACTGGTGATGGAAGAATGAAAATGAGCCAGATCAAAATCCCATGTTTCCGTTGTCCCGGGCTATCATGTTTCCTGATCTAGTTAGTTAGAGGAGGTAGTCGACCTAATCAGACAGAATACATCTTATCGACAATCATGAATTGCTTCGTCCAAGAATACCTTGTAGACTTGGGGTGGTGTTTGTTCTAAGGGGATATATATGAATCCACCTTATCTGACAGAGGGCTTTATGTCAATCGAATTTACCCTATGATTCATTACTTAAGGGTTTGACGTCGTTAGGGAAGATAGGAGCTTTGTTCGTGATGGTAATATAATGGTGTCATTTTGCGGCAAATTCACCTGATCAGAGGGTACGTGCCACACCCCTACTGTTAAGAGATTATTTGAGGATGAATCTTAGTGGTACATTTGACACAAAATTTGCTCTTAGTGAGCTGAGATCAATTTCAAATTTATCACACTCGATAAACAGTCGCAGGAAATGGATGGTTTTTAATTTTAAGTTTTTTAGATGATAGTTTTCATTTTAAGGATTTTGATTTTTATTGGATTTGGGGGTGACGTTAAAATCACTTTTATTTTTGTAGGAATTTGGGAGGCATTTTATGATTCAAGTCATGTTGACTCCAGTCCTTTCATGGAGGAGGATGAAGCTTGAACATTTGATACGCGTAGTATTCTCAGATATTGGCATTTGCAAATTTATCGTAATTATCAGAGCACATGTAGATTTTGTTTAGTTTGAAAATAGAATGTTATATTAATGAATATATGGCCATGCGTAGCATTCTCATACATTTATGTTTGTGACTTTAACACGTTTATCGGAGCACATACATGATATGTTTTTATAGATTGTAGTTATTATAGAGATATAGCTTTTTGTCTGCTCGTACGTGTATTGTGGATTCGGTGACATATATTATCAGTGAATTTTGCTTCAGAAAAGATGCATTTTAGCATTTCAAATAACTTATCTTTTTCATGGTCATTTATGATTCTATTATTTTTATACCCCAATAATTTTGTACTTTCCTTATCCTCATTTTTGCTAGTAAGTCTTCACGTATGCTGCTTTCTATAACTTTTTTGTTATTCAATACTACAATTGTGCGGGCATTACTAATTGTGAATCGCCTCCGTGCTATCATAATTGTTATCCTTTCAATGCATTTTATATCAATCACTCTTATTCGTAGTCCAGTGCACTAGTTTCTTGTACATAGTGCATAGTGGTACCTGGAAGGCTTAAACCACCATCACTTGAACACTTCTAAATTTCTATTTTTTTTTTGTTGAAGTTCATTCACTAAGAAAATCTCACAATCATTGATTGTAGATCTTTGTCATCCGAATATATATCTCATACTTGATGTCCTGTATAATGTGAGATATTTGGAAGAGGTCATTAAAAACTTTGCTGTCAATTTCAACGTCTTTAGCAGATCCAATTTCTGGTCCTATATATAATACATTTTGCCAGAATTGCCATTATAATTCTAGAAATCTCTTACCATGAGCCATTGATAGCTGCAATTGTTGGAAAAAGTCAGTATTAATTATCAGCTTATTTTGAAGTTATTAACTTGCTCATGGTTCTTTTCCACCCAAGTTAGCAAAATTCGGAATAATCATTAATTGAATTTTATGAACTAATTTGTCAGATGCAATTTCTCTGAATCTCGTAAAAATATTGAAAATCTAATAGTTTCAGTAATATATTAACATGAAGCTTTAATAGCTCAGGACAACATAATCCAAAAGAGAACAATTCCATAGCCTGAATGCTCCTGATGACTTGAGCAACTTAAAGTAACTTTGAAATGTTAAAATAGGACAATTTTGCTAAAAAGAATAACATGATTATAAAATCTGAACTTGTTTTCTTCATGTTCTTGTGTGTTATGTAGCATATGACTCTACTAGCCTTGTGAAACTCTATTATACATTTTAACCTTATGGAAATCATTAATAGGTGTTATTATTATTATTTTAATTATTATTTTATATTTTTTAAATCATTTAAAATAACAATTTGATTGTGTGAGGGTTCCATTTTATTTAGTTTTAATTTTAGCAGCCTCATAGTGTCCCCTCCCCGCGACGGGAGGTAGAGAGGGCACCTGCCTTTTTGGCTTGACTCGACTGGATAAAATCAACGACGAGTTTGAGGGAGCGAAACTCGACAACTAAGGGTTTTGAAAGACTGTATCAACCTTGGGACTTCCTTTAAATATTTTCATGCTGTAGTGCTTTTTTGAAAATCTCCTTTTTTTTCTTATTTTATTTCATTTTTTAATATATATATATATATATATATATATATATATATATATATATATATATATATCTTATTATTTATATATATAATCAGAGAGAGGCAGGAGCCCGACAGGCTAGGATCGGAGACCAGGGAGGCAGGCTTTGACAACGGGTCAGGGCATGACGGCTGGTTAGGCTAAAGCCAGAGGCGACTGGCTTGCTCAGCGAAGAGCAGGATGTGATCGGAGTGGGAGTTGGGTCGGTTAGGTCGGCGCTTGATCGTCTAGGGCATGGCGGGTACAGCTTGGATTGTCGAGGCTGGCACTGAGTAGTTCAAGATTGTGAAGATTGGAGGCTAGGTCAGCGTCAGCTTCGGCGAAGTTTGGCAGGAGTTTGGCTCGGCTATTAGAGGCTTGCGGGTTAACGTAATGCGGCTGGAGGTTGGATGGAGGTTAGGTTGGCAAGATCGACAACTGAGTGAGAGCAGGCTTTGTTTGTCTATATTTGTAAGTTTCCAAGTCTTTCACGTTTGAATGCTTACCTTTGATTATGCCGTTTGAAGGTTTTTGTTTTCGTAGACGTGGTTGTTGTGTAATCGTGGAAGGAGTGGGGAATGGGATTGTGGGTGGTTTGTCGGTGGTTGAGTCGTGTGTGGATTACATGTCTGCAGTCAACAAATGTTTTTCAACAAATATGATATGCGTCTTATAGCTGATCATATTTGTTGCAAGCTAGTTGACCCTGATTTATCTTCTCGATTTGGTAGGAATAAGGTATATCTTACCTAGCTTCTTAGTTTGGCGGGCTTGGTGAAGGATCCATATTTGTGCTCTAAACCCTTTAGATTTATATTCGGTCTGTGGAAAATAATTATTTGTCCCAAGCTTTAAGCATGACATACTTTGATGATGAAAATATTCTCTTAATTTGATCTACAACTTTATAAGAACTGTGGGATGACTTCTTCGATCTCGAGCTTTGTGATTTATCAGACATGCTGAAGAAGAGAACTCTTTTGATCTTAGCTTTGTGCTTGATAGATTTATTAAATGAATAATGTCTCTAATTTGATAAAAGTTTTTATTGTAGCTTAGTATCTTTGGGTTGGATGAGAATCATCTTCTAGATTTTATATCAATTCATTTGTTAGTTGAGAAAATCTTCGAAATTTGAATTACTTTAATTTGTTTTGATGAACATTAAACTTGATATATTTATCATCGGGGTAACAAAACAAATGCTTTCTTATTACGACCTCTTATTATAGATTGTTGAGTAGGTAAAACTGTCAGTGACTCAGTCGCATATAGGCTTGTTGAGATTCATATTATATCTGTTTGGATACTGGACTTGTACTATAAAAGCTTCATGCTTTTTAAAACTTGATTTGTTTCATGCTTCTTTAAACTTGATTTGTTGAGGTTATCATACCAAAAGTTTCTTCATTTAAACTCTAGGATTTTGACAAATTTGAAAAATTAATCTTCAATTTTTGTAATGATCACATATTTGTTTGCTTGAAAGCACCGACTTTTGCCTTGTATTTATGCAGTGATAACATCATGAATGATTTACATATTCATTTGGGAATTAATGTTAACTTAAATAAATATTTAAAATGTCCTATGTTTTAAATAGAAATTTCAACTGTCATTAGATTTTTGGCATTTTAAAAACTTTAAAAAATAGCCCATATTTTGTAGGAGAATTTTAAAGATATCTTAGAAATATTTTTTTTTATGTGTATGATCTTAAACTTGATTTTTTAGAATGATATTTCTTCAAATATCTTTCATTGATCGGGGCATAGGTTGTTGACCTTCCATATCGATGAGTTGATAAGCTGATCCTTGATACAACTTCTCGATGATAAAAAGGCCTTCTCAATTTTGTTCAAATTTATCACAAATTTTTGGTGTGAGATAATTGGTATTCTTAGCATTAGGACCATTTTTTCTTCATGAAATGCTCCATGACGTACCATACGATTGAAATATTTTATCATTCTTGCTTGATAAAATTTTAAATTTTATTGAGCTTGGAGCCTGACTTCACTCAGTGCATCATGCTCTTCCATTTGTAGGCGAACATTTTGTTCTTCCATGAGGTTGTACTGAATAACTACTAAAATTAATGACAATTCAACTTCAAGTGACAACACAACTTTAGCTTCAAATACCAACACATAAGGAGTTGCTTTTGTTGGTGTCTTGCACGTAGTTTGATATACCCACAATGCTTCTGCTAACTTAGAATGTTATTATCTTTTATTTTTTCTTAAAATTTTCTTGAGCATCTTTACCAGTATTTTGTTGAAGGCTTTTGCTAATCCATTTACTCTTGAATTATAAGTAAAAAAATATCTTCAATAAATTTTATGTCGCTAATTGAATATGTAAATTTTATTACTTTTAAAAGCTGGACCATTATCTGAGATTATGCGGCACGACACACCAAATCTATAGATAAAATTATTAGTAAAGAAGTTAATGATAATCCTCTTAGAGGATGCTTTATAGAACCGCTTTGTATTTGAACGCACTAAGTTGATGACCTGGAAATGGATGCACCTGAATTTGAATTTTCTTTCAATTCAAGTACTAATTTCGTTGAAGATTTCCTTTATAAACCATGAACTCTTTCCAGTTGTTTGATCATCTTTATTATTTTTTGGAGATTGCAGTTTGTTATTCTTCGTTTTTTAATATCATTTTTCTCTTCATTTTATCTCCTTTCTTAGTTGGTGGTATAGGAGAAGACATGATTTCCTTAATTTTTTTAGGTGAACTAAAATGCTATTTTATAGTATGAATTCACCATCTCTATATTTCTTTTCAAGCTAGTCTTTGAAGATATAACAATCTTCGATAAGATGGTTGATAATTTGCTGATACGGGTTTGGATTTTCATTCTGATCAGCTTCTTTGGATCTTTTTTTCTCTTGTAATTCAAGACCAACATGAAGTGCTTGCTTGAATAGTTTTGCCACACTTTTCTTTTTAAAAGAATATTCTCTATTCTTTTTTTTTTTTAAGGGATGATCACCAGTTCTTGATTTTAAATATTCTCCTCCACCATGTGTTGGACACCGAAGAGCCTTTGGGATATGGCACCTAATTATACTCGACTGGATACATAATACAATTGCTCATAAATTTCTCTACATGCTCTAAGACGATGATAGCTTTAATCTTTTCATTGATGATTGATTATAACTTGGAGTCATCACCGGCTTGGATATACTTACGACATTTTGGTGAGTTTGCATATGAACAAGTCGATTAGCATCATTTCTATCTTTATTTATAGTTCGCATTCTATACACCTAGGGTATTGGGTTGTTTGGCATATTAGTAAGAACACTACTCGATATTTGATGTTTAGTTGGCTGACTTGATGTCTGATGATCAATTCTCTGAGCAAGTACATGATTAGTAATGATATTTTTTGAATTAACTGCATCATCACAGTTATCTATGTCATCATTTATGTCATCTTGTTATTCAGCTATGATATATCTTTATCTTTTTCTTTCATTTTATGTTTTATATGCCTTTGTACTTGTGCTAGTGTCTCAGCAAGCACTTCTTCTTTGATCATAATTTTGTTCATCACTTTATTCTTCTTCTGACTGCTCGTATTGAGCTTGCTGTTCTTGAGGGGTTGTTGTTTTGGAAGAAGTTGGCTCCACTTCATTGTTTCACCGGTAGCCATGTGATGGAGGCGGCTCATGACCATGCCCCACCATATAGAAGGAGCCCGACGGCTAGGATCAGATTCTAGGGAGGTGGGCGTCAACAGTGGGTTAGGGCACGACGACTAGTCAGGCTGAAGGCAGAGGTGACTGCTTGGTCGGCAAAGAGCAGGATGTGGCCGGAGTGGGAGTTGGGTCGGCTAGGTCGGCGTTTGGCCATTAAGGGCATGTTAGATGCAGCTTGGATTGTCGAGGTTGGCACTGAGGAGTTCGAGATTGTGAAGATCGGAGGCTAGGTCGGTGTCGCCTTCGACAGAGTATGGCAGCAGTTTGGCTTGATAGATGGAGGCTTGCTGGTTATTAAAGTGCAGTTGGAGGCCGAACGGAGATCGGGTTGGCAACATCGGCGGTCGAGCGAGAGCAGGCTTCGTTTGTCATCTCTGTAAGTTTCCAAGTCTTTCACGTTTGAATGCCTACCTTCAGTTATGTTGTGTGAGGGTTTTTGTTTTTGTATACGTGGTTGTTGTGTGATCATGGAGGGAGTGGGGTATGGAATCGTGGGTGGTTTGCTGGAAATTGAGTCGTGCATTAGGGCTAAAGTCAACAACATTCTCACCAAATTTAGAGCACTAATGTGTCAATCATCATTTGCTTGAAACATCCTCAATCATTGGGATATTAGAAGATAACTAAATAGGCTCATTTAATTATGAAATAAACTTGAGATGGTTGAACCCTCAAAGGCCCATGAGCCCTCATATTTCAGAATTATTTAACCCTATTTTGTAACTTGTAAATTGGGTTGTTGAAGTGGAATCCTTAAAACTTGTAAAATGCACATCACATGCATACACATCTAAGTTCCTTAGATCAAATCAAATTGATCTAAAAACCCCTTATAAGTTATAGTCAATTAATCCTATTAAAAATGAGGCCAAAGAACTTAAATAAAAATTAGGAGCTCTCTTTCAAATGCCTTTTCCCTAATGTATTACATTTTGGAGCCTCCCCAAGGCACCAAATATCTCATTACATGGCTCATTGGAGCGTTGAAATCAAATTCTAAGTCATTTGCCCCATTTGTCGAAACATAAAAAATGATCAAATAATCTCCGTGCATGTTGCTTCCTAAGCCTACATAGGTTCCCAAATGACATCTAAAGAGCCTAAAAGAGCACTAGAAATTCTTTGGATCAAATCCAAAGTTCCCTTAGCCTAATTGTTGAATCCAAAATTAACAGTTGATTATCTAGACATGGGATTCAAATTTTAATTTCCCCCATTTGCTTAGCCCTAAATTAGGCAAATGAATATTCCTCTTTGAACACCAAAAGTTCAAAGAATCTCTTGTAATTTGTAACCCCTAAGTTACAAATTGATTTTCTTTTTCTATAACTTAACCAATGTTGTGTAAATCAAACCTACACCCAATCAATTTATTTGTCGAGTCAAAATCAACAAATAATCTCACCCTAAGCTTAGGAATCAAAGTCCTAGCTTCCTCTCATTTACTTAACCCAAATTAGGTGAATGAACATCTCTCTTTGGAAACCCAAAAGTCCAAAGAACTTCTCTTGATTTGTAGCCCCAAAATTACAAGTCTTCTCTTACTTCTATGGGCTCCAAAAGCCTTAGAAGATTTGACCTTAGCTCAAAAGTAATATATCTCATCTCTTTTCCTCCAACCTCAAAGTTGTAGGAAACTTCTCTCTCCTCACCTCCAAAACTAAAGAGAAGTCTCAACTCTTAGCTCCAAAGCTGTGGGTCTTTTATTTTTATTTACTTGATCCTCAATCAAGTGAATGATCTTTAGCCATAGGAATCAAAGCCATAGCTCTTCTATTGGACCCAAACCTAATAGGAGCTTCCTCCTCTCTGGCCTCAAAGACAAAGCCTATCCATTTGGCCCAAATCAAATGGATAATCCCCCTACTTCAACCTAAACTCTAAGTAATCCTTCATTTAACAAAGTAAGTTATTCCTCCTCTTATGACATTTAAAATATAATCCTTAGATATCTTTTAGGAGTTTTCTTATATTGAAACTTTATCCAATTTGGTGAATTTTACAAGGTTCTAGCCAAACTATTAGGCTTGTTTATCTTACACAATTAGGCAAACAACTTTATCTATTAGGTAATCATCTTTCTCTTATCCAAACATTAAGAGAACCCTAAAAATCCTGAAAATTACTTAGGTTTCTTTTAATAAAATGATTAATCATTTCATCCAAAGTTGGAATGCCTACATTTGATCTGAGGAGGTTCATAAGTTGCAGCTTATCTCAAAGTAAGCAGTGGTCACTTTATAAGTTCTTTATAAACCTTCTAAATATGAAATAATTAAAAATCAAATAAAAGCTTCAAGTTTCAAATAACTTAAAGTGAAATCACCTATGGATTAAAATTAAACATCTCTATTCCTCAATAAAATAAAATATCATTTGTAGTGTGACATACTACATAGCCGACAAATACTTAGGTGCACAACTCTTAAACATACTAGGATTAAAATTTTCTTTTCTGGGAATGTGATTGATGTTTTAATGTGATGCTTTGGATTGTCTATGTTGTGGGCATACCCTTAAGTGGATTGGATATATATTTATGTTCTTTTCTATTGATAGACATGTCCAAGATGGGTTTAAATCATAATTATAAAAAAATATTTTTTAAGCTGCTGATTAAAACCTTCCAAGGATGTATGACTAATATGACAAAAACAGAGCTTGACACTTAAGTGTCGGACAATTCAAAGATGTTTCTTTTTTTCATATAAATTGCTTTATAACCCTCTTATGTTTTGCAAATTTAAGTCTTTATTTTTAAAAATATATTTGTTAGAATTAGGAAGTATTGTAAGACTCTAGGATATAGTTACAAGAGAGATGAACTGTAAGGATAAATCCTCATATGTGATGCTCTCAATATATCTAGAAGCTAAAGCTTGAAGACCTCATAGGTTGAGTAAGTAAAATTTAACTAGGCTATATTATAACAGGCAACTCAGCTGCCAATTGTAATTATAATAATTAGACTCTATACTATATTTTGCTATTGGTTATATATATATATATATATATATATATATATATATATATATATATATATATATATATATATATATATATATATATATATATATATATATATATATATATATATATATATATATATATATATATATATATAGGCTTAATGGTAAACGATATGTGCTACACATAGAGCTAGCGTGTAATATGAATATGTTTGGATTTTGTTTGACATAAAAATAATGAAAGCTCACTAAATATTCAAATATACGTGACGTTCAAGTAAAACAATGACAAAGAAGAGTGTTGATTCAACAAAAAGTATTCAGCTTAATTACAATTAAACTATTACTATTTAATATAGATGCATAATTTATCCTACTAAATATAAAATGGATGTTCTGAGTTTTTTCTACTTAATGAAACTTGTAAGAAAACTTAATACTATTGCAATTAAAGTGTTTTAGACTAATGAATGTAAAACTACATAATTTATATAATGAGACTCAATTTTAGATGTGGATCAGAGTATATGTATCTCTAGATCTCTGTAGAGTTTGTAGGGATGAAAAGGGAGGTTTATGGCCTTCATATAATTATAATATTTCCATAAAAATCTAGAATTTTAACATTCTATATCTAAATATGCCAATATTTCATTTTAATACTTATATTAGTTCTAATATTCCTCCGTCGAGGTAATACATCAAATTGGATATTAACTATATATATGATCATTATATACATTAAATGAAGAACGAGAGATATTGAAAACATCTATAAAGCAATCCAAAGCATAAAAGTCAATATTAGTACTTATTATGTATTTACATCATTAACCTGAAACTCAGAGATTTAGTCATTCATGAATAACAAAAAAAAAAAAAAAAAAAAAAACTCATTCATTTCATTCAAATACGAAAAATATATAAGAGAATTAATAAGATAAATGTCACCCGAAAGGATCAATTGGTATTATCCATTCTCCTTCCTCTAACAATAGAATTATTTACACAATATTGGCTAATGTCTCCAAATGAAAGTATATTGTACATTTCTAGCCTCCCTGAGATTTTACTCTAAGAGGGAACTAAAGGAAGACACTCAAAAGTTTAAGACTCCACTCAAAATGACAGAACTCTAACATAAGAATTGAAAATTTATCTATGCAAGTGCATAAATGAGTTTAGGTGTTGTGGCACTCAACATATTTATGCTGCAACAGTGTAAAATGAACTAGCATATCGGCGTTGTAATGCTTGCTCCATTGTGGCTCTAGGCTAACCTGGAATAGTTAATGTTTGAACTAGCTCATCTTTGGGCTAAGTTGACAAGATCTTCTTTTTGGAAACTACTTCGCCATGATGTTGCAAAATTGAGTGCTACGGCGCTTAAAAGAACAATCCGACATTATGATGTTGGAATGCTCAGGGCTCATCTTCCCAAGACTCCAGTGCTGCGATGCTCATTTTAGGTGCAGCAGCATTGACTTTGGCTCCTCTGTAATGTTGGCTGTTCCTTATATTCTAGAGAGGCCAGTGCTGCAATGTCTGAATTAGACGCTGGGGCGTTGTAGATGACAATGCTATGGTGTTGGATTTGTGGGCATTGTGACGCTTATTCAATACTTATGAATTTTTCCTTCTCTTAAATATTTTTTGCACAAACAAAATAGAATAATATATTTTTATTTAATTTTAATACAATAAATAATACACAATTTATATTTTACAATTTTTTTCCAACTTAAAGTTTTGCTTATCCTCAAGCAATAGTGAAATCATTTATTGATTAACTTAATAGTCAAAATAAAAATTGATAATTTAAAATTACTAAAATGTAAGATAATACATCATAATCTAGAAGTAATTTAGAATGATCAAAGTTATAATTCTAATTTGAAAGATCATAACAATTATTCCATATAGTCATCCTTCTTATTGCTTGTATTAAACATATCCACTATGAGTGTATGTGTAAGATTGACTTCTGATTTTGAAACTGAATAATATATTATTTAGAAATTAGTTGAGTTTGTAGTTAATTCATTAATCCATAATTATATATATTAATTCACATACCTTATCCTATTTTATAAATTTTATACATATGTGTATTTTAAGATAAATATGCCTGAAGAATTGCTAGAAAGAATGGCTAGGCCATATACAAAAACAGAAATGAATAAGGGGAATAAGTCTAAGCAACTGCATCATATTGTGCATTTGATCTAACAAAAGGTAGATAAAATTGTATGTATGGAAAAGTGTTCTACTAGCAGTGGACCTAGATCTGAATTTGATAGTGAAGTTGATTGACATTTGAAATTATTTCAGACTTTTAAACTGCCAGCCTTCAAAGGTGCAACTAATCCAACAATAGCAGAAGAATGGTTGTTAACAATAGGAAAGATCTTGGATGGTATGATTTGTCCTTAGAACATGAGGGTAGTATTAACTGCATTTGTTCTTGAAGGAGATGCTGAAAGATGGTGGCAAACACAACATAAAGTGAAATTTGAACTGATGCCTCTCACTAGCATATAGTGGGATGATTTTGTGAGGGGATTTAGAGACTAGTTTATTCCTTATTCAGTCAGACTAGCTATGTAAGACAAATTCTTCAATCTAACTATGGATTTGAAGACAATTATATATTATAAAGCAGAATTCACTTCCCTATTCTGCTATGCACCTCATTATGTTAGTGCTCGAGAGGAATAATGCCACTAATTTTCGATAGGTCTCAGGGATCAACTGAGATTAACATTGCTACGTTTTGATATAAATGAATTTTCAGTCCTAGTGGAAATAACAAGAAAGGTAAAAAATGAGCTGAACTTCTCTAAGAACAATTGGGATAAGCAAATAGAAAAAAAGAAGATGTTTGAAAAAGAGGATCAATTCAAAACTAAAAAGCCAAAATTTGATAAGTAGAATCCAGCTCAACCTGAGAAACCTCTACGTGATTAGTGCGGGAAGAGACATTTTAGCCTGTGTTTAGTGGGTTCTAGAAGATATTTTAGATGCTATTAGTTTGGTCATCACAAGTTAGACTTCCCTCTAGAGAGAAGAAGTAATGTCAAGTCACAGGGATATCAGGAGTATAAGAAGCATGGACACTATAGGAGATATCTAGAAAGAAATCAAGCAAAAAAAAAAAAAACTTAATTTCAAGGAAAGTCAGTAGTGCAAGGGAAACCATCAGTTCAGTTAAAAGGAGAAGAATTAGATATTAATGATAATCAACCTGTGGAAGCTTGAGTGTCTGACATCATTATATACATACTTTTGATTTTCAATAAGTTTGGAAAGTTCTTTTTAATTCTAGTGTGTTCCATTCATTTATTTCTAAAGAATTTTATTTTGATTTATCTATTGAGACCATATGTTTTACACCTGCCATGTGTGTTATGATGTAGATGGGAGATAGTTTACATGCCAATAAAATGCATTTTATGAATATGGATATTGAGGGTCATAAATTTTCAACAATAGTGATTTTAGTGCCTATTAAACCTTTGATATCATTTTGGGAATGAATTGACTAGTTAAACATTTTGCCAATTGAATGTTAAAAGAAAAGAATAAAGTTTAGTTTGCGAAATGAGAAGACCTTCTATTTTTCTGTGAGAAGAATGCAACATCCTCTCTTATTAGTGGAGTGAAGATGGATAAATATCTTAGGGAGGGTGAGTTGGTGTTCTTAGCAAAAATGGAAGTGTTCAATAAAGATGTTCAAGCATTACATAATATTTCAATTGTTTCAAAATTTTTATACGTATTTTGTAAAGAATTAATAGGATTACTATTGGAAAGATAAGTTTGCTTTGGCATCAAATTGCAACCAGAAACATAAGCAATCTACAAATCCTCCTATAGAATGGCTCCAAATGAATTGTGGGAGTTGAAAGCTTAATTATAGGAATTAATGGATAAGGGATTTATCAGAACTAATAACTTACCCTAGAGTGCACCTGTACTTTTTATTAAGAAGAAAGATGAATCAATGTGAATGTGTGTTGACTACAAAAAGCTGAAAAAGTGACCATCAAGAATAAATATCCACTCCCACACATAGATGACTTATTTAATTAGTTGGTAGGTGACACAATATTTTCCAAAATTAATTTAAGATCGAGATATCAACAAGTTAGGGTGCAAGAAGTAGATATAAGTAAGACAACTTTTGGGATTGGATATGATCATTTTGAATTTGTAGTAAAGCATTTTGGGTTAATAAATGCTCATGCTATTTTTATAGATTTGATGAATCAATTTTTTAAGGATTATATATATTAGTTTGTGATTTTTTTCAATGATAATATTATGGTATACTCAAAAATTGATGATGAGCATACTGAGCATTTAAGTCTAGTTTTTGAAACTTTGAGAAAAAGTTAGTTGTATGTAAAATATTGAAAATAATTTTGCTTGACTATTGCCTTTTTTAAGCATATTATCAATGTTGAAATAATTTTAGTGGATGCACAGTAGGTGAAAACAATTTTGGAATGGCCTACACTAAAGAATGTTATTGAGGTTCATAGCTTTTTCGAATTGGCTGGATATTACATAAGGTTTGTTAAAGGATTCTCATAAATTGCTATATCATTACCCAAGCTGATGAGGAAGGATGTTAAATTTGAATGGACTACAGAATATGAGAAAAGCTTTTAGGCATTGATTATGAATCTATCTACAACACTAATGTTAACACTTCCCTCATGAATAGAAGGATTTCAAATTTACAACGATACTTGAAATATTTAGGATGTGTTTTAAAGCAAAACAGAAAGGTCATTATATATGCATTGAAATAATTGAAGCCACATGAAAGAAATTATCCTACTCATGATCTAAAGCTGGCTACAGTGATGTTTGCTTTGAAGATTTAGATGCATTACTTATATGAGATAAGATGTGAAATCTTTACTGATTATCGAAGCTTAAAATATATAATTTCATAGAAATAACTCAATTTGAGATAGAAGAAGATGTTCATCAAGGATTATGATGTGGATGTTCAATATTATCCTAGAAAATTTAATATTGTGGTTGATGCTGTGAGTCATAAATCTGCAGAAATGATGAAGTGGATGATTACTTAAGAGATTCAGTTGATCAAGGAAATAGACAACTTGCAATTGGAGGTTAGAGATTTTTCAAATGTGGATTACTTATATCAGATGACAGTAAAGCTAACCTTAACAAATTGTTTTAAAGAGGCTTAAAAAGTTGATAATGAGTTTTTAAAGTTAATGTTACAGGCCCAATCAGAATAAAGACAAGATCATTTTGTTGATGCAGATAAAATTATTAAACATAAATTTTAATTATGGGTACCTAATAATCCAAACTTAAGAAAAGAAAATTTGCACGAAGCTCATCACTTAGGCTACACCATTCATCCAAGTAGTACAAAGATGTATAAAGATTTAAAATTATTATTTTGGTGGCTAGGTATGAAGAAAGACGTTAGTGAATATATATAGCTAAGTGTGAAGCATGCAAAGTTATGAAAGCTAAACATCATCGGCCTAGTAGATTATTGTAATCCCTAACTATCTCTGAATGGAAGGGGGAAGATGTTGTAATGAATTTTGTTATGGGATTTATCAGATCCAGATAGGGACATTACAGTATTTGCGTGATTGCATGGCATTCTTAAAGTTATTATTTCAGACAAAGAAGGTAGATTCACTTCTAGGCTCTAGAAAAGTATTCATGCTAGTTTGGGCATAAATCCGCACTTCAGTTATGTTTTTCATCCTCAGACTAATGGTCAATGTGAAAGAACAATTCAAGTATTGGAAGACCTAATGATATTATGTGTTTTGGATCTTGGAGGTAGTTGGGAAGACCACATCCCATTATTAGAATTTACTTACAGTAATAATTACCAATCAAGTATATAAATGACACAATGTGAAACACTTTATGGTATAAAGTACAAAACTCTCTTAACTTGGGTTAAAATAGGCAAAAGATAATTAAGGGGCCCAAAGTTTGTTGATGAAGGAACATAGAAAATTAGATTAATCAAAGAAATATTAAAACTAGCTCAGGATCGTTAGCAATAATATTATGATAAGCATAGAGCAGTTGACTTTAAAGTTGGTGAATTTATATTTTTGAAATTTAAACATGTGAAAGGTACAACCAGATTTGGGCAAGGAGGAAAGTTGAGTATTAGGTATATATGACATTTTGAAATTATTAAAAGGATTGATAAAGTTGCTTACAGGCCTTCTCTTCCAACTGACATGTAAGATATTTACAATATTTTTCATGTGTCACTGTTAAGTAAATGGGTTATAGATACTCATCAGAGA
Source organism: Dendrobium huoshanense (assembly GCA_016618105.1). Taxonomy (NCBI): domain Eukaryota; kingdom Viridiplantae; phylum Streptophyta; class Magnoliopsida; order Asparagales; family Orchidaceae; genus Dendrobium; species Dendrobium huoshanense. The sequence goes on from CM028356.1 coordinate 45,436,822, forward strand.
ATTTCACATGATGAAACTAATCTACAGAAAAATATGATGTATACTAAGGAACTAGAAAGAATACTATACTTTGATTTTAAAGAGCTCTAGAATCGTCAGATTTCTTATGTTAAAGTAAAATGAAAATAAAGACTAGAACAATAGACAATCTGGGAGAAGAAGATATTAGATCACAATTCCCTCATTTTTTTTGGTGGCTGCTAAGACAATGAATTTTGAGGACAAAATTCCAATAATGAGGGGTGGATTATATTACCCAAAAATTTCAAGAATTTAAGCAGTAATTTTTTTCAAACATCTACCCATTTAAAAGTTTTTATTAAACATTATTTTAAATTTGAAGCATATTGATATATAGAAATACACCTAAATTACAAACCATTTATATGCATTTAATAGTATTTAAAAAATAGTAAATAATAATTGAAAAGGTTAATTAAACTTTATACTATAGCTATATCAGTCATTTAATGCAGCATTTAATACATCCTGCCATTGCTTAACAACTAAGCTAAGCATGCAAGGGTGGATGGTAGATCATGCGACTGAGGTAAGCTAAGTTGGTTAGTGGAATGTGGTACTGTATATTAATTAAGTTATAATGTGTAAGTGTTAAGCCTTTGCATTCCTTCATTTCTCCCCAATTAGCCATAATTTTCTAGAAGTTCTAAAGCAGGCTGTGGGCAGAAGCTGGGTGGGCGGGCGGATCCGTTAGGGATGTTGGTGTGATTCTTCAAATGTGGTAAGGCAGTAGTGTGTTGAAATTAGGAATTTTGAAATTTATCTTGATGCTGGTGATACTAGCTACTGCTGTAGTTGCCGAAAGTTAATTAAGGGTTGTACTGCTTGCATGTTAAAATTTGTGTGTACTAAATTTAATTTCGGGAATTTAAAATAGATGTTGATTTAATTATTGAAATCAGTGTAGTTATACTGAAATTATGTTGTGTGCTGAAATCAATAATGGGAGAGATCAAGGAAACTGTAAGTTGAAGAAATCATCTGTAATTGTTGAAATCAATAAGAAAAAGGAAGAGGAAAAGCTAAGAACATGTAAGGGCATTGTTGTTTGTTGATAGTAAGTAATGGTGGTTGTTGAATTTTGCTAAAACGCTACTGCAATTGTTAAAAATTGCAGCTAAACACAATAAGGAGACAAATTCAGTGGGTTGTTGATGATATCAGGAAAGAAAAAGAGAAAAGAAAAGAAGGGAAGTGAGGGGAGAACTCAGAAGAGTAAAAAATGAAAGTTTAGGTTGAATGAATCTTTAGGTAAAACTATAAGAATTTTCATAAAACTTGTATAATTTTATTAAGAATGAATGGATGTATAAAGAAAGAAAATTTATGTTTTAGGTTGTATATAGAAGGAAGGAGGACAAGGTATTTTAGGTGAACCAAGTTACCCAATTAGCCCAGGAAATGATGTGAGATACTCAAACTATAATATAAGAAATAATAATACTTTCTATAATTTTAACCTCATATTCTATATGATTATGATAATATTAATCTCAATTTCATTACATATTTAATTATTGTTTATCCAATATTTATTGAAATAACATTTTTTAATAAAATGTGACTTGTATTAAAAAGGTAAATAAAAAATGTATGAGATAAGTCATATATGGGGGATAGACCTTCACAAGTAAAGGTGAAAGATCTGACACGGTAAGCCTTAGGGAAGCCATATAGAAGGTGTCATATTCTCTCAATTCTAAAAATTAAGAATTCAGATCCAGCCTTGAATGAGAGGGAAACTCTCAATTCTAAAAGTTGAGAATATGGACCCAATCTTCAATTAGAGAGTTGTAAGTGTGCAAAAGTCTATAATCATCATATGAATTGCCTAAAAGTATTGAATTCCAAATAGAACATGACATGATGTTTTTGGCCTTTAATAATCCCTTTTGGCCTTTAATAAACAAACACTTTAAAGTCATGCAACTTAAGCATTAAACTCCTATATTATCTATCAAAGCCCACAACCTCCTTCACACACTTAGATGGTTTGCTAGGATAACTAACTCTAGCTTGGGTTAGGCATGTGGTTTAAATTGCTTGATGGGTATTTTGCTTAGAGAGCACCTTGTGTTTATTTATTTATATTTTTGTAACTCTAAATGTCATGCATTTTAATTTCAATTGGTGCACTTAGGCTTTTTAAGGACGATATTAGAAACATTAGGATGTTACACAACTGCTCTACATATTCTATATTTCTATATGTTTATTACATTTTATATAGTCATTTACATTCTTGTAAGAGTTAAAGTAGAATGTACTTAAAAATGATGTACATATATGAGTTATTGTAAATATAAAATGTATATAGATCAAGTTATACAATATCTTGAGATGTAAAAGAGTTAAATAAACCTACTTGTATATGCAAAGGGGGATCCAAAAGACAATATCCTCTCATTTAGAGGATAATCTCTTTTGAAATTCTATAGAGGACTTCGAGCTCAAAGACCTTAAGTTGATATATTTAAGTCTATATATATGGTAGGCTTATAAATTCAGGTTTATTTTGGTGGAGTCTAGCCGCCTCACTTTCTTGCAAAGTCTGAGTCTTTTGTAAATATTTGAATCAATAAATGAATAAACTTTTTTTATATTATGCAGTCATTTCTTTACTACATTGCATCATATGAGTGGTAGCTTGCATTAGTGGGTAGAATTTTCTCAGGCTTTTTTCGGTGTATATGTTTCAGACTTTGTAGGAACATATATACTAGTTCTAAGATAATACAATACTGAGTGCTGTGTATACCAATCCCTTTGCTTACTAATGCATACATGCATGCATTTTTATTTGTACAACGTACATTAAGCCAAAACACTTATGCCCGATGGGGGAAATATAGTGGGGTCCTTATGCGCTCGGAGGATGCAATCACTTTTCTTGTATGTATAGGGTTGTGACAATAAAAACAATAACATCAAGCCTGTGAAAGCCAGTTTTTTTCCATGTTAAGTTTTCCTTCCAGGTTCGTCCGGGATGAATAGCTGAGAGCTTGGTGACAGAGAGCATTGTCCCAGGACGATCATAATTATCGTCCGTACGAAGGCAACCCGAGGGCATCGTCCAGGGATGTAAGCAATTTTTGTCTAAATGATTGGAGTCCAGAGGAGATCGTCCCGGGACGATTGAGGCATATCATCCGGACGATTGAGTTTGATAAATATCCAAATAGTGATATTTTTGAAGAGAGAGAGAAGGGCAGGAGAGAGAAAACAAAGGGAAAAGAAGGAAATTCCCGTTTTGGATGTCATCGGTCCATTTTCGTCCGTCGCTATAGTTGGGAAAGTTGACCGACTCGAGGTAAGGCACATTATGCCTTTCTCAATTTTCAGAAATATGATTTTTGATGAATTTTCTGTTTAAAATTTATTTTTCATTAGCGAAAAATGGGTATATCCTTGCACCGATAAAACTTTTATCGCGTAACTTTTTGTATGTTTTTAATATTATGATTTTACATGTTTTGAATATTTTTTTGAGAATTTTCACTGGATATTTTGAGTTATGTGGAGTTTTTATCGAATAGTAAATTATCTGGTTGTTTAAAAATATTATTTCAGTACAAGAAAAGTATTGAAATGATGTTTTACACTATCTATGACAATTTGATGATTTTTTGAAACTGTGAATTTTTGATCCGTTGAATTTCTGATTGCCTGCCTTTATACTTTGACGATTTTCTAATACGAATCTGATTTCTCTGAATATGATACGATTTAACATTTGATGTGATGTGAATGATATAATAAGGGAGTTATAAGGGGCTGGAATCCTTTGAGATTCTATCTCTTTTAGGAAAGGGAGGCATAAGGGGTCAGAATTCTTTGAGATTCTATCTATGTCCGGGAATATGAAAATGAATTCTGATATGATAATTATGTATATCCGATATATTCTGGTGCTGTAAGCACAAAGAGAGGCATAAAGGGGTCAGAATCCTTTGAGATTCTATCTGTGTTAGGGAATGGAGGCATAAAGGGCCAGAATCCTTTGAGATTCTGTCTGGGTCAGGGATATGTGATTTGTAATATGCTTTGAATTCTGATTTGAAATGTGATTCTGGAATGTGATTTGAATGATTATGTAGTACGAATTTGATTCAGCTTTTTTGTATATTCTATTTGATTTTTATTTGAGCATCCAATCTGTATGAATATCTGAAGTCTATTATTTTATTTGTTCTGTTCTAGACGAATATCTGAGTTATGTCTTATATTTGATATTATATGATTTATGTATGATTATCTTAATTATGTACGGCCATTTGTGTAATCTTTTTTTGTGAGTATTTTGATATGAGAGTTTATGGAGATTTGATTGGCCAATGTAGTCTTGCTGAGCTGTTAGCTCACTGTGGTTATTTTCATGATTTTTTGGTTCTTGAAAAGGGAAGGAGGTTTTGGACTAGCCATTCTATATCTGATCTAAGATTCAGTATTTTGTACTTTTGATTTTTGTACAGTCATGACTTTTCTGTTCTATTTTGTACTTTCTATTTATAGCCATGCACTATAATATATATAATTATTTTGATGAAAGAAAGAATAAAATGTTGGATAAGCTTTTTTATATATTTGGATGTTTATAGTGGCTATGTGTTTCTATAGTCTTGTGTATATTGGAAGAAAGAGTATGTAAACAAATTCCAAAGCTAGATTCTTGATTCATTCGTCGTGACTCAACATGATGGGATTCATTCCGATCAGGTTGGGTCGTGACAATCAAAGTGGTATCAAAGTTGTAATTTTGGAATTTGGATTGTAAATCAGAGTTATAGGAATTGATCTGTAAGTTTGGTGGGGTAGTTTTAGTCTGTTTGAGTTTTTATTATTTTCATTTTATGTGCATAGTTGCTTTCTGTCTGATTATGGATCTATTAGACCCAGATATGACTGATGGGCAGAGTGCTAGTCAGGAAGCTCCTGTGAATAATTCTATCCCAGTAGTTGGTTCAGATACAGTTTCACAGTTTGCTACGTTGGTTGCTCAGATGATGAGCGAGACGCAGAATAGAGTTTTTGCTGTTAGATCTGAAGATGTAGATAGAAATCTACAAATGTTTCTGAGATTGAAGCCTCCAAGATTTGAGGGCACTGTTGAGCCCAGAGTAGCAGAGGATTGGTTGATGAGATTGAAAAAGACATTTGATGGTATGCAATGTCCTCGTGATAGAAAGGTACTGTTAGCAGTTTTTCTATTGGATGGTGAAGTAGAGCGCTGGTGGATGGGCCAGCATGAGAAGAAATTCCAAGGTAAACTAAACTCCTTGATTTCTTGAGAAGAATTTTCTGAAGTGTTTAGATCTTGGTTTGTACCCCCTTATGTAATACAACAAATACATGAGACTTTTTTGAGATTGGTTCAGAGAAGCAAGATAGTTATGCAGTATGAGGCAGAGTTTACTGCTTTGGCAAGATATGCTCCTCAGTTGGTCAGTACATCTGTAGAGAAATGTTATAGATTTCTGAGGAGACTACGAGATAGTCTGAGGCAACCCCTGGTACCAATTCATATTTTTAATTTCTTTGAGCTTGTGGAGAGAGCTCGATTGATAGAGAATGATTTGATGGCTACTCAATAGCGGTGGACTGCCAGTAGAAAGAGATTCAGTTGAGATGCATTTGATAGTAGTTTTTTCTAGAAAGAAGAATATATTTGTATCTGGAGATTCCAAGAGGAGTGGACAGTCAGCATATGCTATAATTTCTGGTAGTGGCAGTGTGGCCAGTTCATGTTCAGTTAGTGGGGCACGGTGTGCCAGAATTATGGATGACGACATTTTGGCCAATGTTACAGGATGATTGGTTAGTATTTCAGATGTGGTTAGCCATGACATCGAATAGCCAAGTGTCAACAAGCCGGATTTGATCGACGATCTGAGTCCAGATCAGAGAGCTTTGTTAGACCGACGGGAAGGCTGAGGACAGCTCATTCCCGTACTATTTCTGAAGGATCATCTGGTAGAGCTGGTGGTTCAGGTTCTATGGTAAGGAGGCCACCTAGTGGTAATCTGAGGGAGCCTAGTAGTTCTGTAGCTCCAGCTCTAGTTCAGTCCTGTATGTACAGTTTGAATCAGTAAGAGGCTCGAGATGCTCCAGATGTAGTGACAAGTACGATTTACATTTATAAACATCCCTGTCGTGTTTTGTTTGATTTTAGAGCTAGTCATTCGTTTATTTTCGAATGCTGTTTTAATGCTTTGCAACTGGCTTCCATTACGTTACCTGTTTTGCTTTCTGTTATTTTGCCGGCTGGAAATAATTTGATAGCTCGGAAGTTTTGCTTATGTGAGATTGAAATTTTTAGGAAAGTGGAAGACATGTTTGATTTTGCTGCCGATTTCTTCATATGATGTTATTTTGGGTATGAATTGGTTGAGTCTGTATGAGGCTCAGATTGATTGTTTGAAGAAGTAAGTTATATTATTTATGGACGATGAAAGTTGTGTATTCCAAGGATTAAGAGATGTTTTATCCTGTTTGATTTCTGTGTTGGAAGTAAGAAGATTGTGGAAGAAGGGTTGTATGATATTTCTGGCCTCAGTACGAGATATGAATATAGATGCGGGTTCTATTTCTATATCCCAATTGTATGAGATTTTTCGAATGTATTTTCTGAGTTGGTTGGTTTACCTTTGGATAAAGATGTTGAGTTCTGTATAGATATATTTTCGGGTATAGCTCCAATATCTAAAGTTCTGTATAGGATGGCCACCAAAGAACTCGCAGAGTTGAAAGTTAACTCCAGGAGTTTGGTTGATAGAGGATTTATCCGTT
>CM028356.1:45444128-45749199 GCA_016618105.1 Dendrobium huoshanense
CCTAGGAATTTTTATCAAGCAGTGAAATATTTGCTTCAATGTTGTTGAGTTTGATTCCTTAGGATCTTGCATACAAACATGCAACAAACATAATATCAAAATTACTAGCAGAAAGGTACAAGTGAATTTATCATACTCTTATAAAACTTTTGATTTACTTGTTTGTTTGATTCATCTAAATCAAGTTTTTATTTAGCTTATAAGAATTTTACTCAATTTGAGTCAAAACATTCTATTAATTCATTTATATACTTAATTTGACATGAATGTGCAAAACTCTAATTATTTTATTTGAAGTACTAATAAAAAGTTATATTCTCTCATTATACTCATTTCAAATTCTCCAAACATTAATGAAAAAAAACTCAGGTCATAAATATTTATTTGTTCTTCCACATAGTAATATCATTCATATAAATCTATATAATAATCAAATCATCTCCTATATTTTTTATAAATAGATCAAGTTGTACCTTATCTTTTCTAAAATCATAATTAATCAAAAGTTACTTAGCCTATCATATTAGACACATGGAGTCTATTTAGAGGCAAGAAATGAAACGAGCATATACGTGAAAATGTTGGACTAGCTCTGGTGGAAGATAAGATTATAGAGAGTCGTCTTACATGGTTTGGTCACATAAAATAGCGGCCTTCCGATCCGATGACCGATTAGAAGAGTAGATGTATTAGATTTGACCTATGTTAAGAAAGGTAGAGGTAGACCTAAAAAGACTTGGTTAGAAAATATTAGAAATGTCTTTTCTTTGTTAGATTTAATTGAGAATTTGACTCTTAACATGAAATAATGAAGAAAAAAAGATTCATGTTGCCGACCCCACATAGTGGGATAAAGGATTGACGTTATTGTTGTTGTTGTATTTTTTTTCAATTTATGCACATGATTAGAGAAATTTAGGGCTCTCAAAATCTGATGGTTGTTCTACGATTACATATTGATCAATATACCGATTCAAAAATACCCTTTTGATGTCAATTTGAAAAAGTTTAAAGTCCTTAAAACAAGTGAAGTAAAGGAGTAGTCTAATGACCTCTAATCTTGCTAATGGTGCGAAGGATTTTTCAAAGTCAATCCCTTCTATTTGTAACCTCGTGAAATTAACTTAGTTTTATTTCTATTAATATTTCTTAAGTCATTTAGCTTTTTTTATTGATCCATTTAGTTACAATTGTATTTTAATCATAAGGTCTTGTGGCTAGCTCTCAAACATCATTTTTTATAAATTTATTTAGTTTTTCTTCCATAACTATCCAAGAATTATCTTGTAAAGCTTCATATATATATTTCTAGATTCAATTTTTTTTTTAATAATGCTAATTATTTTACCTCCTTCCTAAGATTTCTCCTAGTCCTAATACTGAAGAGCCACCAATTATTTATTCTTTTGAGTGTTTTCTATTATATGTCATTTCTTTAGGTAATGAATTTTATTTTTATTCCAGATTTTTTTTTATATTCTCATTGTCATTATAATTCAATTCATTCTTATTCCTATAGGGTTTTCATTAAAAATGACATGAAAAGATTCTTCAACAATTAGTTTTTTTTTTAATTAAAAACTCTATAAGATTTTCTAGAAATTGAATATCCTAAATCCAAAAATATATAAATGACTAATCTTAGATTTCTTTTTAAAAAATATTTCATACGAGATCTTTTTTTAGGATAGATTTTAAATATATTTTATTTGTAACATAACATGCCGTATGAATTGTTTCTGCCCAAAATAACTTAGGTAGTCAATATTTATTCAATATTGGCATTGTTAATTCTATTAAAATATGATTATTTCTTTCAATAAAGTCATTTTATTGGATAGTCAAACTTATGCCTAATTTTATTTTCATCATAATGATTTTTAAATGATTTATTTTTAAATTCTTAACTTAGATCTATTTAGATTTTATGAGTTGCATAACATTGTTTTTTTTTTAATATACTTATCCATTAAATGCATTATTTTTATATACTAAGAATAATACAATATTATATCCATAATTTTTACCACCTAGACTAATTATGTTATTCGATCCAAATAAATCCATGTATAATAATTATAAATGTCTATTAGTTGTGACTATATTTTCACTCTTAAATAAAATTTTAATATATTTATTATGAATGCATGCATCACATATATAATCAAATTTTTTTTATTTTTTGGTAAACCAATTACTAAGTTTTAAAATTGTAATTAATATGTGGATATTAGCATAAATAGCCTTCTTTACATTACTAAATATTTTTAATTGTGGATTTCATGCAGAGTAAATTTAAATTAATATAATTTATTTTTTCTAATTCAATTAAATGCTTATTTTTATACCTATATATATCTCATAAGCAAAAAAGTTTCCATTATTTCTAATGATGTAATATGAAGCATAAAAAGAAACATCTAATCTTTTCTCGTATATTTGTCTAATTATTATTCAATTATATTTTAAACTTGAAATAAATAAAATATTTTTAAAAGTGATAGAGTTGTTACAAATAAATTCAATGTCACTGATCTTTTCATTTGTATTATCTTCATATGTCATCTACTCTCAATCACTTGGTTCTAAAGTAGTAAATTTTGTTTTATCACTCGTCATTTGTCTTGAACATTCACTGTTTAAATATCAAATGCCTTCATTAATTTTGTGTGTGGTACGTGTAGTGCTTGTATCTTTTAGTAGCCATATATAAGATTATTTAGCATTTTGTAATCTCGAGCATAACAATAAAAAAAGATATATTATTTTCTACCACAATAGTTTAATCAAATAATAGTATTTGCAAATGACTAAGCATGATATCTATGTGATATGTAAGTAATATTTCTTTTAGCCAAATCTGATTCTAGATTTAATGTGTCGGAAGTGTCTCTTCCCTATAATGAAGAAAGGCAAATTAAATATGTTGAAGAACCTAATGTGAAGGTAACAGAAATGTCTATGGCAGCTAATGACTGTAATAGTTTTAAAATTCTTGGATTGTGTGGAGAAGAGGATGCTAGGAAGGAAACTATTTGCTCGGGTTCAACTGAAGTTGAAGAAGGCCAGGCGAAATAGTTGTTGATGAGACTCCGGGAATAATTCCAAGAGGCTCTACATATGCTGTAGAGGCGAAGTTGGATTTCAAATCGGCAGGTCAAGGAGATTCAGATTTGATTAATCTTGAAGGTGATGTTCGGATTCATGCTGTAATCGGTCAAGATTCTGGAAGTATAAAGCATATTGAGGATACTCCTGCATCCAAGAATGATAAGGCTAATAATGGAGAAGAATCGATTGAAGATGGAAAGTTCCTTTTGCCATCTAAATCGGTGCTTCATAAGAAGAAGTTGAATAAAGACTTGAATTTGTTTGGTCCTATCAAAGGCAGTCTTAGAAGAAGAAAGTTTGGTATTCTTGGTGAAAAGATTGGAGTCACTTCACCATTTATCCCATGATAAACTTATGATAATTGAAGACGATTTGCAAGGCTCGTTTGTGGTTTGTGTGAAGATAATGGAGCTTGTGAAAAATAGAGGTTGTCGAGCTGTGCAGATCCGAGTTCATCGCTTCGCTTTAGAGTTTATTTATTTATTTATTTTTCATTTCATTTTCTTTGTTTGGTAAAACTTGCTGTTCTAGACTTTTTTTAAGCATAGTTTGGTATTGAAAAAATGGAACTATAGTAATGGGAATTAAGCATCTTTATATCTCTAATTTTTTATTTAATTGGGAAATCTGAGATATTAATCAACCATTTTGATTATTTTATCTTTGGTATCCCCTCAACTCCAATTGGTTTAAAACGAGAAATAGAGGGTTTTATTTGCATTATTATATTTCCTATTTTTCTAATATTTTCATTATGCTTAATTTTTCTTTTTATTAAGGCTCCCTTTTTTTGTTTGGAAGGGATTGCCTAGTAGTTTTATGTTCTAGTTTGTAATAGTTTTTTGCTTTTAATACTATATTTTTTTAATTTAGAATTTATAATTATTTTAGATTACTTATACTTTTGATTTTTCTTTCTTAGAAAGTTTCTAAATTTTTTTGAAAGCATAGACATCTCATGACTATCCCCACCATATCTTGAAGTATTAGACATTAACTTGTAAGGCAATGATTTTGTCTCTCTCTTTCTCCTTCTTTGCAGAGCTATGAACTTATCATTTCAAGTTATACTCTATTTATAAGCGCTATTGAATAAGCTAAAAATTAATCAACTGGATAAATAAATACATTTTTAGCCTCATTAATTATATTTATTTTAGCATTCCATTATTTCGTAAGATATCTAAGAACCTTATAGATTTAGTTTGGATTCTTATATGTTAGACCAATTCTTGATTCTTAATTATATGTTCTTCTAAGAAAATATAATGTTCAAATTATTTTCTTAAATTTAATATAAATATCAAAAATAGATTTAGAAGGAGACATAAAAAAAAGCTTATATTTGTTGGTTTTATGAGCCTCATGATCTATTAGTTAATCATGAGGCTCTGGATAGAGCACCAACCCATAGCCCATTTAATAATGCATTGTTCTCAATTAGCTCCAAAATACTTAGGAAAATAATGTTTTGTGATTACATACCTTCGAAGGACCTTATCAATGCTTCAACATCTTCATCACCAAACCTTAAATCTCTTCTTCAAAATGAAATTTTCGCAATCTTTCTCACTCGATGTGTAGGTGAAATCTCACCTTTGATTTAAATAATGATGACAATACTTGGACTTATTCAATTTATCAGCTTCCATTTCATTTAGATGAACACTGATGCAGTTGATCTCATCCGAATGCTCAGTTTGGAGAAAAACATTCGAACTTTTGGTCTTAAAAATAACATAGGAATATATTAGAACTGCTTCGATTTTTTTTTTTTTTTTTCTATTTTTTTTTATTTATAATATAATATTAAATAAAAAATATATAATATTTCAAACAAGTATTTTTCTTATTGAATAGTACAAAAGACAGTGATAGTGATCGGGATGATTTTCATTTAAAATAAATAAAATACTGAAAAATTGATTGTCAAAAATAGCAAAAACTTTGGTACCTTCGCTTCGCTCGCCGACTATATTTGTTCATTCGCCAACTTCGGTCCCCCAAATTGCTCGCCGAATGGTCCCTCCAACACTTTAAGGTACCTTCGACCTCCATCCGGCGCTTTTTCCGGCGGGATTTGCCGACTACGGCGTAGTCGACCTTCGATCTCAAAAACCGCCGGTTGAAATAAAAAAAAAAAAAAAAAAGAACCCGCTCCCGCTGAAATCCCCGGCGGCTCGCCAACCCGCTTCTGGGTCCCCGTGAGCCAACCGAGTGCATTGCTCGCCGTGGACCTCCTACCCGCTGCCCCGGACCACTGCGCCGTTTCTCCAACCTAGTTAAGTCGTCGGAAAGCCGCCCCGAAAAATCCCGAATGCGGGAAAAGGTCCCAGCCGTCGACCACTGTCGAAACTAAGACGTTACCCCATCTGACCATTCTCATCCATTGATTATAGTCCCTATGACCTCCCATCACCGCCAACCATAGTTCTCTGACCTCTGTCGCCCAACAACTACGGTCCATCCGACCATTATCGCCAGACGGCTATAGTACCTCCAACCTCTCGTCGATAGCCGACTACGGTCCCTCCGACCATTGTCACCCATCTACTACGATTCCTTCGACTGCCATCACCCACTAACTGTAGTACCATTCAACTTCCATCGCCCGTTAACTACGGTCCCTCGGACTATAGTCCCTCTGAACAATGTTTTAAGACTTTCATTGTACTGTAGCACTATTTTTCAATATCCCGATAATTTTCTATTAAATAAAAACCCCTCAGATTTCATGATACCTAGTAAAAAAATTTCCATAAAATATTTAGAATGTGCAAAACTATAATCTCTATAACATATAAAAAGTTACGCCGTAAAAATTTTACCAGTACAAAGTTATCCCAGTTTTTTGCTAACGGATATAAAATTTTAATCAGAAAATTCGTGAAAAACTTTAACATTTAAAAATTGAGATAGGCGTAATGTGCCTTACCTCGAGTCGAACAACTTTCCCAACTGTGTCGACGGACAAAAATGGACCGAAGTCGCCCAAAATCCAGCTTCTTCTTCTCACTCCTCTTTTTCTCTCTCTAAACGGATCGAAAGGATGATTTAAATAACGGGGTAGATATTTCCGATCGTACAGGACGATCGTCAATGTGCATTCAGATGACAATCATACATACGATAATTAATTTCGTACATGGATGATCTCCTCTGTACGAAAATCATACGGATGATAATTAATTTTCGTCCCAGGACCATCAGCTTTGCTCTAAACTCGTTCAATTCGTCCAGACGATTCGTACATACGAAGTTAAAATTCTAACTATTCGTCCAAGACGAACTTCATCAAATTCCAAAAATAACTTAAAAAAAGTTAAGGGTCTCACAGAAAGAGCTTTAGATGCTTATCTACTTCTGCTCCCACATGATCACTTGTCTCAACATTTGTACTACTACCAGGATGGGTAAGAGTAATTGGTGTAACTACAGGTGGAACACCAGCTGTTGTAGATCCCACCATAGACTATATCGTTTCCATCATCCGCATCATCATATTCATCATTTGTACTTGCATTAAGTTCCTTGACATTATATTAATTGCATCCGATCCTACTGGTGTAGGATCTACATTAGGTGCATTGCCTCCTACTGGTGCAATATTTTCAGGATCCTCAGAGATCCTAATAGGTTGAGATGACTGACCCTCATCCCTTTAAGGTATTCTTTCAGCCATTATATCTACAATGCATGACATCAAGAGTTATGCATTAATATAATCATATATTCGTAATTGGATGTTCTTTTCATATGCTTACATACAAGCCAAAAGAAAGTTACATATAATTCAACTAAAGTTGGACTTATTTCTAAATTAGGAATACTACACTATCCTAGGCTCTGTAATCATTCCATCAGATCTCATCTTATTCCCATAAACAGTTCTTTTTGCTTATGCTTCCATAATTGAATCCTTATAATCTTAAAATTTTACTCTGATACCAATTTTGTAACATCCCACAGTACCCCTGAATAATATTGTAGAGTATAACAGCTAAACCAGTTAATCACTTGCATAACTATACGAAGTATCCCATAAACCTTCATTGATACATTAACTGAACCACTTAACATTTTTAAACATCCACAACATAGTTACAAAGCCACTAAGGAACATCCAAACAAAATACTTCAAATGAGTGTTTACATACCTTAGCTAATTCTTACAAACAGATATAGAAATAACGCATAACATTGAGGTACTTGAAATCTAATTAACAACAACTTTTTCTTTTTCTTTTCCTGTAACAACAGCCAGAAGAAAGTTCTAGTGAGCTATGAGACTCCATAAGTTATACAACTTGAAATAACATTTAACTTACATGATTATAAATTTCAGAACATGGAAAATAGAACTAAAAGTTAGATTACCTGAAAAAACTAAATAAAAACTGATTTGATACTAACCTTTATTTCTCTTAAATCTATAATGAATATCCATTTTAGTCATTATAAATTTTGGCTAATCATTCGTAACATATTCAATGAAGCCCAGACAAACCTGACATTATCGCCATTGAATCACATAGAGGTCCCTTTTGCCCCACTTGCTAATGCATATTTCATTTCTTTGGGGTCTCTTTTTGCCCCACTTACCAAAAAATTTAATATATGGGAACCCTTTTGTCTCATCTGCATTGATAAGTTATACATAAAACTTTATCTTTAAATGGATATTCAGTACTCAACACCTATTCATAATCCATACTAACTGGTGATGACCAAGTTATATAAGAAAGTGTTTCTTATCATTTACATGCAATGATGTGTAGGCAACATAACATTAAATGACTCTTTCAAATTATAATCAACTAGATAATATTTTAGGAACCAACATAAATCTTATGTTACATTTCAATGATACATATATAAAATCAAGGAATCTAATCACTTGCATTTTTACATCTTTATATTGCTTTTATTAACTCAATTAAATCAAGAGATATCATAAATTTATCCAGGAATATTAACTCTTACATTTATAAGTTAAGATTTACATAACTTACCTTCTAGACGAGTGGTCTCTTCTAAACCTACACCACGAAACCTTCTCCTTTGATACACCAACCCAAACCCTTCTCTCTGCATAAATTCAGGAATTCCCTCTCTTGCTCTTTCACTTCTTTATTATTCATTCTTCCAATCTCTCTTCTCAATTTGCTGCACTATTTTTCATCATTAATACTTATATAAATTAATTTCATCACATAACTTTGTAATAAATTTGCCAAACCCTATAACAGTTTCTAAATACGTAACATTAATTTCTATTGTAAATGCTTGATACCTTCCCATCTGAATTTTGGTATTGCTCTAAACTGATGCCTCCACTCAAAGCAATAATCGAACTTCCAAAGAAATTCTACCGTTGCACCTTTTGTTGCAGGAATTCAATGATTCTACCACAGTTCCGTTGAGATCTATAGCCCGTTGGAGACTTCTTACTGTACCGAATACATTCTCAGACTTTCTCGTGTTTGTGCTACCGAAAATTCTGCTTTGGCCGCATAAATTAACAATGCATGAAGCATTGAATTGAATTCCTTCTTCAGGAATTTTCTGTACAGCCTACACTGCCTCACACTTTTCTTGCTTGCGGAATTTCTTTCTCCAGCAAATAATGAGAAATGAAAAAGATGTCCACGATACATAAAAGAAATGGATAGTGGGCCCCATCCAGCCCCTAACCGTTCTGGCGTTCTCCTCCAAACCACTCCAATCCAAAAGCTTCAATGACATGCAACCTTTCAGATTTATCATGTTTTTTTTTTTATAATTATCTAACTAACTTATTAATAACATAATTTTATTAATACTAATTTCTTTAAATAATGAAATAAATTCATTGACATAAAGGTACCTATAATTCTGTTTATCACACGGACTGCTGACTGACGCAAGACCTTCTCCCGCCCACCAATCTTTGCAGAACTTTTACCCGAACATCGTCGGGCCACCGCTCGCCGCAAGACCAATACCCCAACGATGATCACCGTTGGACCTCGTCTAGTCTGCTGATCTTCGCCTGATTTATGCCGGACCATCATTCGACCACCGATAACTACTAGGCCACCTTCGGTCGCCGACCGCCTCTGGATCACCTCCCATTCACCGATCTTCTTAAGAGTTCCAACTTGACCATCATTAGACCACTACATAGCAGCCAGACACCGTCGGATCTCCACCCGGCTGTCATCGATACGCCACTCCAACCAAGGTTGCCCCACTAAGATTATTTTGGCCTCAATCGCCCACCAACTACGGCCCCTCTGACCACCGTTGCCCGCCGATTACAGTCCCTCTGACCTCCGTCGCCCGTCGACTACGGTCCCTTCGACCACCATTACCTCCAACTATGGTCTCTTTGACCACCATTGCCCGTCGACTACAGTCCCTTCGACGCCCATCGACTACGATTCCTGTGACCTTCGTTGCTACTCGACTACGATGCCTCCGACCACCACCGCCCCACTGCTATCCTACTGATCAAATTAACTTGCAAACCCTCTCTTGGGTGTAACTCTTATATCACTAGATTCTTCTAACTCTCATTATGTAATGTGCTCTATATGATATATATTTGTTGCATCAAGCTAAGGCCTTCTGTCAAGGAAGAGCCTCATTTGTAATCAACAATAAATATTAACAAAATCATTTTAACTAGTCCATGCCTTGTGATTTTTCCTCTTTTCAGGATTTTTCACATAAAAATCTTGGTGTCTCTTATAACACTTTCACCCCTTTCTTTTATCTTTGTGTGTTGGATCTTCGTTAAAAGCTAAGGAGTCAAGTTCTTTATCTCTCTACTGTTGTGAATGTTTCAGTCCGCAACAACTAGGATGTTAGGGATTTATGACTGTATGACATGCTATGGTTAGTGGTTAAATACTTGTAGGAGACATTTTGAGTTGAGGTTATTAGATATTTAATAGCTAGTTATTTAACTATTTATTAATCTTATTTTTCTATAAATAGTTTCAATTTTGAGACATTAGGGAATGAATGGAAGAATGAGTTGAATTAGAGTTATTATACTTAATAGATAGTTATCTAATATTTATTAATCTTATTTTCTTATAAATAATCTCTATTTGGAGATGTTAGGGAGTGACTGAAAGAAAGTTAAGTCTCTTAGTTTTAAGTTCAAATCTTTTCTCTCTCTCTCATACACACACATAGTTTTTAGAGTCATCAATGAACTAAAATGACTAATTATTGTAAGTACAATCAACAACTGATATCTTTTGAAAGGAGTAATGTTAACATTGACATAATATTGTTCATAACCCAAAGTCTATTATTTTCATAATAAGATAAGATAATATATTAATGATTTGCTATAGCATTAATTCTTTCAAGCAGGATTGTGAGTACATTACATGTTCTATTAAATATCATAGATGAAAAAGAATTCTAAAAATATCTAAATAATACAAGATAACTTTGTCAATCTAGGGGTGTCAAAACTGGTCGACGGACCAGGTTCGGGTCGAATCCGACTTGACCAAGGTATAAATGAGTCAACCCGAATCTGACTTGATTTTTCAAACGGGTTGGGATTTCTAACTGGACCCGACCGCACTGATTGCCATGTTGACCTGACCTGACCCGCGACCCGTTTGCAAAATTCCAATCCAAAGTCGCTAACCAGGTGCGAGATTAGTGGTCCAATGGGGGGCGGGGGCGACTGGGCGAGACCAATTGACCAGATGCGACTACGGAGTATGGGCGAGAGCCTTGACTCGCGAGGCCAACGATCCCGGGTGGGGGCGAGACTCGAGAGTTAAAATGAGACCAGGTGAGTCTGCGATCTTGCATACCCGAGGCACGAGGCCAGTTACGTGCGCGATATTGCGACGTCTGGGAAAGGCTAGCACGAGATAGGGCTAGAAACAGGACTAGGCAGGAGCTCGCAGCCTCACACCCCGCGACAAAAAAAGCAGCAAAATCGGGTTAGGTCATGCAGGATCCGGGTTAAATGGTTCGACCCGTGGGTTATTTGGTCAATCCGTATCCGACCCATTTTTCAAAAGGTCATAAATTTGAACCCGTAACCGACCCGTTTCATAAACAGGTTGATTCAAACCCATATTTTTCAAGTTAGATTCTGGTCGAGTTAGAAATTGACACCCATATGCTAATCCAATTATGCATGTAATAATTTCTCCACAATCACATATGAATATAACAAACAAAGTGTTAAAAAAATATATTGCAATTTTTTATGCACAATTAGAAGGTGCCCAATTAGAAGGCCTTCCGCACCACACGAAATTCTCCATTCATTCTTTCTTCAGCATATTCCAACACATGAGAAAATCTGCGCCTACTGTGATATGTAAAACAAAATAATTCTTTTAGATATTAATCAAATTAAATTGCAATTTCAATTTTAAATCTCACTCTTCTTAAAAACAAAAGACTTTTTGGAATGGAGTATTAAATTTAAAGAAAAAAAATTATTTGTTAAAAGAGAAAGAAAAAAGAAAAAATTGGCTCATAATATTTATATTTCGCTTGAGACAGTTTTTATATTGTCCTATAAAATAATTTTTTAGTACAAAATTTTTTAAGCTTGAAATTTTTTTACTAGAAAGTCATTTTGGAAAATAACGAGAAAGTTATACTAAATATAATCTAGACTTATTTTGGAATAATTTTCTTACTTGTTTATTTTTCAGATATCAATTAAAATTTATGTTTGATTATCAATTTTTTATTATTTTTAATAAAATTTTGATTGAAAACTAATTTTATGATAATTTAAAAAAAATTCTCTCTCAAAAAGAAAAAAAGCTTTCTAAAACATTTTTAAAAATACACCAGCCGTCCAAACTCACATGAGATGAGAGTCCTCATATGGAATTTTTATTGCCTCAGGTTATCTGACGTAGAGATGCATCAGGTAGCCTATTATATATCGTCACGTGCTCTTACTTTTTACCGTGCGGCCCGACGACCCGACCCGGAACGAATATGCTCGGTATTGGTAGGTACTACTCGGTATTTTCTCGGTATTTTCTCGGTATTGCTCGGTAATTGCTCGATATTTCTCGGTAATTGCTCGGTATTTGCTCGGTAAACTGTTTTGTCCAGTTGGTTTCTGCGTGCATGTAACGTTTCTTCATTTGATGAATCTTAAATAGTTATTAGCATATATTGATCAGTAGGATGCCAAATTGGTCTGCAAACTGATCTCAACTATCAACATATGAAAGTTTGCTGGTATGTTTTCACATGCCTTTAAAACAGCCAGGAACACTAGAGAGGATTGAATGGGCTCAGATATGCTTGTTGTCACTGATTCTTCTCAACATTCTTCTCTTGGGAGAGAATTTCTAAGTTATTCTGAGGATTTTTTTTCTAATGTCTAACTAAAACAGTGTCAAACAAAACAAATTTCCACAAAAAAGATGAAAAAAATATCCCTTTCCTTATGAATACCACACAGAAAGTAAAATAAAGTTAAAAAAAAAGGATGTTCATATCTATTTTCCTAAAACCTTCAGCAATATTTAACAAAAGCTCAACTATTTCCCTCTCAGTTTCTCCCTAACAAACATCAGCATTCAGCGAATTCTGAAACACCGCGCTAAGTTTTTTTTTTTTAAAAGACGATCAAGCAACGCTGAAAAACAAATAAAAGAACCAAATAGTATAACGAACAAGAGCAACCAAAAACATTAAGAAATCCACCAAAAAAACAAATGAGAAACCCTATAATCCGGCGTAAGAAGACGTACGAGAAGGAGGGTAGTTCCCGGCAGTCTCAAACCAGAGCTCCGCCTGCTTGGCTTCCGACGCCAATTCCCCAATTCCTCAAGCGACGAAACGCACAAATACTACCGAGGAATACCAAGTAGTACCTAGCAATACCGAGCAAATATCGAGTAGTACCTATATAGCAATAACGAGCAAATACTGAGCAATACGCGAACATAGTAATCCCGGATTCGTTCCAGGTTGGGTCGTCAGGCCGCGCGGTAAAGAATAAGAGCACGCGTCGATATATTATAGGCTACCTGATGTATCTCCACATCAGATAACCTGAGGCAATAAAAATTCCCGCATATGATATTTACCATACCTTCAGCAGATCTCAGCCACTAGCTTGCATCAACGGTAGCAGATAAGCATGTCCGTTCTGACCCAGGACTTTTACTGCTACCATAAATACACAAAATCTGAGGGCTTTCCTGTAAAATTTCTATGAATTTTCCGGGGTTCTGCTGCTTTGTCAAATCGACTCGACCGAGAATGGCGTTGAGGTTCTCCTACGTCACACCTTCGCAGCTAATCAACTTGCGCCGGAGTGCGAAGGTGGCGATTGTTGACGTCCGGTAACTCCGATGCGATTTCGCCTCGATAAAAGCTGTGGAAATCCTTCTTTTTCTAACTTTAGATTTTTGTTTTCTTCTTCGTTAGAGACGAGGAGAGGAGCTACGACGCCCATATCGCCGGCTCTCATCATTATGCCAGTGATAGCTTCTCGGAGAGAATCCCGAATCTCGTGGGAGCAGTCCAGGGCAATGACATCGTTGTTTTCCACTGCGCACTCAGCCAGGTTCGTTCGTAGCACCCTAAGGTTCTAACTTTTGACCTATTTGGAATTTTCCCTTAATAATTAGGGTTTTAATGCAATGGGTCTACTTTTGAGCTATCGATACTAATAATGAGGCTGAAACTGGATGGAGATGAATACAAATATTTTTGAAAGTGAGGTGTCTTGATGTATGGTTTTCCATTGATGTCATTCTTCTAATCAATGTGGCATCCGCTGAAATAAATAAAAACTTAGAATAGTAAATAATATTTAGATGATAATGGGCTCATAATTTGTGGAATAAAGGTTGAGCATATGTTATATAATTTTATTGAGTTTGATAATAATAACAATTATCAGCCAATATTATTACAAGTTAAACTCAGACATAAGTTTGATTGGTTTATGTATCTTTGTGTATAATATAGAATAATGAGAACATAAATAAGCTATAACTTATAGAGTTACTACTAAATAGTTAAAATGGAGGAATATCAAGGAGTATTAGTCAATATGAGTTTATAATGGAGATTAAAAGTAAATTTTATAAAGTATTAATTAGGCTGACCATTTTGTATGAACCCAAATGTTTAGTAGTGTTGCGTCCTGGAGTAATCGTGGCGGTGGAGAAATATATAGTTTAACGTCTTAACATTATACGAAGATCCAGCACACAAGCAGATAAGAGAGAGGGTGAAGCGTTCATAAGAGACACCAGAGTTTTTACATGGAAAACCCCTAAAAAGGGAAAAAACCACGGGGCCTGGCCCAGTTTGAATGAATCCACTAGTATTTGCAGTTGATTACAAATGAGACCTTTCCTTAGGAGAAGGCCTTGGCTTGATGTCACAAATGTATATCATATAGAGCACATTACATGGTGGGAGTTACATATACATGTTTGTTTGGTTGGAAGGGTCATAGTTGGCAGGAGACCAGGGTCAGAAAGACCGTTGTCTGGTGATGGAGGTCGGAAGGATCATAGTAGACGACGGAGGTCCGAAGGACCGTAGTTGGCAGGAGACTGGGGTTAGAAAGCCTGTTGTCTGTTGATGGAGGTCGGAAGCACCATAGTAGGCGACGAAGGTCAGAAGGAACGTAGTCGGCAGAAGACCGGGGTCAGAAAGACCGTTGTCTGACGATGGAGGTCGGAAGGAGCATAGTAGGCAACGAAGGTCTGAAGGATCGAAGTCGGTAGGAGACCAGGGGTCTGAAAGACCGTAGTTGGAGGGCGGAACTTCGGTAGAAGTTCGGGCGTCAGGTGATGGTCTGGCAGAACTTCGGGCCTCAGGTGATGGTCTGACGAAGGTGAGGGCCTCTGGCGAAGGTGAGGGTCTCTAACGAAGGTGAGGGCCTCAGATGGTGGTATGGAGAAGGTGAGGGCCTCTAGCGAAGGTAAGGGCCTCTGACGAAGGTGAGAGTCTCTAACGAAGGTGAGTGCCTCTAGCGAAGGTGAGGGCCTCTGGCGAAGGTGAGGGCCTCTGATGAAGGTGAGAGCCTCTGACGAAGGTGAGAGCCTCTAGCGAAGATGAGGGCCTCAGATGGTGGTCTGGCGGAGGTGAGGGCCTCTGGCGAAGGTGAGGGCCTCAGGTGGTGGTCCGGCGAAGCTCCGGCGATGGTCCGGCGAGGCTCCGGCGGTGGTCCGGCGAGGCTCCGGCGAGGGTGAGGGCCTCAGGTGGTGGTCCGACGAGGCTTCTGCGGTGGTCCGGCGAGGTTCCGGCGGTGGTCGAGGAGAAGCTTCTTCCTTCTCTTCCTTCTCTTCTCCTTTTCTCTCCTTTCTTGGGTCCTCCCCTCAAGAGAAATGAGGGGTCTATTTATAGATTTTATGGAGTGGCATGACCTGTAAATAGGCAAGAGATCAGGGGTAAATGTGGAGTGGTTGGATGGACGGCCGATATTGAATCCCTTGATCATGTACTGTTCGTCAGACATTTGAAGGCCTTAATGACGTCAGAATTTGGCGATCTTGGGCTCGTTTGATTCGTCTCATCGAGCTGCTCGATTCGACTATAAGCACATCTTGTTTGAAAACCATTTGGTAACCCAAATTGTGGTTCGAACCTTCCAACAGCACTTCGAGTACTTGTGATTTGTACTCATTTGGGCTCGGATTGAGTTGAATTTGGTGTCATTGGGTTCGTATTTCTGAGACGTTTCAGTTCGACTATAAGTTTGCTGAAATCGGAGTTGAGATGGTCTCCGAATTAATTTTTGAACTTTCTAACTTGATTTTGCATTGAGATTCATGCTCGATCAAGATGATTTTTTGAGTACATATCAAGTATTAAAAAAATTATTGAAAGCTAAGCTATGTATGAAAAAAATTGAGAATGTGAAAATAGATATGTAAACTACAATTCCTCATAGCCTTTCATCCTCTGACTGATGGTCAAATTGAAGTGGTCAATAAGAGTTCAGGTAACTTGTTGAGATCCTTAGTGGGTGAGCACATTAAAGATTGGGATTCCAAACTCCTCACTGCTGAATTTGCTTATAACAATTCTGTAAACCGCTCAACTAGTTTGAGTCATATTGAAGTTGTATATGGGTACAAGTCTAGAGAACCTTTAGATCTCAAACACATGTTTCTTAAGTATATAATTTATGAGTCTGCATCTTCATTTGCATCGCATATGCATAAATTATATAAAGAAATTATATGCCGAATTGAACAGAGTAATTCCAGTTATAAGCTTCACGATGATCTTAAACGCAGATTGAAAATATTCGAAGTTGGTGATTCAGTGATGGTCAGGATTCATCTGGAACGGTTTTTGAAAGAGACCGTTAAGAAGTTACATGTCAAAAGTGCTTAACCATTCAAAATAATCAAGAAAATCAATGATAATGCCTATGTGGTGGGTCTATAAAGGTCCAAAGTTTAACCCACCTAATTCACTACAAACTGAGCCTTGTGTGACCACACCTTGTGAGAACTCAAGCCTTCCTCCACTTCCAAATATTCTCAAAATACATATAACGGAGATAGTTGACATGATTATGAGTGATGAAATCATTTCTATAAAAGAGGGTGGACGAAGAAGATATTTGATAAGATGGAGAGGGAAGCCAGAGTCATATGACACTTGGCTAGATCACGATGAGCTATAGTAGATTGATTCAGATGCACTAGGATTTATGAGAGCACCTGGGACGCGTACTCGACGGAGTCGAGCTCTTTTTAGCCCAGGGAGAACGATGAGGATATCCGACCATGGAGAGTCTATCAGAGAAGGGCCGACGATCTACGACCACAATCGCTCCACTTTATTTTTGAGTTATCATTTGTATTAGGTTTATTATTATATGTGTGTTTGATTTATTATTGCAATTTTTTCGTTTTTACCCTCACTCGAGGGAGTAGTTGTTTGTGACCTTAGGAGCACTTTTGTCATTTATCTTGCTATTGTATTTTGGTTAATTAAAGCCCCCTCATCTTCCTTTTGAGGGGATGATGGATATTATTAAAATTTTTTTTTGCAATTGTGTTTTGAGTGCTTAGAGTTCTTGTGAGAGGTTGAGGTCCCTAGATGAGGGCAACGTACTACCCATCAACTGCAAGAAGTGTCCGGGCTCGTGGTCCGTCTTCTCCACCTTTGTCCCTCCTTTCTCCTAGCCACTAGCCACTAGCCACCCTCTCTCTTCCTCCTAATCGCCGGCCCAACTCCTAGCCGCTGGCCCCAAGCCTTCCCTTGCCTCCTAATCGCCGGCCTCCACCTCTCCTCCTTTCCAGCTGCCGGCCCAAAGCACCTCCCTTCTAGCCGCCGGCCATAAGGGCCCCTCTCCTCCTCGTAGCCGCTGCCCCAAACCTAAAACCTAATCCCCTTCCTAGTCGCCAGCCCTAACCCTAATCCCATCCTAGCCTCCAACCACATCTCCCCTCCTTTGCCTCCAAATTTCAAATCCCTAATTGATTACTTTCCTTATGTGATGCATCTTAAATTAGGAAGGTTTTAGTTTCAGATTTTAATTCAATTCAATTTGAATTTCAAATTCTTTCCTTAAATAAGAGAAGTTATACTAGGGAAGTCCCTCCAAATCAAGGCCTTTTAAATCCAAATTTAATTTAGAGAGAAAATTGCAATAAAACCTCTTTCTCCATTTAGATTGGATTTGATTGGCAATCTATCTAAATCTCTTAATTCCCTCCCACATCCCCTCCCCACTCCCATAGCCGCCGCCCTCTCTCTCTCTCCCTCTTTCCCTCTTTGCTCCCTCCAATTAACTCTCCCCCCCCCCCCCCCCCCCCCCAATCAACCGAGATTTTCTATTTGCTGGAATTAATTTCAGATTTCTAATTGTTGTTTCCCTTACCATACATCTACAAAATCTGAAATTACTTGTTATGCTTCCTCCTTCGTTGAATGGTTGATCTGGAACTTGATCACGACTTCATATTCGACTACCAAGGGTTCATTGACATCCACCGATCTCCTTTCTTCGAAATTGAACTAGAGAACAATCTCTTTGTTGAAGATTATGTGGAAAGAATCCTCTTCTCCCTCGCTACTGCTATCGATTAACGACAACCCCCCGTTCAGTGACAATATACTTCTGAATCCTGACAAAGGTGATCTCTCTTCCGAATCTTGTTTCTTCCAAGTCTCTCTCAATTGTGGACTCTCAAAGATCTTGCAAGTTTTCTCCACTAAACCAATTATTAAGAGTGAGAATGAGGGATCTTAAATAGTGACTATTCTAAATGTTAATTAAGGGATTTCTTTTTAAAACCCCCCACATTAAGCAAAATCTGATTTGGTTGGTTATTTTGTACTCTAAATCATTATCATGTATTCTATTGCTTGAACTAAATCATTACTTTAGTGTTTTCATTCATCGTTTAAGTCGTTGGAAGAGACTAATTGTTCTTGGCTTCTTGCTATTTCAAAAACGTATAATTTCAAAGGTAAAATATCAACAAACATATTTAGTCCTAAATCCTATAATTCCATGAACACTTAGTCTCTTATGATATTATTCTGAAATTTATATTTTATTAGTAATTTATATGGGCCCTTGTTGATAGAGGCTTTTTTTTTTTTTTTTTGCATCAGACACTATTCATACTCTTGTTGGTTGAATTTTTAATTGATTTAGGATTGACATTGTTTGAATTAAACTATTTCTTACTCTTTTTTGCTTCACCTCTCGATTCCCACAACTTATTGATTTTCACCTGAATTATCCAATTTTATGATCTCTTATGAATGGATGATACTATCAGGAAATTTATATACTACTAATAAATTTTTGCGGCACTTCCAAAACTCCCTCTTCTTCAAAAACTCATTGAAAAAAAAATCTAATTTTAGCTCAAAAACCATGAAAATTAGCAGGGTGTGTCCTCTTATCAACACCAACCTATGAGCGCCATATCAAATTTGATTTTTTAAATTTATCATAGTTCTCTTGCTCTTGCCTTTATTTTTCCACTGAAAAAAAATTATGGAAATTGGTATTTTGATCACATAGATTAAATATTCCAAAACTCCTTCAGCTTTAAAAATTCAAGTAGTATCGTTGAAGCCCAAAAATCATGAAAATAAAGGGTAATATCCTCTCATCAACATGAACTAACAGATAAAAATCTTAATTCCTAATCCCAGAATTCTCATAATGTTGCTTCTATTTTTCCACCTAGAAAACTATAAAAAAATAAGAAGATATTTCTAAATTTTAGTTGCATGCACCAATGAAACCAAACCCAATTGACATGGGTTATGTAAATTCTCAATATTATGCGTATCAAAAGTATTTTAAATATCTAAATGCTTATCCAAATTGGGTTACTAAAAATAGCCAAAAATTGGGTAAAATCAAGGGAAATATAGAAATGCATTATCAAATCTCAAGAGATTAACAAGACCGGAGAGCAAGCATAGATCTTAGATTAAATTAATTTTTTACTCGATCATATTAGCTAACCTGCCATGGAGCTAGATCAACCCAATCCAATCATGATTGATTGAGCAAGATGAGCTATTCAATCAAAATCATACTTGTTAATAGAGAAAAATATACAGTAACACAAAAACCCCATTAATCTGCTATCAAAATACATGGAAATTTGAGTTGAAATTTTTATTGTATGTAGATATGGTTAAATGGGAAGTTTCCATAAAAATTTCATGATTTTTGAGCTCTCTACTTTCTTATCATTAATTTAATCCGAGTGACATGTTGATAATTTTGTCTAGTTTAGAAGGAAGGGGTGATGGGTGGTGTGTGTTGAGGGGGAAGGGGTTTGCAAAATGGTATTTGAGATCCCTTCTTATCTCAATAGGTTGATGCTACCGGAAATATCATAATTCTTTGAATTTTTTTTTTTTTTGAGAACTTTGATAAATTTGGGAAGTTTTGGACACAAGTTATCAAATTTGATCAAGTTATGCTATGATCTAGTTGAGTAGATTTTGACATGGTTTCAAAAGTATAGATGTATGAAAATCGAAGGAATATTGGTGATAGGAGTTAGATTTTTTGCAATAACTTGAGAATTTAAAACATGATTCCCCGTCCCCTAAAAAAAACAAAAAACTTTTCATCAGGTGGTTTCAAGAGCAAAGGTTATGTTTAGCTTTTTAAGTTCTTTCAACTCACAGGCTGAAAATAGAGCTGAAAAAGTGGTAAAAAGCTTGTCTAGATGTAAAAAATTTCTCTTTAGGTTTAGGCTTAACTTAGTCATGCAAGAGCTTTGTTTTAGGCTTAGATTTGAATGGACATAAGGAGGGTTAAATGTATGAATTCAACGCTTTCTGTTGTTGTAATTCAAAGCTTATATTTTCCAGGTGTCAAGAGCATCTTTTACTGTTACTATTATTAGGGATTGATCTGTATTGGCTTGATGTTTTCTTAAGCCATTTTACATGTATTCTTTGATCTCCATTTCATCAAGTTGGTCGTTCAGTACTATATGGAGGATTTTACAAAAGTTGTCTGATGTGACACGTTCATTCATTCTACTTTTTCCTCCCTTCACTCCATTCATTCTTGACTTGAGACGAATATAGTGAAATAGTGATGGTTAAAGTTTGATAGCATTTCATACCTAGTGGTTCATGCTTCTTCATTCGCAGGTGTTGGTGGCAGCTAAGGTTTGCCACCAGCAAAAAACATTTCCATAATAAGCCATTGATCGGCATACATTGCTTCCATTTGACTCTAGAGTTTCATAGTTAATGCAGTAAATTAGGTCCTAAGTAAGTCTTGTATATCCTATGGCAGTGATGGCAAATTTCTTACAGTCTATGATGGTGTTGTAAAAATTACACTACCATGAGACCCCTCTGACAGGCTTTTACTACTGCTATTGCTATTAGCTTATGCAAATACAAAGTTTCATTCTTTAGCTTACACATGCTACTTAGTTTTCTAATGAAAGTTTGATTTTTTATGTTGTAAGTCCTGTTTAAAGCAAATGCACATTGCGTGAGAAGAATGTCGATCCCACGATGAACAAACTAGAAATATCGTAAGTTTACTTTGCTACTGCCAGGTAATTCTGAAAATATGTTATGGTTAATCTAATTGCAATTTACTCTAGTCCTGTAGCTTAGAATGTAATAAGAATGGGAACTCAGATATTCTCAGCAAGTTAGCAACTAGTTGCCACATCTGTTTCCAGTTAATCTTGGTTGACGATTTAATTTCTCAATTTTATTTAAAAAAATGAATCTTTATTACGTCTAAAGACATGATCAATAGGCAATAATTGTTTGTGATAATCAAAATAAGTATTCATTTCACCATATTTTAAAGTAAAAACCTTTGTCAGCTCATTGCAATAAGGACATGCTAATTTACCAATTTTAATTCATCTAGATAACATACCATTTGCAAGAATTATCTACATTAATACTTCTGATGCGAAGGAGCTTCTTAAGAAAATTAAAAGTGATTGACAATGGAAATACAATTAAGAGCTTATTGAGATAACAAGTAAATTCATTAAAGAACCTTAGTCTTTGACTTGCTTAGGCGAAGGAGTACAAGTAGATTAACCAAAACTCATAGGTAACCAAAGATAGTAGCAATACCAAAAGCTATTAATCAACAATCCGCAAATTAATAATGAGAGTTTTCACCTTGGGGATTAATCACTCAACTATACTAGGCTTAGCGGGAGATGATCTTCAACACACTTGACGATGCCATGAGGAGGGCCGCAACACCGATGGTTTTGAGCCACAGAAAGGTTGTCGGTGGTGGAGGAGGCACGAACGGATAGCCGAGGACGGTCCACGAATAGTCTTCGAATTGCTCGTCGATGACGTCGATGAGCGTGGGAAGAATGCGATTTAAGTAGTCTTCAACCGTGTCGTCGGATCCGAACCCGACATCAAAGAAAGGAGATCGAGTGATATGGATGTCACCGTAGATATCAAACACCAATCCACTATCGATCTCCGGATCCGCCATGCATGCTTGGTGTTGTTGAGAGAACACCAAAGAGAGGAGGGGAGGTGGCGGGATCTCCAAGGGGAGAGGGTGAGGCCGGCGGGTGCAAGGGAGGAGGGAGCTTGGGTTTGGGAGAAGCTAGGTTTAGTGGAATGTTAAGGGGTTTAACCAAATCTGAAATTTTAATCTCATATTTGATTAATTAGAAGGGGGTTGATTTGAATTTTAAAATTCAAATAAGAGAAATTAATGCATTGAATGAGGATTTAATGGATGGGAGCCATATATGGGGCCGGCGGTTTCATTAGAGGAGGGAGGGGGTTTTAAAATTCAAAACCTGAAATTAATTTCAGGATTTTAAGTGAAAAGGGAGGGAAATTAATTTGAAATTTGATTTCAAATTAAGGAGTCATTAATGAATTAATTGGAGCATTAAAGAAGCAATCAAATGGGGGAGAAAACCCACATGGGGCCGGCGGCAAGGTGAGAGGGGGAGAGGGAGATTAGTGGGATGAAGCTTCCAATTTGGATTGATGACGTGGCAATATAATTAAAGACTCCAATTTAAATTAAATTGAAATTGGAATTCGTCATGAAAACTTTCCTAAATTGGAATTCCCAATTAGGAAAGAATTTGAATTTTGAAATTCAAATTTGAAATTTGAAACTTGCGGAAGGAGGGATTGGACGGGTGGGGAAGGTCGCCGGCAAGGTGGCTGGCCGGGGCCGTGGGAGTGGCCGGCGGCGGGCTTCCAAGGGGCGGCGACAACTAGGGTTGGGAAGAGATTTTCTCTTGGTGGAGGAGAAGGACGATGGAGGTGAATACGAAGGAGAAGATAAAAAACCTAACCACGAGCCGCGGACTCTTCCAACGACTGGTGGGCCTTGCGATTTGCTCCCCTTGAGCTCTCTCCCTTCTCAAGCTCTCTGTTGACCCATATTACTTAAACTATGTGCAAAAAGGACAAAGGTGGCGGATCGAGCAACGCGCGGGTTGATACAATGCATGACTTGAAGGGTCAAATGATCTCCGATTGTAAAATGAACATTGTCGTTGTGATCAGGATATCAAATTTTGCTAGGTCAAGACCCGTCGCAATCAAATCGGATGAGATTGGTCAAAAGAGACGACCGACACCCGAAATTAAAGTGCGAAGATGATCAAACGATGTCGGATTGACGAACCGATTTCGCCATTATAATTGGAACATTTTGAATACTAAAAAAAAACTACGTCTTCTATGTTCAATTTGGATCATTCGAATTGGTGGCACAAGTTTTGAGACAAAACACGTATATCGAGAAAATTGGCCTTGGCATTGGCGAAACAAAATTTGATCACGAAACAAATTTCTCCACTGCATTCAGAATATCCTAAATACCTAAGGGTGACATCCAATTTATTCAAATTAAAGCATGCAAGGTCAACACGCATTTCAAGGTTGTGCACGCAAATCAAGGTGGGCACATGCAAGAATTACCATCGGTATGCTCAAATGACGCCCGATCGCGAAACGGACTGCGTCGTTGTGTTCAGAATATCGATAATATCCTAAATGCACTACCAAATTGTTTAATTAAGGTTGTGCACGCAAATCGAGGTGGGCACATGCAAGAATTACCATCGGTATGCTCAAATGACGCCCGATCGCGAAACGGACTGCGTCGTTGTGTTCAGAATATCGATAATATCCTAAATGCACTACCAATTTGTTTAATTAAGGTTGTGCACGCAAATCGAGGTGGGCACATGCAAGAATTACCATCGGTATGCTCAAATGACACCCGATCGCGAAACGGACTGCGTCGTTGTGTTCAGAATATCGATAATATCCTAAATGCACTACCAATTTGTTTAATTAAGATTGTGCACGCAAATCGAGGTGGGCACATGCAAGAATTACCATTGGTATGCTCGAATGACGCCCGATCGCGAAACGGACTGCATCGTTGTGTTCAGAACATCGATAATATCCTAAA
The DNA here is from genome assembly GCA_016618105.1 of Dendrobium huoshanense. Taxonomy (NCBI): domain Eukaryota; kingdom Viridiplantae; phylum Streptophyta; class Magnoliopsida; order Asparagales; family Orchidaceae; genus Dendrobium; species Dendrobium huoshanense. The sequence goes on from CM028356.1 coordinate 45,468,166, forward strand.
TGCACTATCAATTTGTTTAATTAAGGTTATGCACGCAAATCGAGGCGGGCACATGCAAGAATTATTATCGGGGTGCTCAAATGATGTCTGATCATGAAACAGACTTCACGGTTGTGCTCGGAACAACGTCAATACCCTAAATACACTGTTAATTTGTTTAATTTTGATATTCGACGAATTCGACACGTTTAACGGAGCAAAACACACACAAAACAAGAAAACAGCACGCAAATCGAGACTGCCTTTGACTGATTGATACATGTTTGTCATGTTAAATTAATGCGTGAATGACTAAAGCATTAATATGACATTAACCTAATAAATTTTTACAAAATAACAGGTGCTGAATGTGGAAAGAAGTCAAATTCACATTAATTTGCATTAATGCCATACCTCGTTCTGTCGAAATCCCGTCAATCTGTTTTCTCGTCACCAGTTGGCCACGACTCTTTCCCTCGTCCAGTGAAATTAAAAAAGGAAACGAGCTCTTGTGTTGGGGGATCTCAACTTTCACACCCTCAACGCTTCCTTTTCTTTCCGCCTCTCTACTCCACGACTTCAGTAGTGAAGTCCAAATCCTGTGACACCAAACAACAAAGAAGTTCTGTCTGATCTCCCTGTCTAGTTCCGGTAGAAGGTTCAAAGCCAAACTGCTCCAAAATCCCCTCTGCTCCCTCTCACTTCCTCACAGGAAATCGGCCCGTCCAAGCTCTACAAGCTTCTCACCACCCTCCCACGTGAGTACCTGCACATCACTCTAGGTTACAGCAGCTTCTCTGTCCACCCCAAGCAAAACCGTCCAGGGAAGCCTTCACATAAATCTACTTTCAGCGGCTTTTCCTCCACGCAGCTGCTTTCTTCCTCCACTCTTTCCAATGCCTGAAGCAAACTTCATGCAAACCAACTCCCAATTTTCCTCACCAAGCCGAGCCTCTTATGCATGCCTAGCCGAATCTTTGCATGTGGAAATCCTCTGCAAAAGAGATTCCCTGCATTGCTTTATCTCCTTTTCACATGAACTGTCAGGCTTAGCTCATTCAGTCTTTACCTTTCTCCACTACATGCCAAGTCATCCACCCTAGTCCACTTAGTTTCAAAACAACCATCAAAACTGCCATTAAATTTCTATTCCTACCACTTCACAATCCTTGGCTCCCCTCTCAAAATCACAGCTTTGTACTGTAGATTCTCTTGGCAGCAGCTTTTCCACTTAAGCCTTGCAGCTTTCTCTCGTGGAATCCACAAGTTGTTGTACTTTTCTCCAACAAGTTCTATTCCTTAGTACAAAGTGAAGATCATTTCAACAAAATTGCAAAAAAAAAAGAAAAAAAGAGAGCCTTTTCTCTAAATAGCCCACCACGCTACCTCTTTAAAGTCATCTACAGCAGCCCATATCTCCATCTAAACAACCTATTCAAATCAGCCCGCTTCAAATTGCAAGAGCCCATCATTCCAAAGTCTCACAAACATACAATAATCCACCAAACATTCCCTTCCTAGCCTATTCTACACCTAAATCATACAACAAGAGGCCCATAGCAGTCCATTCCACTTCTCTTCTATTAAATTTGCCTACTCGACCACTTCAAGAGCCCATCATGAGCATGCATCCAAATATTAGACTTCATCTTTCAGTTGATTTTATTTCTGTTTCTTGCTACTAGTGTCAATTTATATTTGGTGATATAGTTGATATTGTTATTAATCACTACTACTAACATTGTTAGTCACATTGTCAGCATTATTAATTAGCTTTATTAACATTGTTGATTATCATTATTAGCATTGATTATTTAGTTTTCTTTTTACATTGTTAAGTGTATCATTGCTGTAAAAAAAAAAGGAGACAAAAGAGGTAAAAAGAAAAAGAGAGAAGAAAAGAGAGCAAGCAAAAAAAAAAAAGAGCTTTAAAAAAAAAAAAAAGAAAGAAAGAATAAAAGTGGTGGAATATTTTTTGTACACTTTCTTTTCCATCATCGCCGCCGACCCCAAAGGTATAAACTTCTAAAACTCAGATTTCCTATTCTCGTCATTCGTGGCGGACCGGAGAACCACCTATACGCGCTCTCGTAGCACGGTAGGAGGGAGCCCGGTGCGACACCTACGACGAGATGGGTAATCACCTAAAACTCATATTCCCATTTCGGTGTTTGCTGCGGACCGGCGAACCACCTATACGCGCTCTCGTAGCACGGTAGGAGGGAGCCCGGTGCGACGCATACAACGAGGTGGGAATGCCCTATACACGCTCTTGTAGCGTGGTAGGGAGATCTACCTGTGCTCGCCTACGGATACTGTTGAAGACCCCATACACGCTCGCGTAGCGTGGTGGGATGAAAAATGTACGGCCCGGTGTCCTCCCGACACCTATCATACACGCTCGAGTAGCGTGGTGGGATGGCCCAGTTTCCCGTAGTTTTCCCCTAAAACGGGGGAGACGCCGGGAGGCTGTCGAAATTTTGTCTGAAAAAGACAAGGACTTGTAAACTTTTTGAACTGCATTGGACTTGGACAAAAAGAAAGAATTTTGACTAAAACTTGAACTTGACATGAACTTAAAACTTAAACAAACTTTAACCAAATGAAATGAATTAAACTCAAATTCAAATAAATGAGCAAAATTTGGGCGATCATAAAGGACGTTTATTGGACTTGATTGAACACATTTGACTCAAACTTGCACTTGTAAACTTTGAACTCAAGCAAATACTTGAGTTGGACCACAGGGGACTTGAATTTGCATTCGATTTGAACATCGAATGAAATGAACATGACTTGAACATTTGAACTCAAGCCAAGACTGGATTTGTGACCGCAATGAACTTAACTCAAATTTAAACTCGAATTTGAATATTACTTGAGTTTGGACATAAATAAAGTAACCAATCAAGAATTTGATTTTAAAAAAAATGACATCAAGTTTCAATGAACATTAAAGAATTATCATTTCAATTTGGATGTAATTGCTAATTAAGAAATTTGGGTCATTCAAATCTTATGCAAGCAAGCAAGTGGAAGACAAGCTCTCAATGTATTCAAGTGAAGAATCAATGATGGGCAGCTTAATTGCAACTCATGAAGCAAAGCCTTGGAGAACTCCTTATCTGATGCCATTATGAAGCTTGAGGAGTTTAGAGAGAAAGTGGTAGTTCTAGAAGATTCGTGCAAGTCACTAGATGCCACATTTTGGTTTATGTTAACATGAAGTCAAACACAACGCATCTTGCAAGAAACAAATAATATAGATACTCATGTCTTCTACAACAAGAAACCAAAGAGAGGCTTGGAGAGTTCAATGTTTGAACAAATTAATTAGTTGGCATTGTGGAACATGATATGGTAGTCTTCAGGCTTATCAAAATTTAATCATGGAGGAGATTAAGAATCATAGCTCTATGAAGGAAGAATACTACACAAAAATGTTGGAATACAGTTATGATGCTAGAATTTTTCCTCATCCTCAAGATAGATATTTCTGGAGGAGTTTTTTTTTAGAAGAGTACGAAGATTTATTAAATGAGACACCACAGATGTCTTGCTATAATCCTAGTTTAAATCAAAACCTAGAGATAAGACTAGGCAACCAAAACTTCTTCCAAAAGATGGAATCCAATTGCAGCTCTACTAGATCAATTGTTTCGAATGAAATCCCAGCTCCCATGACTGCTACAAATCTAATGAAGAAGATTATGACACTTGAGTTGGAAATTGTCCATTAGGAATAGTATCTTTTGTCACTATATCGAACAGCTTTTGATTATCACAACAAAGATTCCTTCAATACCTTTAGTGAATACCTTAGGCATTCTTCCGACGGAGTGCTTACAGGAAAGAGCATAAAGCTAGTGGTGAATCATGGAAATAATTAAATTAAATCAAATCTTTCTCTAGGAAAGACCAATTACAGTATCAAGAGCATTGAGATGGACATTAACTTGAAACTATGGCATAAAGAAAGTTGTAGTGTCCTCCATCCACAATGTGATTTAGAAAACATTGCTAATCATGTTCTAGGAGACGAGCCTCACAAGAAAGATGCAGTAATTCCTACCACATTCACTTACAGGCACCACGAAAGAGAAATGTCCTATGAGATCTAAGTAGGGTACATATAAGCATAAAAGGATTATCAAAGAACATAGTTTAGCATGCAGTCAACATCAAGATTGAAATGATCACATTGACCTATATGCAAGTGGCAACGGGAGGTACGCTGTCGATGTGATGAATCTCTTGATCGTACAAGAATTTGTGTGAGGGATCAATGACACCGAAAGAGACCCATTATACATTCAGTGTGTTATATATGGGCAAATATGAAAGAACTACGAGGGATGAAGGTATCTACAGATGTCAAACAAGAGACCAGTTAGTGCACTACAAATGCGAGTAGTGTACGACAGTCTACCTGTACGAAGCAGCGAACCCTATTCAGAAGCTGCTACGCTATGCCACCGGATCTGCAACCTTCGTATAAGCAGACAGAAGGCGTATTCAAATGATTTTAGAATATCCCCTGCACGTGCACTATAAATTGTATACACATAGGTACACTAAAGGGGAAAATACGATCTCGACCCGCATGGGCCCCGGCGAGCGTGTTATTGGTACACACGTGACGCCTAGGGATGCTGCGCAGGTCAACAAGTGAATTCAAGTCCGAATCCGATCCTTCTATACGGATCAATAGAAGTCGACAGGGTTCGGACCATCAAATAAATATACGGTTGTGGGGACCGTTGTATTTATTTTAATACATACGATCCTTCTATACGGATCAATAGAAGTCGACAGGGTTCGGACCATCAAATAAATATACGGTTGTGGGGACCGTTGTATTTATTTTAATACACTCATATTAGGCCTTCAAGGCCTATAATCAATAAAATTCACTCACAAAGATATAAAACACATGAAACCCGATCCTCTGTCGACATCCAGACAGAGTTGACAAGGTTCAAACTACAAATGAAAATACCCTACACCCCGATGATGGCTGTATTGAATGCAGATCTCAACCGGAGGGGTTCACAAATACTTTCAAATGCCTCCCAAAAGTCCATTCCAAACATCCAAAAAATCAGAAAATTCTCAAAAATACCAAAAATATTTAAAATTGAAATAAATGCATCAACGCAGTTAAAGCAAAATCCATCCGCCCTCCGCAACAGTTTGTCGGGGCGGACAAATTAAAATTAAACTCTAGCTCACAAAGAGCCAAATGCCTAGTCGAAAATATCACTAGGATTCATTCTCAAACAATCTCTTGCTAGTAAGGACGTGGTACGTGTCCTCTAACCGGCAGTTTCGCCGCCAAATGGCACTGCAGGTAAACGGTTATGACCCGGGGCCCTCTGAACCGAGTGGTTTTGCCGCCAAATGGCACCACAGATAGCGGTTATGGCCAGAGCCAATACGTTTCTTAATGGCGTTAAATCCTTGAGATATGAATCAATAGGATATGATCGATATGGCACAAAGCCCTCTGTTAGCTAAGGTGGATTCAAATTTGTCCCCTTAGACAAACATTCACCCCGGTCTACAAGGTCCCCTTGGACGAAGCAACCCATGGCTGCCGACAAGGATCCTTCTGTCAGGTTGGGTCGACTACCTCCTCTGACTAAGTAGACCAGGGACCACGATGGCCCGGGACGACGGAACCATGGGATCTTGATCGGGTCCATCATCCATTCCCCCACCATCCGCTTTAAGTGCTAGATGGTGAAATTTCTATTTTAAATATCAAATCTTCCAAACTTTTCAAACCTTGCCAAATATCCAAACCCAAATTCCAAACTTTCCAAATATTTCCAAATTCCCAAATATACCCAAATCCAAATCCAATTTCTACCAATATCAAAACCTATGTTGCTACTATATGCCAGATAACACGTATTCTATACGTATCTGATTGACGACTAGCCTTAATCGAAAGTTCTCTCTTGTGATCGAGAGGGGTAATTAACTATAGGGGCTTGCGCCTATAGGAAACCAGAACTCAGATCATAAAGTCCTCGCAAAATGAGGGCGAAATCTCTGGGTAGTGTCTTATCTAAAAACCCATCTGCCTTCCAAAATTTACCCCGGAACTTAGTTCGTTAAAACTCCCTCGCCGAATAAGAAAAGCGAGCGGAGGCCGGGGCTGAATTTTCGGAGCCCACACTCTCATGCAAGAAGAAGAAGTAGAAACACACAAATTTTTCATTCAAATATTCATTAGCTATTACAAGAGGAAAGACCCATATATATAGGTCTCAAGTATACATGAATAAATAAAGACTAAATTGCCCTCAAGGCCCCAACATGACTCAACTCAACATAAGGGTACAATAGGAAAATATAAAAATAAAAATGCATAAACAATTAGAAAAATAAGCTCTGAATCGTGGCCATCGATCGGTGATGCACATGTTTGGACTTTGGATCGATGTCCTCATCAACTTCTTTCATAATATAGTTTTTTTTCTTAAGATTTCATATATGAGCACACTATCATTCCATGGAATTTTTAACTCAGTCAAAAGTTGCCGGAATATGTCAATTTTAAAAAACATGGGAGTTGTAGGGCATAATTCTGGTGGCAAGTTTTAATGAGTAACAATGATCAGCTGACAGGAATACAAACTAACTGCTTGATTATATGGTGTAAAATCATGGGTGCAATAACGTAATCTGATATTTCATGCATCAGATGTAAAATCTAAAGAAGTTTGATCAAAATGGCTTTATTTGCTTCACATCAGGAGAGTGACATAATATCTACTTCACATTAACGATATTTATGCCATCTCATATGACATTCTTAGTTTATGTATTAATGGCAAGTAATGCATTGTCTTTTGAGGAATTTCTTGGTAATTCTAATGTGTTATGTATCGATTTAGGTCATAAAATTTACAATATTTGTAAATTAATATCTTTGTTGTAGAAAATCATGCACTCGTTCATGCAACAGTCAATTTTTATTGCATCTAAAACCAAATTTGTTGTTTTGTTGTAATTATCAGGAACCAAATTCTCAGCTAGAGTAGTCTCCATTATTAGTTCACAAAATTGATTAAAAGCAGTCTAAGGCACATTATACTCAAATTTAATATTGAGCATTCTAACAATTACGGATATCTCTGTATGGCTACTACAATCGGCCTAAATAGGTTGCTATGCAGCACTTAATTAATCATAAAACTTTTGAGCTTTGCTATTTGGTTGCTCCTATATTTCATTATTTGGAAAATCTTCATCATTAGTCTAATCTCTATATTTCAAAATTTTGCAGGCCTAGAACCATATATTCAATTTTATTCCTTTGATCACTTGGTTTATTGGTAAAACTAATTGATGCCTTTCCATGTTGTGTATTTGTATGGTGTTTATGATCATACTCGTTGTGAGATGTCCAATACTAATAATTGAGTAAAAAACTCATAAATATTAATTAATACATAGTTCATCAATTAACTATAAAATTATAAAATTTAATTCTTATGATTCAAACATAGACATCTAATTTTACATTTCTAAAAAATTTGTTTCTAGCATACAAAGCCTATTAAGGACTCTACTCCATATAGAAATTCATATGCTAATCTCTTATTCAAGGATATAATCTATTGTATATCAAAATTGTGATATATTATGATATCCATTTTATTTTTGTAATTAAAGCAAAATTATGATAAATCTAGTTTGCTCAGGTAGTCACAATCACCCCATCTTTAATAAATTTATGAAGACTCATTCCCTCCATCAAAAACTAACATATGGAGTTACGCTCGCTCAATTCGCTGCAAATATATGAAGTCATAGTCGCTCTATCATCTATCGCAAAACTATAGAATCACTGTCGCTTCATCTAAAACAAACCTATGAGGTCTTAATCACTCTATCTATCACAAACCTATGGGATCACAATTGCTCCAACTATCACAAACCTATGGGATCACAATCGACCCCTTTACCACAAACATTTGTAATCACAATCACTCAAATTATCACAAACCTGTGAACTCACAGTCGCTCCATCCAAATAAGAAATAAATTAAGAGTGATGAAAATGTATGCTTTAAATTTGTTCTGTTGAGCTTCTATTAATGCCATCACAATGATCATATCTGTAAATTATCAAAAATTACATTTATCAAATTTCTAGACTAATTCATTAGCCATAATAAATGTTAATAGTTTAATTTATGCCTTTAATGTTTGCTTGAGGGAGCCAGTGTGGGGACCTCGGTTATGCAAGACGACGGGTGAGAAAAACTAAGTGTATAAGTGAGTTAAGCTGACTTGTGAGCCGGCTAGAGCTTGACTTGATAATAGTTTGTGAGCCGAACTTAATGAGCTAATGAGCCAAGCGTGTGCCAGCCCTAAATCGGCTTGTTAGCTCGCAAGCTAGCTCATTTTAAAAATATTAATTTAAAATGTACTTACAATGCATTAGCATCCAAGATTTTAAGTATAAAATTATTTAAAATATTTAAATTTAGTGATTCACTTTTTTATATTAAGTGATTTTTTTTTCTAATTTCTCATTTTTTGTCATTTTATTATAATAATTTCTTGGTTCATAATTAATTTCTCTCTTTCATAATAAACAATACGGCTCATGAGCCGGCTTGAACTTTTAAAATAAAGCTCGAGCTTGAACTCAATTAATTAATCAAGCTCAAGCTCAAGTTAGAGATGCCTTGAGCTCGGCTCAACTTGTTTACACCCCTCAGAGTAGCATTCCTCTGTCAATGGAGATCGATGACGTAGCAGTGGCAAGTCCAGGAAGAGAGAAAGAGTGGTGGAGGCATTGAGGAATCAAGGTAGCCCCGACAAAGGTAGGGAAGTAAGGGAGAGTAATTTGATTTTGTTTTGGGGGGGGGGGGGGGGGGAGGTGGTGAGGGGTGAAAGAGAGATGAAGAGTAGGGCAATGGTAGGAGTTGAGAGAAAGAGAGAGGGAGAGGGGTTGATGAGGGCAAATAGGAGGTGATGAGGATAGAGAAAGAGGGAGAAGGGCAGTGATTGGAGCTAAGAAAAAGATAGGGAGAAAAGCGGCGTCATAGGGGATGGTGAAGGTGTTGGAGAGAGCGAGATTGAGGTGGGAGAGGGGCCAATGGGGGGAGCAAGGAGAGAGCAGGAGAGCGGGTAGTGGAGAGAGAAAGGAGAAACTAGTGAGGGAGAGGGGGTGTTGGAATGACTAGGTGAGAGAGAGAGAGAGAGAGAGAGAGAGAGAGAGAGAGAGAGAGAGAGAGAGAGAGAGAGAGAGAGAAGGAAGGAAAGGGGGGATCGGGTTGCATCCTAATGGCAACCTATCAATGGATTACTGGCGATTTTTCATTATAATTGTTTACGATGAAAATTGGTAGTAATTTTTTGAATTATATTACACACATTGTTGGCGGATTTCTTGTCAGTATGATCAGCGTTAATCTTGCTATGGAAAATTTCCATCACAATATTTCATTTGTAATATCTGGTGTTCTTGTAGTGCTCCATATAGATAACTATGCTTCGAGCTCGCTCTAACCTTGGCTCTACGGGGTCGTTAGAGGCACACAATGAACTTGTGGTTGAAACCATGGAAACATTTTGTTCAACGACTAATCTCCATGTAGATAACTATGCTTCAATAATAATTATGGATATTGGATTTCGCATTCGCGATCCATGTGAGAAGCTTCCAATTTACAATAGGAGTGTCTTACATGCTTATAAATGCACTTTCACATCAGTATAATGTAAGATGTGATTACTATATGAGTCGAAGAGATTGGAGGTAGAAGACATGAGTTTAGAGCACTCTCTTCTACTTAGATTGAGTGGACAATAAGTGGAACATCATGAGATTTGGTTATGGAGTTGATGGTATGTAGTTTGAAGAGTGCTGGTGTGTTATTGGAGGAGTTGGGTTACTTAGAGAGGTGTAGGAGGACTAAATGTGGCATTAATTCAACTGATCACATTTAATGTGAGGCAATTTCCTATAGAAATATAGCAAAAGCCAGCTAAAAACTACAAGAAAACTGGTGGATTGCCATGGTTCAACCACTGGTTATGATGCAGCTATCATTGGGTTGTATAGAGCATGATTGGCTGTCGATCGCTAACACAACAGGGCCCATCATGCTGCACTTGGCCTACTAACGAGAAGGCAAGTTTAGAGGCATAAGACTTTTCTGAAAAATCTATTTTAATTGTCATTTGAAGCACTGGTTTATGCCATAAGAGACCCTTTTCTCAAGCTGGTGATATGGGTGTCACCATGGGCACTCAAAATGTGGCAAGTATGGTGACTACAAAATGTGATATCATTTGAGTGTAATGATGGGTTGACAATAAATTGATCAAAGGTTGATCGAGGTGAATTAGAGATGACCGGGGCTATCATGTTGGGCCAAATTGACTACATTTGATTGGGTCAAATCATGGCCAACGAAAAATGATCAGAACTACTCATGTTGAAATTGATTTGACTGTTCATTGATAGGTTGGGCAAGGTTGACAAATCACTAATCAGGTTTTATTTGAGCCAACCAATTGTCTACTGGGCTATAGCAAGGTTGTTCGAGTAGACATTGTGCTAATTGGTGTTTGATTGATTTGATTTATAGTTGTTGACCTTGGCTGGGTTGATTTTGAGCTTATTAGTGTTTGATTAGGTTAACTGGCATTGGTTGAGTTGAATTTGAGTCAACCTGTGTTTGATTGAGTAGGATTTAGGTTGATCGATATTTGATGGGGTGTACTGAATTGATCAGTCTCGATCCAATTGATTTATCGAGCTGTTTGCCTGATTTTAGTAGTTAAATAATCCTTGATGTATTTTGGGATCTTCTCTATTATTGTCTCACCTAGAGGTATGGACATGGACCCCCTTTCAGTAAAACAACCCTAGTTAAACTCATACCTGTCAAACTAAATCCTATTTAAGATATTTTTTTGCAAGTGAGAAGCAGTTACAAAAAATATAGAAGACACCCCACTGCTCTCAGAATGGAAGTGGATAATGATGTGCTGTGTGTAGTGCATCGCTGGTAATCTAAAAATCCCTCTTTGTTTAATTGCAAATGAACTCGGCATATGTTATCTAACATGCCAAACTATTGATAGTTCCCAAAGCTAAGTATTTTTGCTACCTCTTCTTGATAGATTGTTCTGCAATCTCCAAAGGCATGCTTAATATATACAAAAACAATGAGATTTAAAAAAAATGCTTTTTAGCATAGCATGATTTAGTATCTATTTTAGCTATTAATTCTGTCACCTTTTTCTTTAATTCAGAAAACGTAATCATCTCATGGCTTTTCCAGGTAAGGGGACCAGCTTGTGCACAAACATTTGTAGATTACCTATCCAAGATGAATGAGGATCCCGGGATTAAGGAGGTGATGGTTTTGGAGCGCGGTTTTAATGGCTGGCAAGCTTCTGGAAGATTAGTCTGCAACTGCACTGATGTCCCCTGCAAGTTTGAAAGTGCATAGCTAACTTGCTTTAATTTACAACTGAAACTACTTAATTTCAACTACAAGCTTTCATCATTATTTTGGAGCTATGCTATATGACATACTAATGATCAATTTCGGTTCCGGTCGTCGTGCTCTAAGATTGAGTGCTGGCATTGATTTGAGTATTACCATTAAATTCTCTCAAAATGTCTCATTATGATAATCAAATGATCAACCATGAGGATCTATCAACTTGTTGAATGAGTAGTTTGAATTCCTGGAATCTGAATATGTAGTTTTGACACAGAACAACATAATGATATTGCAATTACTTAATATTGTTATTAATTTTATTTTATGTAGATTGTGGGCATGTTTTATCAGAAATAACTTCTAATAAATGTTGATGGAAGGGTAAATAATGATTATTTGTTTTGTAAAATTGGGGGTGTGCTGCTTGATCTTATCATGAAGATGGTATTAGATTGGACTTGTTTTTGTAAGGTTATGCCTTTATATTTCATGAAACTACCATCTTTTAGTAGTGAAATTAATGATTTTATTTAGTTGATTATTTGATAAACTTGCTATATCATATTCCCTACAGTGAAGAGAATTCTAATACCATTGTGAAGTAGAAAACTTCTCAAAGAAATAAAGTGGTTACTAACCATTGCAAGGGTTTAGCTTTAGCCTCAAAGAAAATATATTGGTCTCAAAAGGATGAACGAACTTTGTTGGAAGCATACTCCTAATTGCAGCGCTCACCAGTCTTCGCTATCACTTGTGATAAATTTGTTTAGCATGGCTGCTACATCTCAAAATTTTCCACCAAATCTTTGGATAGAATAATTAAAAGCAAAGGACATGCTTCTAAAGTAGAACATTGTTATATATGATAAATGTGGATTTTGTGAATGTAATAGTTAAAAAGTCATGATTATATTCATCTTAAATACAATATCTTAATGGTCATTATTTTGAATATCCTTGTGTTGCAATCTTACTCATTGCACAGCTCTCAACCTTTATGATGCTAATTATTTTAACTTGGCTCATATGAGATGGAAGAAGGAAATTAAAAAGTTCAGGTTTTGTTAGTACTCATAGTATAAGATGCCTCTTTCTAAGGAGTGATTATTCTGTCAGGTTACTGAATGCATTCAGAAATTATTAAAAAAACGCCACGTCACTCGGTATGCTCGGTACCGTGCTCGGTACAGGCGCTCGGTATACTCGGTATGCTCAGTATTTTTACCGGACGTAATAAAAATTCCTTTCTAAGGTGCTTTTTTGGCTAGTCATCATTGACGCCTGCCAATTATCAGCTATATTAATAATTATATAAAGACTTCTCATTTTACCAAGTTAAAATAGCATTCAACTTTTTGGCAGTAACACGGCTAATGCTTAGTAATTGTTGACACTTTTATTTTGTCGAGTAGACTCCAATTGAGTTAAATCCGACCCGATCGGCTTTGATTGAATTAAATCAACTCATTTGACCATTTGGATCCAATTTGACTCAAATTGACATCTATTCAAGTTTAATTTCCTCAAATTAACTCGATCGAGCCGATTTGAACTTAAATTGATTCAAACTGAGTTAGATAAATTCAAACATGATCAACCCAATTGATTCAAATCAGGTCAATTTTGATTTTTCAAATCAAATTCTGCGTACAACGGCTCCGGTCTTTCATGATTTTTTTCCTTTTGCGCGATTCTTTTCGTCAAATCCCATAACAGACGATCGAGACCGGTAAATTAACACAAAACCACGAAATTTGGATACGTGTGGGCTATCTTTTTTCCTTCCATACGAAATCGAGCAGGGCGCTTCATTCGGCTTCCCGTCAAGGTCTTCCGTTTGGTCTTCTCTAGTTTTGCTTTCTTGCGTGCTTCCTTCCAGTCGACGACAGAGAGCTGAAAGCTGGAGAAATGGAGAAAAGCTGTTCGGGTCCTGCGTGCGTCCGTTTGTCCGTCCAGCTGAGAGAGAGCGGAGGAGCCTTGCGCGCGGCTCGTCCAGAAGAGGAAATCGAGCGGGGAGGAGTTAGCGGGATCCTTCATGTGTGCCTTGCCCGAGCACTACCGAGTGGCCTACAGCCGCTACCCTGTGTTTTCTTCTAGACCGACAGGGAGGCGGATCCAGGGCATAATGTGTGCGTGTGCTGGAGCCGAGTCGAATAGGGATCGACCGGCTTTTGTGGTTTTTGTCCGGTGTCTTCCAAACAGAAGAGTGTAGCCTGGGTTTCTTCTCATTCCTGTGTGTGAAGGAGCAGCAGTCGATCTACTTCCTCTACGAGTCGAGGGAATTTGAAAGTCGGGGTGTGTGCAGCTAGAAGAAGACAGATTCGGGGAGTTTCCATTCGCAGTTGCTACTGTTGGTACCATTTTTGCTACTCTAGGAGAGTTCACAAGCCTGCTAAACACAGACACTCATCTTCCTCTCCGTTCATCAATTTTAGCAAAGTGACAGCGGAGGCCACTTCCGGAGACATTCAAACAGCAAGTTCGCCTTCCATTCATCCGTTTTCTCAGGCCAGAGGATATGGGGTCGTACGGTTACTTTGGTGAGGTAAAATGTGAAAAACTTAGGAAATCTCATAGGTCACTAAACCTTGTGATGTGGTTGATGCTCCAAACCCCTTAGGTCCTAGAAACCCTTTTCTAAGCCCCAAAATAAATCTTATGTTAGTTGTCCTCTTCGCAAAAAGGTGGAAATCCGACGATTAGCACTTGATTGCTCTCATGTGAGAGTCCGAGAAGTATGCTGATAAGCGTGGAGCTGTTGGATCGGCATTCAATAACATCCAAATTCTTGTGTCACATTCATATTGCATGCCTTGTCGTCGCCAACAAATGATCCATAGGTAACAATGTTGTTTGACTCCTAATTCAATGGCAATTTGTAGGTTTTCAAGTGCTACTAGTTACAAATTGCATCTCTCTATTTTAAACCATATTTCATGATAAAATTGACATATTAAGGGGAGTTTGCACATGTTAAAAGTTATGATAGACAAGAATTTGGTGAATGATTATGATGAATTTATTTGATATATATATATATATATATATATATATATATATATATATATATATATATATATATATAATCATGACGAGATTTCTCATACACCCTCAAATGCTTACGTGTAAATCTCATAATGCATATGATCAACCAAGTTCATGATCGACATTTGTGGGCTCCGAAAATTTTGCGCACCCTGACTTCTCCGCACCATCTCTTTTCTTGTTTATTGATGGCAGAGAGTTTTAACGAGTTTAGATTCCAGATAAATTTTCAGAAGGTAGATTAGGTTTTAGATAAGACACTACATAGAGATTTCACCCTTATTTTTGTGAGGACTTTATGATCTGAGTTTTGGTTTCTTATAGGCCATGCTCCTATATTTAATTACCCCTCTCGATAACAAGAGAGAACTTTCGATTAAGGCTAGTTGTTAAGTAGGTCGCATAGATCATAAATCCTGTGTATAATAACAATAGTTTTAGGGTTTTGATTTTGGATATAAATTTTGTAGTTTAAGATTTAAAATTTATTATCATAAACTTAAAACTGGTGATGGAAGAATGAAAATGATCCAGATCAAAATCCCATGTTTCCGTTGTCCCGGGCTGTCATGTTTCCTGATCTAGTTAGTTAGAGGAGGTAGTCGACCTAATCAGACAGAATACATCTTATCGACAATCATGAATTGCTTCGTCCAAGAATACCTTGTAGACTTGGGGTGGTGTTTGTTCTAAGGGGATATATATGAATCCACCTTATCTGACAGAGGGCTTTATGTCAATCGAATATACCCTATGATTCATTACTTAAGGGTTTGACGTCGTTAGGGAAGATAGGAGCTTTGTTCGTGATGGTAATATAATGGTGTCATTTTGCGGCAAATTCACCTGATCAGAGGGTACGTGCCACACCCCTACTGTTAAGAGATTATTTGAGGATGAATCTTAGTGGTACATTTGACACAAAATTTGCTCTTAGTGAGTTGAGATCAATTTCAAATTTATCACACTCGATAAACAGTCGCAGGAAATGGATGGTTTTTAATTTTAAGTTTTTTAGATGATAGTTTTCATTTTAAGGATTTTGATTTTTATTGGATTTGGGGGTGACGTTAAAATCACTTTTATTTTTGTAGGAATTTGGGAGGCATTTTATGATTCAAGTCATGTTGACTCCAGTCCTTTCATGGAGGAGGATGAAGCTTGAACATTTGATACGCGTAGTATTCTCAGATATTGGCATTTGCAAATTTATCGTAATTATCAGAGCACATGTAGATTTTGTTTAGTTTGAAAATAAAATGTTATATTAATGAATATATGGCCATGCGTAGCATTCTCATACATTTATGTTTGTGACTTTAACACGTTTATCGGAGCAAATACATGATATGTTTTTATAGATTGTAGTTATTATAGAGATATAGCTTTTTGTCTGCTCGTACGTGTATTGTGGATTCGGTGACATATATTATCAGTGAATTTTGCTTCAGAAAAGATGCATTTTAGCATTTCAAATAACTTATCTTTTTCATGGTCATTTATGATTCTATTATTTTTATACCCCAATAATTTTGTACTTTCCTTATCCTCATTTTTGCTAGTAAGTCTTCACGTATGCTGCTTTCTATAACTTTTTTGTTATTCAATACTACAATTGTGCGGGCATTACTAATTGTGAATCGCCTCCGTGCTATCATAATTGTTATCCTTTCAATGCATTTTATATCAATCACTCTTATTCGTAGTCCAGTGCACTAGTTTCTTGTACATAGTGCATAGTGGTACCTGGAAGGCTTAAACCACCATCACTTGAACACTTCTAAATTTCTATTTTTTTTTTTTGTTGAAGTTCATTCACTAAGAAAATCTCACAATCATTGATTGTAGATCTTTGTCATCCGAATATATATCTCATACTTGATGTCCTGTATAATGTGAGATATTTGGAAGAGGTCATTAAAAACTTTGCTGTCAATTTCAACGTCTTTAGCAGATCCAATTTCTGGTCCTATATATAATACATTTTACCAGAATTGCCATTATAATTCTAGAAATCTCTTACCATGAGCCATTGATAGCTGCAATTGTTGGAAAAAGTCAGTATTAATTATCAGCTTATTTTGAAGTTATTAACTTGCTCATGGTTCTTTTCCACCCAAGTTAGCAAAATTCGGAATAATCATTAATTGAATTTTATGAACTAATTTGTCAGATGCAATTTCTCTGAATCTCGTAAAAATATTGAAAATCTAATAGTTTCAGTAATATATTAACATGAAGCTTTAATAGCTCAGGACAACATAATCCAAAAGAGAACAATTCCATAGCCTGAATGCTCCTGATGACTTGAGCAACTTAAAGTAACTTTGAAATGTTAAAATAGGACAATTTTGCTAAAAAGAATAACATGATTATAAAATCTGAACTTGTTTTCTTCATGTTCTTGTGTGTTATGTAGCATATGACTCTACTAGCCTTGTGAAACTCTATTATACATTTTAACCTTATGGAAATCATTAATAGGTGTTATTATTATTATTTTAATTATTATTTTATATTTTTTAAATCATTTAAAATAACAATTTGATTGTGTGAGGGTTCCATTTTATTTAGTTTTAATTTTAGTAGCCACATAGTGTCCCCTCCCCGCGACGGGAGGTAGAGAGGGCACCTGCCTTTTTGGCTTGACTCGACTGGATAAAATCAACGACGAGTTTGAGGGAGCGAAACTCGACAACTAAGGGTTTCGAAAGACTGTATCAACCTTGGGACTTCCTTTAAATATTTTCATGCTGTAGTGCTTTTTTGAAAATCTCCTTTTTTTTCTTATTTTATTTCATTTTTTATATATATATATATATATATATATATATATATATATATATATATATATAATCAGAGAGAGGCAGGAGCCCGACAGGCTAGGATCGGAGACCAGGGAGGCAGGCTTTGACAACGGGTCAGGGCATGACGGCTGGTTAGGCTAAAGCCAGAGGCGACTGGCTTGCTCAGCGAAGAGCAGGATGTGGTCGGAGTGGGAGTTGGGTCGGTTAGGTCGGCGCTTGATCGTCTAGGGCATGGCGGGTACAGCTTGGATTGTCGAGGCTGGCACTGAGTAGTTCAAGATTGTGAAGATTGGAGGCTAGGTCAGCGTCAGCTTCGGCGAAGTTTGGCAGGAGTTTGGCTCGGCTATTAGAGGCTTGCGGGTTAACGTAATGCGGCTGGAGGTTGGATGGAGGTTAGGTTGGCAAGATCGACAACTGAGTGAGAGCAGGCTTTGTTTGTCTATATTTGTAAGTTTTCAAGTCTTTCACGTTTGAATGCTTACCTTTGATTATGCCGTTTGAAGGTTTTTGTTTTCGTAGACGTGGTTGTTGTGTAATCGTGGAAGGAGTGGGGAATGGGATTGTGGGTGGTTTGTCGGTGGTTGAGTCGTGTGTGGATTACATGTCTGCAGTCAACAAATGTTTTTCAACAAATATGATATGCGCCTTATAGCTGATCATATTTGTTGCAAGCTAGTTGACCCTGATTTATCTTCTCGATTTGGTAGGAATAAGGTATATCTTACCTAGCTTCTTAGTTTGGCGGGCTTGGTGAAGGATCCATATTTGTGCTCTAAACCCTTTAGATTTATATTCGGTCTGTGGAAAATAATTATTTGTCCCAAGCTTTAAGCATGACATACTTTGATGATGAAAATATTCTCTTAATTTGATCTACAACTTTATAAGAACTGTGGGATGACTTCTTCGATCCCGAGCTTTGTGATTTATCAGACATGCTGAAGAAGAGAACTCTTTTGATCTTAGCTTTGTGCTTGATAGATTTATTAAATGAATAATGTCTCTAATTTGATAAAAGTTTTTATTGTAGCTTAGTATCTTTGGGTTGGATGAGAATCATCTTCTAGATTTTATATCAATTCATTTGTTAGTTGAGAAAATCTTCGAAATTTGAATTACTTTAATTTGTTTTGATGAACATTAAACTTGATATATTTATCATCGGGGTAACAAAACAAATGCTTTCTTATTACGACCTCTTATTATAGATTGTTGAGTAGGTAAAACCGTCAGTGACTCAGTCGCATATAGGCTTGTTGAGATTCATATTATATCTGTTTGGATACTGGACTTGTACTATAAAAGCTTCATGCTTTTTAAAACTTGATTTGTTTCATGCTTCTTTAAACTTGATTTGTTGAGGTTATCATACCAAAAGTTTCTTCATTTAAACTCTAGGATTTTGACAAATTTGAAAAATTAATCTTCAATTTTTGTAATGATCACATATTTGTTTGCTTGAAAGCACCGACTTTTGCCTTGTATTTATGCAGTGATAACATCATGAATGATTTACATATTTATTTGGGAATTAATGTTAACTTAAATAAATATTTAAAATGTCCTATGTTTTAAATAGAAATTTCAACTGTCATTAGATTTTTGGCATTTTAAAAACTTTAAAAAATAGCCCATATTTTGTAGGAGAATTTTAAAGATATCTTAGAAATATTTTTTTTTATATGTGTATGATCTTAAACTTGATTTTTTAGAATGATATTTCTTCAAATATCTTCCATTGATCGGGGCATAGGTTGTTGACCTTCCATATCGATGAGTTGATAAGCTGATCCTTGATACAACTTCTCGATGATAAAAAGGCCTTCTCAATTTTGTTCAAATTTATCACAAATTTTTGGTGTGGGATAATTGGTATTCTTAGCATTAGGACCATTTTTTCTTCATGAAATGCTCCATGACGTACCATACGATTGAAATATTTTATCATTCTTGCTTGATAAAATTTTAAATTTTATTGAGCTTGGAGCCTGACTTCACTCAGTGCATCATGCTCTTCCATTTGTAGGCGAACATTTTGTTCTTCCATGAGGTTGTACTGAATAACTACTAAAATTAATGACAATTCAACTTCAAGTGACAACGCAACTTTAGCTTCAAATACCAACACATAAGGAGTTGCTTTTGTTGGTGTCTTGCACGTAGTTTGATATACCCACAATGCTTCTGCTAACTTAGAATGTTATTATCTTTTATTTTTTCTTAAAATTTTCTTGAGCATCTTTACCAATATTTTGTTGAAGGCTTTTGCTAATCCATTTACTCTTGAATTATAAGTAAAAAAATATCTTCAATAAATTTTATGTCGCTAATTGAATATGTAAATTTTATTACTTTTAAAAGCTGGACCATTATCTGAGATTATGCGGCACGACACACCAAATCTATAGATAAAATTATTAGTAAAGAAGTTAATGATAATCCTCTTAGAGGATGCTTTATAGAACCGCTTTGTATTAGAACGCACTAAGTTGATGACCTGGAAATGGATGCACCTGAATTTGAATTTTCTTTCAATTCAAGTACTAATTTCGTTGAAGATTTCCTTTATAAACCATGAACTCTTTCCAGTTGTTTGATCATCTTTATTATTTTTTGGAGATTGCAGTTTGTTATTCTTCGGTTTTTAATATCATTTTTCTCTTCATTTTATCTCCTTTCTTAGTTGGTGGTATAGGAGAAGACATGATTTCCTTAATTTTTTTAGGTGAACTAAAATGCTATTTTATAGTATGAATTCACCATCTCTATATTTCTTTTCAAGCTAGTCTTTGAAGATATAACAATCTTCGATAAGATGGTTGATAATTTGCTGATACGGGTTTGGATTTTCATTCTGATCAGCTTCTTTGGATCTTTTTTTCTCTTGTAATTCAAGACCAACATGAAGTGCTTGCTTGAATAGTTTTGCCACACTTTTCTTTTTAAAAGAATATTCTCTATTCTTTTTTTTTTTTTAAGGGATGATCACCAGTTCTTGATTTTAAATATTCTCCTCCACCATGTGTTGGACACCGAAGAGCCTTTGGGATATGGCACCTAATTATACTCGACTGGATACAGGATACAATTGCTCATAAATTTCTCTACATGCTCTAAGACGATGATAGCTTTAATCTTTTCATTGATGATTGATTATAACTTGGAGTCATCACCGGCTTGGATATACTTACGACATTTTGGTGAGTTTGCATATGAACAAGTCGATTAGCATCATTTCTATCTTTATTTATAGTTCGCATTCTATACACCTAGGGTATTGGGTTGTTTGGCATATTAGTAAGAACACTACTCGATATTTGATGTTTAGTTGGCTGACTTGATGTCTGATGATCAATTCTCTGAGCAAGTACATGATTAGTAATGATATTTTTTTGAATTAACTGCATCATCACAATTATCTATGTCATCATTTATGTCATCTTGTTATTCAGCTATGATATATCTTTATCTTTTTCTTTCATTTTATGTTTTATATGCCTTTGTACTTGTGCTAGTGTCTCAGCAAGCACTTCTTCTTTGATCATAATTTTGTTCATCACTTTATTCTTCTTCTGTCTGCTCGTATTGAGCTTGCTGTTCTTGAGGGGTTGTTGTTTTGGAAGAAGTTGGCTCCACTTCATTGTTTCACCGGTAGCCATGTGATGGAGGCGGCTCATGACCATGCCCCACCATATAGAAGGAGCCCGACGGCTAGGATCAGATTCTAGGGAGGTGGGCATCAACAGTGGGTTAGGGCACGACGACTAGTCAGGCTGAAGGCAGAGGTGACTGCTTGGTCGGCAAAGAGCAGGATGTGGCCGGAGTGGGAGTTGGGTCGGCTAGGTCGGCGTTTGGCCATTAAGGGCATGTTAGATGCAGCTTGGATTGTCGAGGTTGGCACTGAGGAGTTCGAGATTGTGAAGATCGGAGGCTAGGTCGGTGTCGCCTTCGACAGAGTATGGCAGCAGTTTGGCTTGATAGATGGAGGCTTGCTGGTTATTAAAGTGCAGTTGGAGGCCGAACGGAGATCGGGTTGGCAACATCGGCGGTCAAGCGAGAGCAGGCTTCGTTTGTCATCTCTGTAAGTTTCCAAGTCTTTCACGTTTGAATGCCTACCTTCAGTTATGTTGTGTGAGGGTTTTTGTTTTTGTATACGTGGTTGTTGTGTGATCATGGAGGGAGTGGGGTATGGAATCGTGGGTGGTTTGCTGGAAATTGAGTCGTGCATTAGGGCTAAAGTCAACAACATTCTCACCAAATTTAGAGCACTAATGTGTCAATCATCATTTGCTTGAAACATCCTCAATCATTGGGATATTAGAAGATAACTAAATAGGCTCATTTAATTATGAAATAAACTTGAGATGGTTGAACCCTCAAAGGCCCATGAGCCCTCATATTTCAGAATTATTTAACCCTATTTTGTAACTTGTAAATTGGGTTGTTGAAGTGGAATCCTTAAAACTTGTAAAATGCACATCACATGCATACACATCTAAGTTCCTTAGATCAAATCAAATTGATCTAAAAACCCCTTATAAGTTATAGTCAATTAATCCTATTAAAAATGAGGCCAAAGAACTTAAATAAAAATTAGGAGCTCTCTTTCAAATGCCTTTTCCCTAATGTATTACATTTTGGAGCCTCCCCAAGGCACCAAATATCTCATTACATGGCTCATCGGAGCGTTGAAATCAAATTCTAAGTCATTTGCCCCATTTGTCGAAACATAAAAAATGATCAAATAATCTCCGTGCTTGTTGCTTCCTAAGCCTACATAGGTTCCCAAATGACATCTAAAGAGCCTAAAAGAGCACTAGAAATTCTTTGGATCAAATCCAAAGTTCCCTTAGCCTAATTGTTGAATCCAAAATTAACAGTTGATTATCTAGACATGGGATTCAAATTTTAATTTCCCCCATTTGCTTAGCCCTAAATTAGGCAAATGAATATTCCTCTTTGAACATCAAAAGTTCAAAGAATCTCTTGTAATTTGTAACCCCTAAGTTACAAATTGATTTTCTTTTTCTATAACTTAACCAATGTTGTGTAAATCAAACCTACACCCAATCAATTTATTTGTCGAGTCAAAATCAACAAATAATATCACCCTAAGCTTAGGAATCAAAGTCCTAGCTTCCTCTCATTTACTTAACCCAAATTAGGTGAATGAACATCTCTCTTTGGAAACCCAAAAGTCCAAAGAACTTCTCTTGATTTGTAGCCCCAAAATTACAAGTCTTCTCTTACTTCTATGGGCTCCAAAAGCCTTAGAAGATTTGACCTTAGCTCAAAAGTAATATATCTCATCTCTTTTCCTCCAACCTCAAAGTTGTAGGAAACTTCTCTCTCCTCACCTCCAAAACTAAAGAGAAGTCTCAACTCTTAGCTCCAAAGCTGTGGGTCTTTTATTTTTATTTACTTGATCCTCAATCAAGTGAATGATCTTTAGCCATAGGAATCAAAGCCATAGCTCTTCTATTGGACCCAAACCTAATAGGAGCTTCCTCCTCTCTGGCCTCAAAGACAAAGCCTATCCATTTGGCCCAAATCAAATGGATAATCCCCCTACTTCAACCTAAACTCTAAGTAATCCTTCATTTAACAAAGTAAGTTATTCCTCCTCTTATGACATTTAAAATATAATCCTTAGATATCTTTTAGGAGTTTTCTTATATTGAAACTTTATCCAATTTGGTGAATTTTACAAAGTTCTAGCCAAACTATTAGGCTTGTTTATCTTACACAATTAGGCAAACAACTTTATCTATTAGGTAATCATCTTTCTCTTATCCAAACATTAAGAGAACCCTAAAAATCCTGAAAATTACTTAGGTTTCTTTTAATAAAATGATTAATCATTTCATCCAAAGTTGGAATGCCTACATTTGATCTGAGGAGGTTCATAAGTTGCAGCTTATCTCAAAGTAAGCAGTGGTCACTTTATAAGTTCTTTATAAACCTTCTAAATATGAAATAATTAAAAATCAAATAAAAGCTTCAAGTTTCAAATAACTTAAAGTGAAATCACCTATGGATTAAAATTAAACATCTCTATTCCTCAATAAAATAAAATATCATTTGTAGTGTGACATACTACATAGCCGACAAATACTTAGGTGCACAACTCTTAAACATACTAGGATTAAAATTTTCTTTTCTGGGAATGTGATTGATGTTTTAATGTGATGCTTTGGATTGTCTATGTTGTGGGCATACCCTTAAGTGGATTGGATATATATTTATGTTCTTTTCTATTGATAGACATGTCCAAGATGGGTTTAAATCATAATTATAAAAAAATATTTTTTAAGCTGCTGATTAAAACCTTCCAAGGATGTATGACTAATATGACAAAAACAGAGCTTGACACTTAAGTGTCGGACAATTCAAAGATGTTTCTTTTTTTCATATAAATTGCTTTATAACCCTCTTATGTTTTGCAAATTTAAGTCTTTATTTTTAAAAATATATTTGTTAGAATTAGGAAGTATTGTAAGACTCTAGGATATAGTTACAAGAGAGATGAACTGTAAGGATAAATCCTCATATGTGATGCTCTCAATATATCTAGAAGCTAAAGCTTGAAGACCTCATAGGTTGAGTAAGTAAAATTTAACTAGGCTATATTATAACAGGCAACTCAGCTGCCAATTGTAATTATAATAATTAGACTCTATACTATATTTTGCTATTGGTATATATATATATATATATATATATATATATATATATATATATATATATATATATATATATATATATATATAGGCTTAATGGTAAACGATATGTGCTACACACAGAGCTAGCGTGTAATATGAATATGTTTGGATTTTGTTTGACATAAAAATAATGAAAGCTCACTAAATATTCAAATATACGTGACGTTCAAGTAAAACAATGACAAAGAAGAGTGTTGATTCAACAAAAAGTATTCAGCTTAATTACAATTAAACTATTACTATTTAATATAGATGCATAATTTATCCTACTAAATATAAAATGGATGTTCTGAGTTTTTTCTACTTAATGAAACTTGTAAGAAAACTTAATACTATTGCAATTAAAGTGTTTTAGACTAATGAATGTAAAACTACATAATTTATATAATGAGACTCAATTTTAGATGTGGATCAGAGTATATGTATCTCTAGATCTCTGTAGAGTTTGTAGGGATGAAAAGGGAGGTTTATGGCCTTCATATAATTATAATATTTCCATAAAAATCTAGAATTTTAACATTCTATATCTAAATATGCCAATATTTCATTTTAATACTTATATTAGTTCTAATATTCCTCCGTCGAGGTAATACATCAAATTGGATATTAACTATATATATGATCATTATATACATTAAATGAAGAACGAGAGATATTGAAAACATCTATAAAGCAATCAAAAGCATAAAAGTCAATATTAGTACTTATTATGTATTTACATCATTAACCTGAAACTCAGAGATTTAGTTATTCATGAATAACAAAAAAAAAAAAAAAAAAACTCATTCATTTCATTCAAATACGAAAAATATATAAGAGAATTAATAAGATAAATGTCACCCGAAAGGATCAATTGGTATTCTCCATTCTCCTTCCTCTAACAATAGAATTATTTACACAATATTGGCTAATGTCTCCAAATGAAAGTATATTGTACATTTCTAGCCTCCCTGAGATTTTACTCTAAGAGGGAACTAAAGGAAGACACTCAAAAGTTTAAGACTCCACTCAAAATGACAGAACTCTAACATAAGAATTGAAAATTTATCTATACAAGTGCATAAATGAGTTTAGGTGTTGTGGCACTCAACATATTTATGCTGCAACAGTGTAAAATGAACTAGCATATCGGCGTTGTAATGCTTGCTCCATTGTGGCTCTAGGCTAACCTGGAATAGTTAATGTTTGAACTAGCTCATCTTTGGGCTAAGTTGACAAGATCTTCTTTTTGGAAACTACTTCGCCATGATGTTGCAAAATTGAGTGCTACGGCGCTTAAAAGAACAATCCGACATTATGATGTTGGAATGCTCAGGGCTCATCTTCCCAAGACTCCAGTGCTGCGATGCTCATTTTAGGTGCAGCAGCATTGACTTTGGCTCCTCTGTAATGTTGGCTGTTCCTTATATTCTAGAGAGGCCAGTGCTGCAATGTCTGAATTAGACGCTGGGGCGTTGTAGATGACAATGCTATGGTGTTGGATTTGTGGGCATTGTGACGCTTATTCAATACTTATGAATTTTTCCTTCTCTTAAATATTTTTGCACAAACAAAATAGAATAATATATTTTTATTTAATTTTAATACAATAAATAATACACAATTTATATTTTACAATTTTTTTTCCAACTTAAAGTTTTGCTTATCCTCAAGCAATAGTGAAATCATTTATTGATTAACTTAATAGTCAAAATAAAAATTGATAATTTAAAATTACTAAAATGTAAGATAATACATCATAATCTAGAAGTAATTTAGAATGATCAAAGTTATAATTCTAATTTGAAAGATCATAACAATTATTCCATATAGTCATCCTTCTTATTGCTTGTATTAAACATATCCACTATGAGTGTATGTGTAAGATTGACTTCTGATTTTGAAACTGAATAATATATTATTTAGAAATTAGTTGAGTTTGTAGTTAATTCATTAATCCATAATTATATATATTAATTCACATACCTTATCCTATTTTATAAATTTTATACATATGTGTATTTTAAGATAAATATGCCTGAAGAATTGCTAGAAAGAATGGCTAGGCCATATACAAAAACAGAAATGAATAAGGGGAATAAGTCTAAGAAACTGCATCATATTGTGCATTTGATCTAACAAAAGGTAGATAAAATTGTATGTATGGAAAAGTGTTCTACTAGCAGTGGACCTAGATCTGAATTTGATAGTGAAGTTGATTGACATTTGAAATTATTTCAGACTTTTAAACTGTCAGCCTTCAAAGGTGCAACTAATCCAACAATAGCAGAAGAATGGTTGTTAACAATAGGAAAGATCTTGGATGGTATGATTTGTCCTTAGAACATGAGGGTAGTATTAACTGCATTTGTTCTAGAAGGAGATGCTGAAAGATGGTGGCAAACACAACATAAAATGAAATTTGAACTGATGCCTCTCACTAGCATATAGTGGGATGATTTTGTGAGGGGATTTAGAGACTAGTTTATTCCTTATTCAGTCAGACTAGCTATGTAAGACAAATTCTTCAATCTAACTATGGATTTGAAGACAATTATATATTATAAAGCAGAATTCACTTCCCTATTCTGCTATGCACCTCATTATGTTAGTGCTCGAGAGGAATAATGCCACTAATTTTCGATAGGTCTCAGGGATCAACTAAGATTAACATTGCTACATTTTGATATAAATGAATTTTCAGTCCTAGTGGAAATAACAAGAAAGGTAAAAAATGAGCTGAACTTCTCTAAGCACAATTGGGATAAGCAAATAGAAAAAAAGAAGATGTTTGAAAAAGAGGATCAATTCAAAACTAAAAAGCCAAAATTTGATAAGTAGAATCCAGCTCAACCTGAGAAACCTCTACGTGATTAGTGCGGGAAGAGACATTTTAGCCTGTGTTTAGTGGGTTCTAGAAGATATTTTAGATGCTATTAGTTTGGTCATCACAATTTAGACTTCCCTCTAGAGAGAAGAAGTAATGTCAAGTCACAGGGATATTAGGAGTATAAGAAGCATGGACACTATAGGAGATATCTAGAAAGAAATCAAGCAAAAAAAAAAAAAAAAACTTAATTTCAAGGAAAGTCAGTAGTGCAAGGGAAACCATCAGTTCAGTTAAAAGGAGAAGCATTAGATATTAATGATAATCAACCTGTGGAAGCTTGAGTGTCTGACATCATTATATACATACTTTTGATTTTCAATAAGTTTGGAAAGTTCTTTTTAATTCTAGTGTGTTCCATTCATTTATTTTTAAAGAATTTTATTTTGATTTATCTATTGAGACCATATGTTTTACACCTGCCATGTGTGTTATGATGTAGATGGGAGATAGTTTACATGCCAATAAAATGCATTTTATGAATATGGATATTGAGGGTCATAAATTTTCAACAATAGTGATTTTAGTGCCTATTAAACTTTTGATATCATTTTGGGAATGAATTGACTAGTTAAACATTTTGCCAATTGAATGTTAAAAGAAAAGAATAAAGTTTAGTTTGCGAAATGAGAAGACCTTCTATTTTTCTGTGAGAAGAATGCAACATCCTCTCTTATTAGTGGAGTGAAGATGGATAAATATCTTAGGGAGGGTGAGTTGGTGTTCTTAGCAAAAATGGAAGTGTTCAATAAAGATGTTCAAGCATTACATAATATTTCAATTGTTTCAAAATTTTTATACGTATTTTGTAAAGAATTAATAGGATTACTATTGGAAAGATAAGTTTGCTTTGGCATCAAATTGCAACAAGAAACATAAGCAATCTACAAATCCTCCTATAGAATGGCTCCAAATGAATTGTGGGAGTTGAAAGCTTAATTATAGGAATTAATGGACAAGGGATTTATCAGAACTAATAACTTACCCTAGAGTGCACCTGTACTTTTTATTAAGAAGAAAGATGAATTAATGTGAATGTGTGTTGACTACAAAAAGCTGAAAAAGTGACCATCAAGAATAAATATCCACTCCCACACATAGATGACTTATTTAATTAGTTGGTAGGTGACACAATATTTTCCAAAATTAATTTAAGATCGAGATATCAACAAGTTAGGGTGCAAGAAGTAGATATAAGTAAGACAACTTTTGGGATTGGATATGATCATTTTGAATTTGTAGTAAAGCATTTTGGGTTAATAAATGCTCATGCTATTTTTATAGATTTGATGAATCAATTTTTTAAGGATTATATATATTAGTTTGTGATTTTTTTCAATGATAATATTATGGTATACTCAAAAATTGATGATGAGCATACTGAGCATTTAAGTCTAGTTTTTGAAACTTTGAGAAAAAGTTAGTTGTATGTAAAATATTGAAAATAATTTTGCTTGACTATTGCCTTTTTTAAGCATATTATCAATGTTGAAATAATTTTAGTGGATGCACAGCAGGTGAAAACAATTTTGGAATGACCTACACTAAAGAATGTTATTGAGGTTCATAGCTTTTTCGAATTGGCTGGATATTACATAAGGTTTGTTAAAGGATTCTCATAAATTGCTATATCATTACTCAAGCTGATGAGGAAGGATGTTAAATTTGAATGGACTACAGAATATGAGAAAAGCTTTTAGGCATTGATTATGAATCTATCTACAACACCAATGTTAACACTTCCCTCATGAATAGAAGGATTTCAAATTTACAACGATACTTGAAATATTTAGGATGTGTTTTAAAGCAAAACAGAAAGGTCATTATATATGCATTGAAATAAAGCCACATGAAAGAAATTATCCTACTCATGATCTAAAGCTGGCTACAGTGATGTTTGCTTTGAAGATTTAGATGCATTACTTATATGAGATAAGATGTGAAATCTTTACTGATTATCGAAGCTTAAAATATATAATTTCATAGAAATAACTCAATTTGAGATAGAAGAAGATGTTCATCAAGGATTATGATGTGGATGTTCAATATTATCCTAGAAAATTTAATATTGTGGTTGATGCTGTGAGTCATAAATCTGCAGAAATGATGAAGTGGATGATTACTTAAGAGATTCAGTTGATCAAGGAAATAGACAACTAGCAATTGGAGGTTAGAGATTTTTCAAATGTGGATTACTTATATCAGATGACAGTAAAGCTAACCTTAACAAATTGTTTTAAAGAGGCTTAAAAAGTTGATAATGAGTTTTTAAAGTTAATGTTACAGGCCCAATCAGAATAAAGACAAGATCATTTTGTTGATGCAGATAAAATTATTAAACATAAATTTTAATTATGGGTACCTAATAATCCAAACTTAAGAAAAGAAAATTTGCACGAAGCTCATCACTTAGGCTACACCATTCATCCAAGTAGTACAAAGATGTATAAAGATTTAAAATTATTATTTTGGTGGCTAGGTATGAAGAAAGATGTTAGTGAATATATATAGCTAAGTGTGAAGCATGCAAAGTTATGAAAGCTAAACATCATCGGCCTAGTAGATTATTGTAATCCCTAACTATCTCTGAATGGAAGGGGGAAGATGTTGTAATGAATTTTGTTATGGGATTTATCAGATCCAGATAGGGACATTACAGTATTTGCGTGATTGCATGACATTCTTAAAGTTATTATTTCAGACAAAGAAGGTAGATTCACTTCTAGGCTCTAGAAAAGTATTCATGCTAGTTTGGGCATAAATCCGCACTTCAGTTATGTTTTTCATCCTCAGACTAATGGTCAATGTGAAAGAACAATTCAAGTATTGGAAGACCTAATGATATTATGTGTTTTGGATCTTGGAGGTAGTTGGGAAGACCACATCCCATTATTAGAATTTACTTACAGTAATAATTACCAATCAAGTATATAAATGACACAATGTGAAACACTTTATGGTATAAAGTACAAAACTCTCTTAACTTGGGTTAAAATAGGCAAAAGATAATTAAGGGGCCCAAAGTTAGTTGATGAAGGAAAATAGAAAATTAGATTAATCAAAGAAATATTAAAACTAGCTCAGGATCGCTAGCAATAATATTATGATAAGCATAGAGCAGTTGACTTTAAAGTTGGTGAATTTATATTTTTGAAATTTAAACATGTGAAAGGTACAACCAGATTTGGGCAAGGAGGAAAGTTGAGTATTAGGTATATATGACATTTTGAAATTATTAAAAGGATTGATAAAGTTGCTTACAGGCCTTCTCTTCCAACTGACATGTAAGATATTTACAATATTTTTCATGTGTCACTGTTAAGTAAATGGGTTATAGATACTCATCAGAGAATTTCACATGATGAAACAAATCTACAGAAAAATATGATGTATACTAAGGAACTAGAAAGAATACTATACTTTGATTTTAAAGAGCTCTAGAATCGTCAGATTTCTTATGTTAAAGTAAAATGAAAATAAAGACTAGAACAATAGACAATCTGGGAGAAGAAGATATTAGATCACAATTCCCTCATTTTTTTTGGTGGCTGCTAAGACAATGAATTTTGAGGACAAAATTCCAATAATGAGGGGTGGATTATATTACCCAAAAATTTCAAGAATTTAAGCAGTAATTTTTTTCAAACATCTACCCATTTAAAAGTTTTTATTAAACATTATTTTAAATTTGAAGCATATTGATATATAGAAATACACCTAAATTACAAACCATTTATATGCATTTAATAGTATTTAAAAAATAGTAAATAATAATTGAAAAGGTTAATTAAACTTTATACTATAGCTATATCAGTCATTTAATGCAGCATTTAATACATCCTGCCATTGCTTAACAACTAAGCTAAGCATGCAAGGGTGGATGGTAGATCATGCGACTGAGGTAAGCTAAGTTGGTTAGTGGAATGTGGTACTGTATATTAATTAAGTTATAATGTGTAAGTGTTAAGCCTTTGCATTCCTTCATTTCTCCCCAATTAGCCATAATTTTCTAGAAGTTCTAAAGCAGGCTGTGGGCAGAAGCTGGGTGGGCGGGCGGATCCGTTAGGGATGTTGGTGTGATTGTTCAAATGTGGTAAGGCAGTAGTGTGTTGAAATTAGGAATTTTGAAATTTATCTTGATGCTGGTGATACTAGCTACTGCTGTAGTTGCCGAAAGTTAATTAAGGGTTGTACTGCTTGCATGTTAAAATTTGTGTGTACTAAATTTAATTTCGGGAATTTAAAATAGATGTTGATTTAATTATTGAAATCAGTGTAGTTATACTGAAATTATGTTGTGTGCTGAAATCAATAATGGGAGAGATCAAGGAAACTGTAAGTTGAAGAAATCATCTGTAGTTGTTGAAATCAATAAGAAAAAGGAAGAGGAAAAGCTAAGAACATGTAAGGGCATTGTTGTTTGTTGATAGTAAGTAATGGTGGTTGTTGAATTTTGCTAAAACGCTACTGCAATTGTTAAAAATTGCAGCTAAACACAATAAGGAGACAAATTCAGTGGGTTGTTGATGATATCAGGAAAGAAAAAGAGAAAAGAAAAGAAGGGAAGTGAGGGGAGAACTCAGAAGAGTAAAAAATGAAAGTTTAGGTTGAATGAATCTTTAGGTAAAACTATAAGAATTTTCATAAAACTTGTATATTTTTATTAAGAATGAATGGATGTATAAAGAAAGAAAATTTATGTTTTAGGTTGTATATAGAAGGAAGGAGGTCAAGGTATTTTAGGTGAACCAAGTTACCCAATTAGCCCAGGAAATGATGTGAGATACTCAAACTATAATATAAGAAATAATACTACTTTCTATAATTTTAACCTCATATTCTATATGATTATGATAATATTAATCTCAATTTCATTACATATTTAATTATTGTTTATCCAATATTTATTGAAATAACATTTTTTAATAAAATGTGACTAGGAAATGATGTGAGATACTCAAACTATAATATAAGAAATAATAATACTTTCTATAATTTTAACCTCATATTCTATATGATTATGATAATATTAATCTCAATTTCATTACATATTTAATTATTGTTTATCCAATATTTATTGAAATAACATTTTTTAATAAAATGTGACTTGTATTAAAAAGGTAAATAAAAAATGTATGAGATAAGTCATATATGGGGATAGACCTTCACAAGTAAAGGTGAAAGATCTGACACGGTAAGCCTTAGGGAAGCCATATAGAAGGTGTCATATTCTCTCAATTCTAAAAATTAAGAATTCAGATCCAGCCTTGAATGAGAGGGAAACTCTCAATTCTAAAAGTTGAGAATATGGACCCAATCTTCAATTAGAGAGTTGTAAGTGTGCAAAAGTCTATAATCATCATATGAATTGCCTAAAAGTATTGAATTCCAAATAGAACATGACATGATGTTTTTGGCCTTTAATAATCCCTTTTGGCCTTTAATAAACAAACACTTTAAAGTCATGCAACTTAAGCATTAAACTCCTATATGACATATCAAAGCCCACAACCTCCTTCACACACTTAGATGGTTTGCTAGGATAACTAACTCTAGCTTGGGTTAGGCATGTGGTTTAAATTGCTTGATGGGTATTTTGCTTAGAGAGCACCTTGTGTTTATTTATTTATATTTTTGTAACTCTAAATGTCATGCATTTTAATTTCAATTGGTGCACTTAGGCTTTTTAAGGACGATATTAGAAACATTAGGATGTTACACAACTGCTCTACATATTCTATATTTCTATATGTTTATTACATTTTATATAGTCATTTACATTCTTGTAAGAGTTAAAGTAGAATGTACTTAAAAATGATGTACATATATGAGTTATTGTAAATATAAAATGTATATAGATCAAGTTATACAATATCTTGAGATGTAAAAGAGTTAAATAAACCTACTTGTATATGCAAAGGGGGATCCAAAAGACAATATCCTCTCATTTAGAGGATAATCTCTTTTGAAATTCTATAGAGGACTTCGAGCTCAAAGACCTTAAGTTGATATATTTAAGTCTATATATATGGTAGGCTTATAAATTCAGGTTTATTTTGGTGGAGTCTAGCCACCTCACTTTCTTGCAAAGTCTGAGTCTTTTGTAAATATTCGAATCAATAAATGAATAAACTTTTTTTATATTATGCAGTCATTTCTTTACTACATTGCATCATATGAGTGGTAGCTTGCATTAGTGGGTAGAATTTTCTCAGGCTTTTTTCGGTGTATATGTTTCAGACTTTGTAGGAACATATATACTAGTTCTAAGATAATACAATACTGAGTGCTGTGTATACCAATCCCTTTGCTTACTAATGCATACATGCATGCATTTTTATTTGTACAACGTACATTAAGCCAAAACACTTATGCCCGATGGGGGAAATATAGTGGGGTCCTTATGCGCTCGGAGGATGCAATCACTTTTCTTGTATGTATAGGGTTGTGACAATAAAAACAATAACATCAAGCCTGTGAAAGCCAGTTTTTTTCCATGTTAAGTTTTCCTTCCAGGTTCGTCCGGGATGAATAGCTGAGAGCTTGGTGATAGAGAGCATTGTCCCAGGACGATCATAATTATCGTCCGTACGAAGGCAACCCGAGGGCATCGTCCAGGGATGTAAGCAATTTTTGTCTAAATGATTGGAGTCCAGAGGAGATCGTCCCGGGACGATTGAGGCATATCATCCGGACGATTGAGTTTGATAAATATCCAAATAGTGATATTTTTGAAGAGAGAGAGAAGGGCAGGAGAGAGAAAACAAAGGGAAAAGAAGGAAATTCCCGTTTTGGATGTCATCGGTCCATTTTCGTCCGTCGCTGTAGTTGGGAAAGTTGACCGACTCGAGGTAAGGCACATTATGCCTTTCTCAATTTTCAAAAATATGATTTTTGATGAATTTTCTGTTTAAAATTTATTTTCGTTAGCGAAAAATGGGTATATCCTTGCACCGATAAAACTTTTATCGCGTAACTTTTTGTATGTTTTTGATATTATGATTTTACATGTTTTGAATATTTTTTTGAGAATTTTCACTGGATATTTTGAGTTATGTGGAGTTTTTATCGAATAGTAAATTATCTGGTTGTTTAAAAATATTGTTTCAGTACAAGAAAAGTATTGAAATGATGTTTTACACTATCTATGGCAATTTGATGATTTTCTGAAACTGTGAATTTTTGATCCGTCGAATTTCTGATTGCCTGCCTTTATACTTTGACGATTTTCTAATACGAATCTGATTTCTCTGAATATGATACGATTTAACATTTGATGTGATGTGAATGATATAAGAAGGGAGTTATAAGGGGCTGGAATCCTTTGAGATTCTATCTCTTTTAGGAAAGGGAGGCATAAGGGGCCAAAATCCTTTGAGATTCTGTTTGTGTCAGGAAAGGGAGGCATAAGGGGTCAGAATCCTTTGAGATTCTATCTATGTCCGGGAATATGAAAATGAATTCTGATATGATAATTATGTATATCTGATATATTCTGGTGCTGTAAGCACAAAGAGAGGCATAAGGGGTCAGAATCCTTTGAGATTCTATCTGTGTTAGGGAATGGAGGCATAAAGGGCCAGAATCCTTTGAGATTCTGTCTGGGTCAGGGATATGTGATTTGTAATATGCTTTGAATTCTGATTTGAAATGTGATTCTGGAATGTGATTTGAATGATTATGTAGTACGAATTTGATTCAGCTTTTTTGTATATTCTATTTGATTTTTATTTGAGCATCCAATCTGTATGAATATCTGAAGTTTATTATTTTATTTGTTCTGTTCTAGACGAATATCTGGGTTATGTCTTATATTTGATATTATATGATT
Organism: Dendrobium huoshanense; assembly: GCA_016618105.1. NCBI lineage: Eukaryota > Viridiplantae > Streptophyta > Magnoliopsida > Asparagales > Orchidaceae > Dendrobium > Dendrobium huoshanense. The sequence goes on from CM028356.1 coordinate 45,502,902, forward strand.
TATGTATGATTATCTTAATTATATACGGCCATTTGTGTAATCTGTTTTTGTGAGTATTTTGATATGAGAGTTTATGGAGATTTGACGGCCAATGTAGTCTTGCTGAGCTGTTAGCTCACTGTGGTTATTTTCATGGTTTTTTGGTTCTGGAAAAGGGAAGGAGGTTTTGGACTAGCCATTCTATATCTGATCTAAGATTCAGTATTTTGTACTTTTGATTTTTGTATAGTCATGACTTTTCTGTTCTATTTTGTACTTTCTATTTATAGCCATGCACTATAATATATATAATTATTTTGATGAAAGAAAGAATAAAATGTTGGATAAGCTTTTTTATATATTTGGATGTTTATAGTAGCTATGTGTTTCTATAGTCTTGTGTATATTGGAAGAAAGAGTATGTAAATAAATTCCAAAGCTAGATTCTGGATTCATTCGTCGCGACTCAACATGATGGGATTCATTCCGATCAGGTTGGGTCGTGACAATCAAAGTGGTATCAAAGTTGTAATTTTGGAATTTGGATTATAAAACAGAGTTATAGGAATTGATCTGTAAGTTTGGTGGGGTAGTTTCAGTCTGTTTGAGTTTTTATTATTTTCATTTTATGTGCATAGTTGCTTTCTGTCTGATTATGGATCTATTAGACCCAGATATGACTGATGGGCAGAGTGCTAGTCAGGAAGCTCCTGTGAATAATTCTATCCCAGTAGTTGGTTCAGATACAGTTTCACAGTTTGCTACGTTGGTTGCTCAGATGATGAGCGAGACGCATAATAGAGTTTTTGCTGTTAGATCTGAAGATGTAGATAAAAATCTACAAATGTTTCTGAGATTGAAGCCTCCAAGGTTTGAGGGCACTGTTGAGCCCAGAGTAGCAGAGGATTGGTTGATGAGATTGAAAAAGACATTTGATGGTATGCAATGTCCTCGTGATAGAAAGGTACTGTTAGCAGTTTTTCTATTGGATGGTGAAGTAGAGCGCTGGTGGATGGGCCAGCATGAGAAGAAATTCCAAGGTAAACTAAACTCCTTGATTTCTTGAGAAGAATTTTCTGAAGTGTTTAGATCTTGGTTTGTACCCCCTTATGTAATACAACAAATACATGAGACTTTTTTGAGATTGGTTCAGAGAAGCAAGATAATTATGCAGTATGAGGCAGAGTTTGCTGCTTTGGCAAGATATGCTCCTCAGTTGGTCAGTACATCTGTAGAGAAATGTTATAGATTTCTGAGGAGACTACGAGATAGTCTGAGGCAACCCCTGGTACCAATTCATATTTTTAATTTCTTTGAGCCAGTGGAGAGAGCTCGATTGATAGAGAATGATTTGATGGCTACTCAATAGCGGTGGACTGCCAGTAGAAAGAGATTCAGTTGAGATGCATTTGATAGTAGTTTTTTCTAGAAAGAAGAATATATTTGTATCTGGAGATTCCAAGAGGAGTGGACAGTCAGCATCTGCTATAATTTCTGGTAGTGGCAGTGTGGCCAGTTCATGTTCAGTTAGTGGGGCACCAGTGTGCCAGAATTATGGACGGCGACATTTTGGCCAATGTTACAGGATGATTGGTTAGTATTTCAGATGTGGTTAGCCATGACATCGAATAGCCAAGTGTCAACAAGCCGGATTTGATCGACGATCTGAGTCCAGATCAGAGAGCTTTGTTAGACCGACGGGAAGGCTGAGGACAGCTCATTCCCGTACTATTTCTGAAGGATCATCTGGTAGAGCTGGTGGTTCAGGTTCTATGGTAAGGAGGCCACCTAGTGGTAATCTGAGGGAGCCTAGTAGTTCTGTAGCTCCAGCTCTAGTTCAGTCCTGTTTGTACAGTTTGAATCAGTAAGAGGCTCGAGATGCTCCAAATGTAGTGACAAGTACGATTTACATTTATAAACATCCCTGTCGTGTTTTGTTTGATTTTAGAGCTAGTCATTCGTTTATTTTCGAATGCTGTTTTAATGCTTTGCAACTGGCTTCCATTACGTTACCTGTTTTGCTTTCTGTTATTTTGCCGGCTGGAAATAATTTGATAGCCCGGAAGTTTTGCTTATGTGAGATTGAAATTTTTAGGAAGAAGTGGAAGACATGTTTGATTTTGCTGCCGATTTCTTCATATGATGTTATTTTGGGTATGAATTGGTTGAGTCTGTATGAGGCTCAGATTGATTGTTTGAAGAAGTAAGTTATATTATTTATGGACGATGAAAGTTGTGTATTCCAAGGATTAAGAGATGTTTTATCCTGTTTGATTTCTGTGTTGGAAGTAAGAAGATTGTGGAAGAAGGGTTGTATGATATTTCTGGCCTCAGTACGAGATATGAATATAGATGCGGGTTCTATTTCTGATATCCCAATTGTATGAGATTTTTCGAATGTATTTTCTGAGTTGGTTGGTTTACCTTTGGATAAAGATGTTGAGTTCTGTATTGATATATTTTCAGGTATAGCTCCAATATCTAAAGTTCTGTATAGGATGGCCACCAAAGAACTCGCAGAGTTGAAAGTTTAACTCCAGGAGTTGGTGGATAGAGGATTTATCCGTTCGAGTGTCTCTTCTTGGGGAGCACCTATTCTGTTTATGAAGAAGAAGGATGGCACAATGTGTATGTGTGTTGATTACAGAGAATTGAATAAAGTCACAATCAAGAATAAATATCCGTTGTCATGAATTGATGATCTGTTTGATCAGCTTGCTAGATCTTTTATATTCTCAAAGAATGATTTGAGATCTAGTTACTATCAGGTGAAGGTGAGAGAAGCTGATGTAATTAAAACAGCTTTTAGTACTCGGTATGGGCATTACGAGTTTTTAGTTATGCCATTTGGGGTAATCAACACACCAGCTATTTTTATGGACTGATGAAAAGAGTATTCAAAGATTATCTGGATCAGTTTGTGATTATCTTCATAGATGATATTCTTGTATATTCTGCTTCTGAGGAAGAGTATGTCAGACATTTGAGAAGTGTGTTGGAGATGATGAGACAACACCAGTTGTATGCAAAATTCTCCAAGTGTGAATTCTAGCTGAAAAATATTTCTTTTCTGGGACATGTAGTAAGCAGTGAAGGTATTTCTGTCGATCCCATAAAATTCAAGCAGTTTCTAATTGGCCTACTACGGTGTTTGAGATATGTAGTTTCTTGGACATGACTGGATATTATAGAAAATTTGTGAAGGAATTTTCTCAGATTTCTACACCTCTGACGAGACCAACTCAGAAGTTAGTAGATTTTGTTTGAACACCGGAGTGTGAAGCTAGTTTTTAGAAGTTGAAGGATTGTTTGACTTCTGCTCCAATGTTAGCATTTCCCTTTGGTATGGAAGGATTTCAAGTCTTCAGTGACGCTTCATTGAAAGGTTTAGGATGTGTTTTGATGCAGCATGGTCGGGTAATAGCTTATGCTTCGAGACAGCTGAAACCACATGAAAAAAATACCCGACGCATGATTTGGAATTAGCCGCTGTTGTATTTGCTTTGAAGATTTTTTGTCATTACTTGTATGGCGTCAGGTGTGAGATCTTCACGGATCAAAAGAGTTTGAAGTATATATTCACTCAAAAGGATCTAAATATTAGGCAAAGAAGATGTCTTGAGTTGATCAAGGACTATGATTTGACTATTCAGTATCAGCCTGGTAAGGCTAATGTGGTGGCAGATGCTCTAAGCAGGAAGTCTTCTGGATTATCATTTTTACAGCTCACTTCTGATGAGTATCTAATACGAGATATAGAAATATTACATTTAGAGGTATTATCTCCTACTGATTCTGGAATAATAACTCAGATGAGTATTCAGTCCTCTTTGGAAGAGAAGATTCATGAAGCTCAGAAGTCAGATGCCGAATATTTGAAGTTGATTGATCAGATCAAATATAGTAAGAAACATGAACTACGAATTTCTGATTATGGTATTATTTTTTGTAAGAATAGGCTGTGGATTCCTATGCTGGAGATCTGAGGAAAGAAATTCTGCATGAAGCTCATTATTCATGCCATACTATTCATCCAGGAAGTGGTAAGATGTACGGAAATATGAAAAGCTTGTTTTGGTGGCCTGTAATGAAAAAAGAACATAACTGAATTTGTTTCGAAATGCGAAGCCTGCCAGTTAGTGAAGGCAGAACATAAGCGACCGGGAGGTTTTTTTGTAGCTGTTGCCTATCCCTGAGTGGAAGTGGGAAGATGTAACAATGGATTTTGCTATGGGATTCCCCAGATCAAGGCTAGGGCATGATGCTATTTGGGTGATTGTTGATCGGTTGACAAAGTCTGCACATTTTCTTCCGATTAGACAAACCGATCCGGTGGTAAGTTAGATTAGTTATATGTTAAATAAATTGTCAGATTATATGGTGTGCAGAAAGTGATTATATCTGATCGAGATGGAAGGTTTATTCTAGACTTTGGAGAGGTATTCAGCAAGGATAGGGTACGAAGTTGCATTCCAATACTGCTTTTCATCCGCAGATTGATGGACAGTCTGAGAGGACTATTCAGGTACTAGAAGATCTTTTGAGATGACGTGTTTTGGATTTTGGAGGCAGTTGGGAAGATCATATCCCACTGATAGAATTTGCATATAATAACAATTATCAGTCAAGTATTGGTATGACACCTTACGAAGCTCTATATGCTAGAAAGTGTAGAACTCTATTGACTTTGACTGAGATGAGAGATAGACAAGTGATGGGTTCAATTTTTGTGGATGATACTGTAATGAAGATCAATCTAATTAAAGAAAGGTTGAAATCTACACAAGACAGACAATAGAAGTATTACAATCAGAAGCATAGACTTGTTGAATTTTAGGTTGGTGACTTTGTGGATGTTAAAATCAGTCTGATGAAATGAGTTAGCAGATTTGGAAGAGTGAGAAAACTCAGTTCAATGTATGTCGGACCTTTTGAGATTATTGAAAGGGTTGGTAATTCTGCTTACAGGTTGTTATTGCCTGATTAGATGTTTGATATACACAACGTGTTTCATGTACCCTCTTTAATAAAGTGGATATTTGACTATGGAAAGAAACTTTCTGTTGATGATATTGAGGTTCAGGCGAATCTACAGTACAAAGAAGAGCCTAAAACGATTTTGGCTTATGATGTATAGAAGTTGAGAAGTAAACAGATTTCGATGGTTAAGATACAATGGAAGCATAGAACGGTAAGAGAGGCTACTTGAGAGGAGTCGGATATGAGACAGTTGTATTCAAGTCTATTCTGACTTAGTTTTGCTTTTTTGGGAATGTCGAGGACGACATTGTTCTGATGGTGGGGAGATTGTGAAAGCTAGTTTTCTTCCATGTTAAGTTTTCCTTCTAGGTTCGTCCGGATGAAGGGAGGTTTGTCCGGGGCGAATAGTTGAGAGCTTGGTGACAGAGAGCATCGTCCAAGGATGATCATAATTATCATGCGTACGAAGGCAACCCGAGGGCACCATCCAGGGACGTAAGCAATTTTCGTCTAAACAATTGGAGTCCAGAGGAGATCATCCCGGGATGAATGGGGCATATCATTCGGACGATCGAGTTTAATAAATATTCGAATAGTGATATTTTTGAAGAGAGAGAAAGGTAGGAGAGAGAAAATTATGGAAAAAGAAGGAAATTTGCATTTTGGGCGTCATCGGTCCTTTTTCGTTCGTTGATGTAGTTGGGAAAGTTGACCGACTTGAGGTAAGGCACATTATGCCTTTCTCAATTACAGGAATGTGATTTTTGATGAATTTTCTGTTTAAAATTTTGTTTCCGTTAGCTAAAAACAGGTATATCTTTGCACCAGTAAAAGTTTTACCCCGTAACTTTTGGTATGTTTTGGATATTATGATTTTACATATTTTGAATATTTTCTAGAGAATTTTCACCGGATATTTTGAATGATGTGGAGTTTCCATCGAATTATAAATTATCTGGTTGTTGAAAAATATTATTTCAGTACAAGAAAAGTCTTGAAATGATGTTTTACACTATCTATGGTAATTTGGTGATTTTCTGAAACTGTGAATTTCTGATCTGTTGAATTTCTGATTATTTGTCGTTATACTCTCTGATAATTTTTTGATACGAATCTGATTTCTCTGAATCTCATATGATTTAATATTTGATGTGATGTGAATGATATCAGAAGGTAGTTATAAGGGGCTGAAATCCTTTGAGATTCTGTCTGTGTCAGGGAAGGGAGGCATAAGAGGTCAAAATCCTTTGAGATTATGTTTGTGTCCGAGAATATGAAAATGAATTCTGATATGATAATTCTGTATGTTTGATATATTCTGGTGCTGTAGGCACAAAGGGAGGCATAAGGGGTCAGAATCTTTTGAGATTCTGTCTATGTCAGGGAAGGGAGGCATAAGGGACCAGAATTCTTTGAGATTCTGTCTGGGTCAGGGATATTTAATTTGAAATATGCTTTGAATTCTGATTTGAAATGTGATTCTAGAATGAGATTTGAATGATTATGTAGTACGAATTTGATTCAGCTTTTCTGTATATGCTATTTGATTTTTATTTGAGCATCTGATCTGTATGAATATCCGAAGTTTGTTATTTTATCTGTTATGTTCTGGATGAATATTTGAGTTATGTATGATATTTGATATTATATGATTTTTGTACGATTATCTGAATTATATACGGCCATTTATGTAATCTATTTTTGTGAGTATTTGGATATGAGAGTTTCTGGAGATTTTGATCGGCTAGTGTAGTCTTGCTGAGCTGTTAGCTCACTGTGGTTATTTTCATGGTTTTCAGGTTCTGGGAATGGGAAGGAGGTTTTGGACTAGCTGTTTTGTATTTGATCTAAGATTAGGTATTTTGTACTTTTGATTTTTGTACAGTGATGACTTTTCTATTATGTTATGTACTTTCTTTTTATAGTCATGCACTGTAATGTATATAATTATTTTGATGAAATAAAGAAGAAAATATTGGATGAGCTTTTCTGTATATTTGGATGTTTATAGTAGCTTTGTGTTTTTGTAGTCCTGTGTATATTGGAAGAGAGTCTATAAACAAATTCCAAAGCTAGATCCTGGATTCATCCGTCGTGACTCAACGTGATGGGATTCGTTCCGATCGGGTTGGGTCGTGACAAAGCCTTTATCCCATTGTGGGGTCGGTTACATGAAACCTTTTCTCCATTGTGTCATACTAAAAGTTAAATTCTCATTTAAATCTAATAAAGAAAGGCCATTTTTAATATTTTCTAACAAAGTTTTTTAGGTCTACCTCTACCTTTCTTAACAAAAGCCAAATCTAATAGTTCTACTTTCCTAACCGGGACATCGAAAAGCTGCCATTTTAAGTGACTAAACCATTTAAGGTGACTCTCTCTAATCTTATATTCCACTAGAGTCACTCTAACCTTTTCACGTATATGCTCATTGGTATAAGGTTGTTAGAGTTAAAAAATTTAGTTAAGATAATTAAATATGATAAAATATAGAGTTCTTTGCGAGTTGTCATATCAACGTAATTTGAACATAAAGTTAAAAAATTATTCATCTCAAGTCATTGATTTAGAATCTTATTCATCCTTTGATCTCATAGGATACTACTAATTTTATCATATACTACATCTAGGACGATTGCTTGTGTATTATGTTATTAGTTGGCAGCATATTCTAAGCAAGTGTAAGCCTAGAGGTATTTGCACACTTCAAATTCCTTTCCAAAAAAAGTATAAAGAATTTAAGGATATTTTGTAACATTTAAATATATTTTTGAATGAATATTTGATATTTTTAAAATATGTAAGGCAACCCTTTTATGTTTTAAATCTAGAATGAGTTTAATCTCCATTTTAATAAAAAAATTTCTCTTTGGAGATGTAATTAATTGTAGGAGCCCGCCTCTATATAAACTCAAGATCCTAGTATAAAATAAATTGTCTTAATTCGCAAAGATAGGTGAAAAATCTTCTGGATGTTGATTAAAGCTAATCCTAGGTTAATTTCATGTTTGAAATGATAGGTGTATGTGAAGAATTTCCTTTGGATTGAATTTCATATCCCTATGCCGAATTTTAATACGAAAATAAATTATGTTCTTTCCTTAAGTTGATAGTTTATCTTTCGAGATAATTAATACTAATTATGCATATTTATTTAAAGAAATACTAAAAGAAAATCAGAGGTCAATCATAATTAAATTTTGTCCACAATTATAACTTAATTAATATCCACTAACACAATCCACTAACCTACTAAAGTTACCTCAGTCGCACGATCTACCATCCACCCTTGCATGCTTAGCTTAGTGGTTTAGCAATAACATGATGCATTAAATGTTACATTAAATGACTAATATTGCTACAATATAAAGTTTAATTAACCTTTTCAATTACTATTTATTGTTTATTAAATACTACTATATGCATTTAGATAGTTTGTAATTTAGTTGTATTTCTATATATCAACATGCTTCAAATTTTAAATAAGATTTAATGAAAATAACTTTGAAATGGGTAGATGTTTGAAAAAAATCATGCTTAAATTCTTGAAAATTTTGGGTATTATAATATATTTGACTCTTTAAAAAAGAGTTTTGAGAATGCCCGACTCTGTAGCAAGTTAATTTTATGATTTTAGAAAGGACTTGATTGAAGGATCAGGGGGATTTCTAGATAGAGAAGCTGTGGGAATTTCTAGAGAGAGAATCTTCTTCTTTATTTTGATTTTGCTTTCACGGGCTTTCTACGATCAAAACTTCCAAGGAGTATGCTGATTCCGGACCGTCGGCAGCGGATTGCCGGCGATAATCCTACTTCTGATCTTTCTCGTAACGTTCCATTCAAAGCTTTTGATCACAAAATCAATAAAATTTGCAGTGATGATCAAGGAGCAGTAAGAACTTAGCAGTAAGAACTTCTTCTAATCTAGTTATTAAAGAAGGATATAGACCTCCTTTGAGGTTAGAACCTTTAGTGGAAGGTAAAGGAAAAGTAATTCTTGATGATCGAAACATTGTGGAAATTGTAAAACCAGTTTTGTTTGAAAACCTGGTTACAGAGCCTACTTTCGTCTTCAAATTTAGTTTTTAAGGTTAATAAATTCACGGGTATGCAAGAATCGAAAATTCAGAAACAAGTTAATAAAAATCTCTCGATTGCTTTTGAGCAAGATGGTGATGTTGCGGATGCTGCTGTTGAATTGAATGCCAAACCTGTTCCTCGAAACAATTTCACGTTGGCATGGCAAAAGACTCAACATATCAAGTTGAGTTTTAATAGAAATTCTACTCAGTTATCTGATGATGGAATGACAGTCAAGCTTAATCCAGAGAAGGAATTGGCAAATTCTCAAGTTTTGAAGAAATCATTGGTAATTAAGGTGCTTGGGCAGGATATCCCTTTCTCTGTTTGTTGCCAAGAACTTAGACGACAATGGAGTTGGTATGGCAGTTTTCACCTAACTACGTTGGGACGTAACTGGATTCTATGTTTTTTTTTCTAACATTGAATCCATGGAGGAAGTGTTTAGTGGGGGTCCATGGTATATTGGAAATCACATTATCGGAATGGATAGATGGTCTTCCTCCTTCTCCACAGAATCTTTAAAAGGTATTACTTCTCCGGTGTGGATTCGATTTTCGGGTCTACCCTTAAGCTGTTGGGATGAGAAAAATATTCCTTTGATTGCTTCCATGATTGGAACTCCTATGTTACTTGATGGGAACTCTTTCAAATGGGGGAAAAGGGAATATGCTCGATGCTGTGTTTGTATTGATCTGGAAAGAAAACTTCCCAAGGGAGTGTGGATAGAAGGACTACATGGGAGATCATTTCAAAAAGTGGAGTATGAGAAGTTAACTTCTCTTTGTAATCACTGTGGAAGAGTTGGACATAGCAAAACTATATGTCCAGAAGTTATTTCAGAATAAGCTAAGGAGAAGAATTCACATGAAGCAAGGGAAGTATTGAAACAAAGTTGTAATGTGAATGATGAAGGTTTAAAACAACAAGAAAATGATGAATATGGCCCAGGGATTCATGTTAATTTCAGAAATAGAAGATTCAGGAATGCAAAAAGAAACAATGGATCAAATGCTCAAGTTAGATAAGTCTATAAACCTATTAGTAATGTGAAACAAATTCAAGATGATGTTATGTTGAAAGATCCAGTTATTTCAGAAGAACTGCAAGGCAATTCTAATATTCTAGAAAGTGTAATTGATGCTATTGGGAATCAGATTCAAGAATTCCCCACTGTTTTGAATATATTTCAAATTCGGGAAAATAACCTTGAGGAAGGGGAAGTCATAGAGATGGCTAGTACTGAAATGCATAATGAATCCAAAACGGAGGTTTCTGCTGATGTTGCTATTAATCTAGATATGATTTCTTCTACTACATTGCAAGATACGTGAGACCAATTGATATCTTTAACAAATTTAGGCAAATTCAAATTATCCAAGGAATTGAGATCCTTGGGACCAATGGAAGTAGATCAAAGAAAGAGGAGAGGTGAGAAGAAAAACAACAAAATGATAGGGGATAATTCCCCTATTGTTTCTTAATGGCTTCCATTATTTTTTAGAATTGTAGGGGGGCTAGGAAGAAAGAGTCCTCCTTATATCTTAGGGAGATTGTGAAAGACAATGATGATTTTTTTGTTGGTCTAACTGAAACAAAGATGTCTTCTCTAGATATAAATGATATCAATTTGATTATTGGAAATGAATGGGATTATTTCCATCATCCTGCGGTTGGTAATTCGGGTGGTATCCTGGTGTTGTGGAAAAAAGCTATGGCGTCTTTTGAAGTCATTGAGCATTCTTCCCAATTGATAATGGGATCTCTTAACATCAATACTTTGGGAAAGTGGAATGTTGCAACTGCTTATGGAGGGAGGGATGTTCAAACCCATAGAAGTCTTTGGCAAGCTCTTGAAGGTTGTATGATTGGTGATGTACCAGCTATCATAGGAGGAGATTTTAATTGCATCCTCTCTAAGGAAGATAAGAAGGGTGGGAAGAGATTCCATTTTTCTAATGGTCCTAAAGAGATGAAGATGTTTTTAACAAATAATGACTTCCATGATATTGGTTTTGTGGGTCCAAGCTTTACTTGGTGTAATAACAAAGAAGGCATTTCAAGAATTTGGGAGAGATTAGATAGATGTTTATTAAATTCTGCAGCTCTTCACAAAATCCCAATGGCTAAGGTTCGTCACTTATCTAGAGTTGTTTCGGATCATGCTCCCATCTCTCTTAATATGGTTGAGCCTCAAAATCAGAAATCTAAATTTTTTAGATTTGAAGACACTTGGAAATCTTATCCGGCTACTTGGAACATTGCTTTAAAGGCATGGAAGAAATCTGATTTTGGCACTAATGCTGAAATTCTTCAAAGAAAGTGAAGAAGAACATTGAAAGCTCTCTATTTTTGGAATAAAAATAAGTGCAAAGAACTGAATTTACTAAAAAATGAGTTGAAAAGGGATATCCTACAGCTTCAGTTTGAAGAATACAATGAAGGACTCACGGTAGACAAGCTGAAACATTTGAGAAACAAAATCCATGAGCTAAATGTGACTTTGGGAAGACTGTCTATTTGGTGGAATCAAAGAGCAAAAAGTAGATGGCAGCAAGAAGGTGATACGAATTCCAGATACTTTCATCAGTATGCTTCAGCCAAGAGGAACGGTAATCTGATTTGGCAAATCAGATATGAGAATGATACCGTAGTAGAAGATTTTGATCAAATAGAAGCTATGTTATGTAATTTTTTTTCAGAAAAAATGGAAAGCTAAGGAGTGCAAACTGACTAGATGGCCTTCAATTCCTGAAAATCTGAAAATTTCTCATGAAGATGCAATTCTTTTGGGTGCTGAATTCACTAAAGAAGAAATGGTCAAAACTGTTTTCAATCAAGGTAACAACAAATCCCCTGGTTTAGATGGCATCACAGCTTTTTTCAAATTTTATTGGAAGATTGTGGAGAAGGACACTTGGAAGGCTATTGATAGTTTTTTTAAAACTGGTTGTATGCATAATGATTGGAAGGATACACTAATTGTTCTAATTCCTAAAATCAATAAGCCTATTGTTCCTTCCAACTTTAGGCCTATAAGTTTGTGTCAAACAACTTATAAGATTGTGGCAACCATGATTTTAAATAAAATGAAAAGTTATATTTCCAAATGTATCACTGAAGAACAAGTTGCATTTATTAATGGTAGATTAATGTCTGATCATTGTCTACTAGCTCATGAGATTTTTCACAAGCTTAGAATTTCGAAAAGCAAAAAAGGTTTAATGGCGGTTAAGCTTGATATGGAACAAGCTTACGATAATATGAGTTGGGATTCATTAGCTCAAGTCTTAGAAATGTTTGGCATGCCGTGGAAAATATCTATGCTTATTATGGAATGTGTTAGAAATGCTAGATTATCCTTTATTATTAATGGTAGAGCTTCCAAATGGATTACTGCAGAAAATGGCTTTCGGTAAGGCAGCCCTCTATCGCCGTATCTTTATATTCTTTGTTCTCAGCTTTTCTCTTTAGCAATGTCACAAAGAGGTCATGATTTGGGAATTCAAGTTTCACATAGAGCTCATAAGGTGAGCCATTTGCTGTTTGCCGATGACGTGTTGATATTCTCCCAAACTACAAAACATCTGGCTATTAAATTAAAAAGCATTGTGCTGGAATTCTGCTCCTGGACAGGTTTAAAAGTTAATAACTCCAAATCTCTAATTTTTTTTTAGCAAGGGAATGACTAGATCTGACATTTCTCGAGTGAAGAAAATTATGGAATTCAAAACTGTTAAAGAATTGCAGTATTTAGGCGTTAAATTGATGTTGAGAAGACCTATGAGATCTGATTTTCAATTTATGTTGGATAAAATGATGCAAAAGCTGAACACATGGGGAAGTAAATGTCTGTCTTTGGCGGGTAAGGTTACACTTGCTAAGAATTCTCTTTTAATTCTTCCAAATTTTGCTTCTATACATACTTTGGTCCCAAGGAAGGTGCTACAAGAGGTTGATAAATGTTGTAGAAATTTTATTTGGCATAAGGGGAATGGAAAGAGGGGTATGCATTACATTGGTTGGAAAACTCTTTGCAAATCAAAAGCAGAAAGAGGTTTGAATTTTCACTCGGCGGTTAGTAGAGCTGGACCTCTTAAAGCAAGGTTGTCTTGGAGATTCCTACAAAACCATGATTCTTTACTATATCAAGTTATTGCAGCTAAATATGGAGAAAACTTGTGGAAAGCTAAAAGCAGGAATGGTAGTTCAATTGCCTGGAAGTATTTGATTGAAGGTGCCCAATACTTAAAACCTTTATTAAGGTGAAAAGTTGTTAATGGAAAGAAAATTGACATTCTTAATGATATTTGGCTGTTAGACAAATGTTTGAATGAATGGCCAATCACTACAAATTGTTTGGGTTTGGAAGGGTTAAAACTCAGCCATTTCATTAATGAGAATGGTTGCTGGGATCTTCATGAATTGCATTGCTTTTTCCAGGAAGATCTTATCACTACCATCTTACATATTCCGATTGATAGAAATGCAAATGAGGATTACTTGGAAGAGATTTGTTGTCTTTCTGGCAAATCTATTACTGCTCGTGCATTTGAAGCATACAACAAATATAATAGAACTGATGATGATATGGGATTTTATACATGGTTACAAAAATTAAAACTTTCAGCTCGGGTAGAACTTTTTTGGTGGAGAATGAGTAAAGCTGCCATCCCAACAAATGAATTCTTAAAATATAGGAAGCTTACAAATGAGGATTTATGTGCTAGGGGCTGTCAAGAAGCTGAAAATCTGGAGCACATTGCTGTCCGGTGCATTCATCTGTAGGATGTCATTAGAAAGATTCAAGAATGGGGGTTTTACATCCTATTTTTAATTCTCTGATTGAGTGTTTATGGGAACTGAGGACTCTATCTAGCTTTGCACCTAATATAGTCAGTCTTTACTGCAACACGGTATACTTAAATTGGAGGAATAGAAATGATGTTAATCATAGAAAAACTGCAAGTTCTATTACAGTTACCATAGCTAATGTAATGTCTTCAGCTTTTAAATTATCTAATCCACTCATAGATAGCTGGGGTGCTAATCTACCTAGGGAGTTTCAAAACATTTGGCACCCTCTACCGCTTGGTTGGATTAAGATCAATGTTGATGCATCTCTCCTAACTTCTTATAATGCTGGAATTGGAGGTTGCTTTCGTGACTATAAAGGGAGATTATTGATTGCATTTGGTGAAAAAAGAACACATTGGGATATAGCTCATCTTGAATTGGATGCTGTGATGACAATTAGAAGACTCATTCAGTCGTGGATGCTTGAGAGCAAAGGGGTAATAATTGAAGGTGATAACATCAATGTTATCAAATTCATTCAACATTCTTTGAAGTAGGCTAAATGGCAATGCTACAATTGGATTTAGGAAGATCTTCTTTTCTTGGCCGATTTGAATAAGGTAATTTTACACCATATACATAGAGATTGTAATAAGGTAGCCGATATGTGCGCTACTTTGGCTTTAGATAACAAATTTTGTTTTGATAGCTCTTATTTTGCTAACATTCCTCCTCCTCTTTGTTCTTTATTGAAGAAGGAATGTGAGCCCTTACTTTAGCTTGTATCTAGTTTCTTTTCATATTAATTGCTATTGCATTCTTCAAAAAAAAAAAAAAAAATGCCCGACTTTTATGGACCCTTCCTGGAAAGAGATGGCTTGCTTCAACTCTTCCTAATCACTATAAAATCATGACTCAAATCTTTATGAAAGATATATAAGCTGTTATTAATTTAGAAATGTGATTGACATCTAAAATAAAATCCTGTATAGTCCCGAATCATGAATGGTGGGTTATGTTTCTAAACTAATTCAATTAATTTTTTATTTTAAAATTAGTTTTTAAAACAATGCATTTCGATTTTCTTGAAAATTTTGGGAATTTTATATTTTATTTTCTAATTAAACATTTTTTTTTTAAGTTGAGGAATTTGTTTTAGTTCAATTATGTTGACCTCTATATATATATCCTGCATACATACCTCAAATCCGTCGGATCCTCGAACCCTGCCGAGATTACGCTGATTCGGCGCCGTCAGCGATCACTTCTCAGATATCTCGTGATTCTATAACAACTCGATTGCTGCTCTTCGACGTCGTTAAATACCGAACCAAACCAAGGCTGTCGGTAGCTCTTCCCCATCGCAAGTCTCTCTGCCTGCTCTTGACCTCCTCTCTCCCACACACGAATTCATCTTGAGATCTCCTACACAAGCGAAATCTCTGATCCTTTCTTCCTCTCTCGGTTTACAAGATCCAACCCATGACAACCATCCGACTTGCGATCTCCGATCCTTCCCATCCTCACCTCTTGCTTCTCCGACCCAGTGAGAGAGAGAGAGAGAGAGAGAGAGAGAGAGAGAGAGAGAGAGAGAGAGAGAGAGAGAGAGAGAGAGAGAGAGAGAGAGAGAGGCCTATCTTGCGCATCCAAAGCTGAATCCCCCATCTACCGAACTCCATAGCCCTAGTCGAACCCATCCTTGTCGCTCTCTATACGTTTCCTTCGGCGTTCCATCCAGTCTTATCGGAAGCAACAACTGGGAGCTCGATTGCTGTGAAGTTAACTTTCTCCCTACCATGCTCTTCTTCGGCCAAATCCCGTGAAGCCGCCGACTTTAATGAGGGTAAGAAGAGATTTAACTCAATGTGAGAGTTAATAGTGCGTAGATCCTATTTAATTGAATTTAGCATTAATTCTACTCAATTTACCTAAATCCTTCATAACTTATTTTTAATTTTTTTATAAAGAATTAATTATATTTGATTAAAATTAATTATGATTTATTATTTTAGTTATTTATTATTATTATTAATAACGATTAATTTTAATTAAAATAGATTATAATTAACTTTTTATCATGATTATAGTTAATTATTTTATTAATAATTAACTATAATCAGTTAAAATTAATTATAATTATTTATTTTAAATTAAATTAATCATTATTATTTATAATTAATTATGGCTAATTATTAATTATAATTAATTATCCTTAAATGATAATTACTTATTATTAAATATAATAATTATATAATTATTAACTATTTAATAAAAAAAGTGAAAGGGAGGTTTTTTGTGCATTTCACTATCATTGCTAACCTTCATGAAGGTATGAATTTTCAACTCAGATTCTCGTTTCGACGTTCGCGGTGCACCGGAAAACTACCCATACATGCTTTTCTTAGCGTGGAGGGGGATGAAAAAAATACAGTCGCGGTGTCCTCGTTTGAGAACACCTACCAAATACTCTTTTTTTAGAGTGGTGGGAAGGCCCAGTTTCTCGTAGTTTTCCCCTAAATAGGGGAGACGCTGGGAGGCTGCCAAAATTTTGGGTAAATGTAAGACTGCATTGGGATCTGGTTTGAACTCAAAAGAACAAGAACTTGGACCCAAATGAATAGTGAACTTGTGAACTTTGAACTCGAGCTATACAAACACATAGAAAATTGAACTCAAATTCAAACTATACTCAAGCTCAAATGGGCATTGAACTAATGATTTAAGTTAAAAGTCCAACATCCAAAGTGAGAGCCATGAATGTTAATCAATGAATTTGATCATGCAAGTAAAAAAAAAAAGGATGAACAAGAGACTTATATTTCAAAAAGGGGTGAATTGTTGATTCATTCGAAAGGAATAAAGCAAGCTCCTGATGAACTTGATGACTTACCAATGGCCAATACAAAGAATATGTAGTGATTGTGACCATTCACATGCAAACATATGCTGAAGACTTGTGGTGGATAGAATAATGCACCTATAAGCGATATTGAACTCAAATTGAACATCAGTCAAACTTGCAAGCATCAAAGTTAAGCTTGAACAATCACTTACATTTGAACGAAATGTAGAAAATAAGAACCTGAATGAACTACATTGAATCAAACTTTAATGCAATAAATGCACTATGAAATCAAATGTAAAAATCCTAAGTGATGATTCAGAGCTTTCAAATGAACACCAACATGTAATGCAAGCAAAGGACTCATAATGGTCCACTTACAAATAACCACAAAAAAGCTTGTGGATATTCGTGGATGACTACAAATGATGATGGGAATTATTGAAACAGCAACATTTGAACCATTACAAGAAAATAGATCAAGCAATAGAGGAGTTCCAATGCACACAAGGAGAATCCATGAGTGAAGCACGAAGAATATGTGACTAGTTACAGTCCAGGTTGCATATTATGAAAAAGCATGATATGATGAATCTTCTATAAGCATGAAATAGAAGATTGTAATAAACACAAGTAGATACATACCCTTGCAATATACTTGTCATACACACTAGAAATCATCCTCGAGCAAAATGTCAAAGGACTACAATAGATGCAAATTCCTACGACTCATTCTGGGAAACTTATTATACATATAACACACTATCTGCAAGCAAATATGAAAGAACTATAATAAATTCAAAGCGTCAACAAGCAAAAAGCAAGAGATTTAGTGCACTACAATTCACCTACAGAAAGAGACAAGTAGTGTACGACAATCTTTCTGTACAAAATAACAAACAACTCAATCTAGAAGCTGCTACAATAAGCTACCGGATTCGTAATATTTATGCAAGAAGATAGAAGACGTTTATAAATATTCCAAGAATGCCCCTCCACATGCACCGTAGTTTGTATATACATAAGTACACAAGGGGTAAGTATAATCAAAACCTGCATGGGCCTCGGTGAGCGTGTTATTGGTACAAACGCGACGTTAGGGATGCTGTATGGGTTATTAAATATGAACCCGATCCTTCTAAGTTGGTAAAAAGGAGTTGATAGGTATAATTATAAAATACCCCCAAACATAAGTATGGGCCCCTACGAGCATGTTATTGGTACACAAGTGATGTCTAGGGATGCTACATGGGTTGATAAGTGAATTCAAGTTCAAACCTAATCCTTCTATGCGGATTAATAGGAGTCGACAGGGTTGAAACCATCAAACGAATAAACAGTTATGATTACCGATATATTTGTCTTAATACATTCATATTAGGCCTTCAAAGCCCATAACAATGAGAATTCATTAATAAGGGCATGAAGCCTATGAAACCTGATCCGTTGTGAATAACTCAATATAGTCGACTAGGTCTGTATACAAAATGCAAATATTTTCAAATGAAAATGACCCAAACACCCGTATTGACCCCGACGAGCATATTATTAGCATACACATGACACGTAGGGATGCTATGTGGGTCAAATGGTGAGTCCAAGTTCAGGCCCGATCCTTCTATACGGGTAAATATGAGTCGATAAGGCTTGAACCATTCAATAAATATGCAGTCGTGAGGTCGATTGGGATATTTAATTTATATATTCATATTAGGCCTTCAATAAAGAAAACTCACTAAAAAAGTCATAAATTCTATAAAACCCAATCCTCTGTCGATAACCCGACGGAGTCGATAAGTTTCAAGCTATAAATGGAAATGAACCTTAAAATCCTGATGATGGCTGTGTTGAATATGAATCTCAACCGAAGGGGTTAATCTCAAATATTTCAAAACGGCCTCAAATATTCACAAAATTCAAATGTTTTTTTTAGTGATCTCCTGAACACCCTGATGATGGCCGTGTTGAATGAAAATCTCAACCGGAGGGGTTCACAAATATTTTCAAATGTCACTAAATTACTCCAAAATCCAAAATTCAAAAAATCCAAAATTTCAATATATTTAAAATTGAAATCCAATCCATTAAGTACTTAAAGTAAAATCCAACCACACTCCACAACAATTTGCCAAGGGGAATAAATTAAAATTTACTTCAGCTCAAAAAGAGCTAATACCTAGTCAAAAATATCACTAGGATCCATTTTCAAATAATCTCTTGCCAATAAGGAGATGATATGTGTCATCAAACTAGCAGTTTTGTCGCCAAATAACACCACATGATAAACGATTATGACTCGGGGCTATCTGAATCGAGTGATTTTGCCTCTAAATGACACCACAAAATACCGGTTATGGCCAGAGCCAATACGCTCATTAGTGGCATCAAATCCTTAAGATATGAATTAATATGATATGATCGATAGGGCATAAAGTCATCTATTAGCTAAGGTGGATTCAAATTTATCCCATTAGACAAACATTCACCCTAGGTCTATAAGGTCCTCTTAAACGAAGCAACCCATGGCTGCCGATAAGTATCCTTCTGTCAGGTTAGGTCGACTACCTCCTCTGACTAAGTAGACTAAGGATCACGATAGCCCGGGATGACGGAACCATGCGATCTTGATCGGGTCCATCAAACATTCCCCCACTATCCGCTTTAAGTGCAAGATGGTGAAATTTCTAATTTTAAATATCAAATCTTCCAACCTTCCAATTTTCACATTATCTAAGCCCATGCTGCTACTATATGCTAGATGCATTTATCTTTATGTATCTAATTGATGACTAGCCTTAATCGAAAGCTCTCTCTCATTATCGGGAGAGGTAATTAACTATAAGGGCTTATGCCTATAGGAAACCATAACTCAGATCGTGAAGTCCTCGCTAAATCAGGGTGAAATATCTGGGTAGTGTCTTATCTACAAACCCATCTGCCATCCAAATTTACCCATGAAATTAATTCGTTAAAACTCCCCTGAGAAGAAAAGCAAAAGCGGGCGGAGGCCGGATCTGAATTTTTGGAGCCTATAGATGTATGGCAACTTCGCTGGGGGTTTGTTTCCCTTTCCATCTTTGGCTAGTCATTTAATTACTATAGCATCAAAAAAAAAAAAATAATGATAATGCTAAACTTTATACGGTGAACATCAGAACATGACACTTGGTCCTTATGTCCAAAAAGTTATAACTGAAAGGTCCCGATAGAGGGAAATCAACCATCCATTATGATGGTAGAGCAAAGAAAGAATAAAGATATGTACGATGAGCATTGGGGTGTGACACTTGGACTCATATCTAAGGATCCACCGCTGAAAGGTCCCGGCATAAAGGAAAAATAAATATGGAGACCAACATCTCTAGAAAAATATATGTAAATAATGACGTGACATCTAGTGTGTACCACTAAAGATCTACCATTAAAGAAACTCATCAAAAGTGGGTCCCAAAGATGACCCTTATAGATAATGTTCTCGATGGTCGACATATTGAAGAATTCTCTAAGAGATCCCATTGTTTTTCAGCTAGATCCTTTCAGATTGAAGAAGTTCTTCACTCGACCTTCATCATTGTCGTTCTACTAGAAGAACAAATAAAAAAAGATAAGAACTAATCTGTGAATTCAAGGACTGTTTTGCCTTGACATATTTTGAGATGTTTGACTTATCCCCTGATGTAGCAGTTTACATATTAGCCATTAAACCAGATGCAACAACCACCAAACAAGCTACAAGGAGAATAAGATTAGAGATTAAAGAACATGTGATTGCAAAGATGAAGAAGCTGATAGATGTGGGTTTTATTTGAGAAGAAAAATATGCTGACTTGATCGCCAATATTGTCTAGGTGAAAAAGAAGAACGGTCAGATTCGTATATGTATCGACTTTCAGGACCTCAACAAGGCATGTCTAAAAGATGATTTTCCCCTTCCTATATCTAAACTCCTGGTGGATAATACGTCCAACTACGACATGTTCTCCTTCATGGATGGGTCATCAGGATAAAATCAAATCACGATGGTGCTTGAGGATGAAAATCACACATTGTACATAACGTCCATCATCATTTTCTGTTATACGCTCATGCCATTTAGCCTGAAGAATGCTGGAGCCACTTATCAATGGGAAATGATGCGTATATTCGATGAGTTAATACATCAAAAGGTTGAGTGCTACGTGGACAATCTCGTCGTCAAGAGCATGGATCACAAAGACTACCTAAGTGATCTAAGAATTATATTTGAAAAAATTAGAAAGTTTGATCTGAAGATGAATCCCCTCAAGTGTGCTTTTGGGTATCCTCCGACAAATTTTTGGGGTACATTGTTCGACATTGAGGCATCGAAGTCGACCTCAATAAAACAAAAGCATTTATGAAGATGCTGCCTCCCAGAAATATCCTCTAACTTTATTCTTTATAAGGATAATTGTTTTTCATTCGATGATTCATATTGAATCTTTCATGTAGGCGCCAACCATTTTTAAAGCTCACGAAGAAAGATGTTTGTTTCAAATTGGACAAAGAGTGCTAAGAAGCATTTGACAATATTAAGATATTAAATCCGCCCATTCTCACAGCGCCAATTCCGGGGAAGCCTCTTGTACTGTACACGACAGCATTAGAAGAGTCCCTCGGAGCATTATTGGACAAACATAATGAAGAAGGTAAGGAGAATGCACTCTATTATATCATTCGGAGGTTGATAGGAGCAGAAGTCCGCTATTCTCTATTGAGAAGCACTGCCTAACATTGATTTTTGCAGTTCAGAAACTCCGCCACTACATGCTATTTCACAAACTCACGCTGATATCAAAGATCGATCTGTTGAAGTTCTTGATGACAAGATTAGTGTTGACACGTCGCCTAGCTAGGTGGGTAGTATTATTACTGCAATTTGATATCACGTACATACCACAAAAGGCAATGAAGAGACAAGCCTTGGCATATTTTCTTGCCGCGCATCCTATCTTAGCAGACTCCCCGCTTAATGATGATTTGCCTGATGAGCAAATCATGCATGTCGAGGAAGATGAAAAGTTACCATTTTGGGAGATGTACTTCAACGGTGCATCGTTGATTAAACCTACCCGACCTCTGAATATTGTAAGAGCCTGACTCGACATCGGTCTTATTTTTTTAGCACCTGAGGGTAGCATAATGAGGTTTTCATTTAGTTTGACTGAACCCCGAAGCAATAATAAAGTAGAGTATGAAGCTCTAATAGTAGGACTGGAGATCACGGTTGATGTCAGAATCTAAAATCTCTAAAATTTTGGTGGTTCTCAACTTGTGATAAATCAGGTCCTTGGCATTTACAAGGTTGGAAAACTTGAATTTGCCCATTACCACTAGAGAACTCTCGAGCTTCTGAAGTAAGTGCCAAATATTAAAATAGCATGAGTTCCATGAGGACAGAATGCTAAGGCAAATTGATTAGCTAAATTATTCAAGGATGTGGCGAATACCGATAAGGAGATGCCTATACCAATTATGGTTCACAGCTGTCGAGTCTTAGAGCCAGCAATCTTACGATTCTCACATGTAGAAGGAATACCATATTCAATCCAATAGGTACAACCCCAGTTGATCCTCAACCTTCCAAACAAATCATTATTGAAAATCAACCAGAAGAATGTCATGTAGTCAAGAGATGTAAAACCAGCAGGTGCTTAGAGTCATGGCTACATTATTTAGACATTGAGGAAGGGAATGACTGGAGGCAACCCTTCATCGACTATTTCAAAGAAAACAAACTCCTAATAGATAAATCTATTACCGCACAAATCCGAAAAAGAGCAGTACGATATGTTTTTGTCAACAACACGCTATATCATCGAGCTTTCGACCAGATGTGGCTATGGTGCTTAGGAACCAGTGAAGCTGATAAAGTGGTAGTAGAAGTTCATGAAGGACTTTGTGGTGCACATCAGTCAGGTCCCAAAATGGCCGTTAAAATCAAGAGAATGGTTTACTATTGGTCGACCTTGGTAAAAAATTATATTGAACACACAAGGAGGTGCCATGAATGCCAGATTCACGGTGATGTTGTACATTAACTGCCAAAACCTCTGCACCCAACACTAGCATCGTGACCATTTGAATGCTAGGGTACAAATATAATCTGTCCGATAGATCTGCCATCTTTGGCTGGACACCACTTTATTCTGGCAGCAACAGACTACTTCTCGAAGTGGGCAGAAGCGACTCTATTCATAGAGATCACATTTGAGCAGGTGATCAATTTCTTTACTCACAACATTGTCTGCATATTTGGTGTGCCACGTCGCATAATCTCAGACAACGGTACTGTATTTAAAAGTATAAAAATTTACAAGTTTGTTGATCGGCACAAAATCGATTGGCGGTATTCATCCAAATACAATCTAAGGGTAAATGGCTTGACAGAGGCCTTCAACAAGATGTTGGTGAAATTATTGAAGAATATCTTCACCAAGAATAAAATAGAGTGGCATACGAAGATGATAAAAACACTATGGGCATACCGTACAACCTATAAAATGCCAACCAAAGATGCTCCTTATTCATTAGTGTTCAGAGTTGAAGCAGTGTTGCCACTAGAAATTAAACTACCACCACTCCGGGTAGCAATCCAAAATGATCTCACTCAAGAGCAAAATGCTCTCCTGAGAATGGAAGAACTGGACGCACTTGATGAACTCAGGTTACAAGCTCAATAAAATCTGGAAATTTATTGAAGAAGAATGACAAAATCCTTCAATTATATAGTGTGTCCTTGGGCATTTCAAGAAAGGGAATTGGTCATGATACTGAGAAGACCAATCATCCCACACCAAAAAATTGGTGGCAAATTTGTATCCAACTGGGATGGCCCCTTTGTCATCGAGAAGGTGTTTCAAGGTGGAGCTTATCTGTTAATCGACCTGGAAGCTCAGAAACCTATGCCGTCGATCAATGACTGATACCTAAAGAAGTACCACGCATAAAATTGCCTAAGAAAATGCTATGTTTAATATGTTATGTATTTCGTGCATATTTACAAACGTATATATTTGCATTTTAAAATTCTCGTGTGTAGTAAGAATGCATTTCAAAATCCCCATATCTGATTGAGGGCATTTTAAATATTTATTTGGATCGATATCACACTACATGCCAAAATCTCTGAATAAATATATTTAAAATCTCAAAATATTAAGCTTATCTAAAACCTCCTTACAAGATAGGGGAATTTTAATTATTTATTTGGATTAACATCGTTATATCATCGAGATCCCAAAATAAATATTTCCAAAATTTATTCTATTCTAGAATATCCTTATGAGATAAGGGGTATTTAAATATTTATTTGGGTCGACATCGCGCCGCATACCGAGATCCCTGAATAAATATTTAAAATTATCAATACAAATATTTTTTTATGCTGAAGAATACAACAATTTCTTTTTCAAAGTATATGCAGGTGATCTTTCAAAAGAGACACCAGCTTTTCCAACATACCAAGGTTCAAAAATCAAGAAAGAGATTATTATGACTACTCAGTCCAACAAATTATGCCAGAATAACTTGAAGTCTTTAAATAGCCTGAAGCTTAAGGTTTGCATGGGTGTAAAAGGCCGAATCCAACATTCTAAAATATGACCCTGATGGCAGCTCTGTCTACTCAACAAGCTATAAGAAAGGTCGTAGTAGCGAAACCCCCACTTAGTCAACCCATCAGTAAGAAATGTAGGAAGCACAAAGGCTAATTTAACTCAACAAGTTCAAGTGATCGTAGTCTATTAAGCTCTCCTAATTGATCAGAGAATAAAAGTTCTAGTGGAAGGGAGGAGTCACGAACAACTATCAAATGTTAATAGGCTCTAAATCTTTAACCACAATTAAATCTATCAACTTCAATAAAATTAATATTAGGACGCACATTTCCCATAGCTCAAGTCTGAAGTCTTAATGGGTGTAAAAGGTCAGATCTAACACGTCCAAATATGGATGAATCGCTGGCAGCTCCTACTCAATAAGCCATAAAAAAGGTCGTAATAGAGGAACCCCCATCTCAGTAACCAGAGGACAAAGAGCTATCAAATCCTAACTCTCCCGATCTGATGAACTCAAGTGACTCAGATTAAAGTCTCCTCAAGTAATTAAGGATCAAGATACTACCTATTTTTGGTACTATCAATCAAATCCTAAACCTATAAATCCTTCATCAAATCCACAAAGCACAAAGCGATGATCTAAGGAATTTTTCTTCAATAAGTCCGCCAAAGCACAAAGCAAAGGACCGAAGAAAATTAACCCAAAGTTCACACAAAGCATAAGGCTGAACTAAGTGGATTATATCATCAATAAGTCTGTTATGCACAAAGCTTTGGACCGATGACTTTGCACCATCGACCTAGTATAAACCTAAATGGTTCTAGGTCAACGACATCTACCCCTTCATCAAGCCCGCCAAAGCTAGAAGCAAAGGGAAAAAGGCATACAAATCTCATGATAAATCACTATTGATAAATCATGTAATCCTCCAATGTTTACAACACAAAGTACTAGGTAGAAGAAATCAAAATCTCAGGACTCAGGCCAAAGCCATTAAAAGAGTACCCTGTATGACATCTACAAATCCCCATATAGACTTGGAGCATTTTAAATATTTATTTGGGTTGACATCATGTCGTATGCCGAGATCCCAAATAAATATTTAAAATTTTGCCAACATATAACCAGATGATTGAAGAATGTTGAGCGTATACAAAAATGCTATAAACTAAAATGATCATGGTGATTAAAGAGAATAAATGGTGGCGATGCTATCCACTAGCATCAATCTACATAGCAATACTCTAGGGACCTGAGTCTTATGGATCTCATATGGATCTCTACTTAATCAAGGGAAAATATATACATTATAATGAAAATTACAAATGCATCTGAACATCCATGAAGGCATAAAGATCAACTCTTAAAGATCAATGGAATGAAAATCTTAGTGTGACATCCAAGCAAATTTTTGGAGATCCGCTAAATGAAAACTTGTGTGTGACATCTAAAACAAACATCTAGAGATCCACAGGGTCAATCAACATAAAAAAAATATGGTTCACTTTAGATGTGTACCACATTTATTGGGGGGCATTTATTGTCCTTTGTATAAAAGAAAAAATAAAATACAAATCATGTATACATACTTAAAACCCATCAGATACTCAAATCCTACCGAGATTACGCCAATTCGACGTAGTCCACGATCACTTCCTAGATATCTCGCGATCTACGGCAGCTTGATCGCTTCTGTTTGACATCGTTAAATACCAAACTAACCCAAGTCTTTTGGTAGCTCTTCCCCATCGAAAGCCTCTCTGCCTTCTCCCGACCTCCTCTTTTCCACACAAAAATCTATCCCAAGACCTCCTATGCATGCAAAAGCTCCAATCCTTCTTTGCCTCTCTCAATTAACTAGATCCAACCCACAACAAGCATCTAACTTGCAATCTATGATCCTTCCCATCTTGACCTCTTTCTTCTCCGACCTAGTGAGAGAGAGAGAGAGAGAGATGAGAAGCCAACATATCTTGCTCCTCCAAAGCCAAATCCCCCATCTACCGAGCTCCATAACCCTAGCCGAACACATCCTCGTCGCTCCTTATCCGCCTCCTTCAGCGTTCCTTCCAGTCTGATCGGAAGCAACAACCAGAAGCTCGATTGCTGTGAAGTTAACTTTCTCCCTACTGTGCTCTTCTTAGCATAAATCCCGTGAAGCCGTCGACTCTAATGAGGGTAATAAGGGATTTAACTCAATGTGAGAGTTAACAGTGCCTAAATCCTATTTAATTGAGTTTAGCATTAATCCTACTCAATTTGCATAAATCATGTATAACTTCTTTTTTATTTTTTTTATTAATTAGTATTATTAATAATTAATTATATTTAATTAAAATTAATTATGATTTAATATTTTAGTTATATTTAATTATTATTAATAATGATTAGTTTTAATTAAAATAGATTATAATTAATTTTTATCATGATTATAGTTAATTATATTATTAATGATTAACTATAAATAGTCAAAATTAATTACAATTATTTATTTTAAATTAAATTAATCATTATTATTTATAATTAATTATGGTTAATTATTAATTATAATTAATTATCCTTAATTGATAAATAATTATTATTAAATATAATTAATTAATAAATTATTATTAACTAATTAATAAAAAAAGAGGAAGGGAGGTTTTTGTGCATCTCACTATCATCGCCAACCTTCGCGAAGGTATGAATTTCTAACTCAGATTCTCGTTTCGTCATTCACGGCACACCGACAAACTGCACATACACACTTTTCTTAGCGTGGTAATGGACAAAAAAATACGATCGTGGTGTCCTCGTTCGAGAACACCTATCATTTATGTTTTTTTAGTGTGATGGGAAGGCCCAGTTTCCCGTAGTTTGCCCCTAAATGGGGGAGACGCTGGGAGGTTGAATTTTGGGTAAATGTAAGACTGCATTTGGATATGGTTTGAACTCAAAACGATAAGAACTTGGACTCAAATGAACAGTGAACTTGTGGACTTTGAACTCGAGCTATACAAAAACATAGAAATTTGAATTCAAATTCAAACTAGACATAAGCTTAAATGGGCATTGAACTAATGATTTAAGTTAAAAGTCCAACATCTAAAGTGAGAACCATGAATGTTAAACAATGAATTTGATCATGCAAGTAAAAAAAAAACATGGATGAACAAGATACTTATATTTCAAAAAGGGATGAATTGTTGATTCATTCGCAAGGAATAAAGCAAGCTCACGATGAACTTGATGACTTACCAATGGCCATATACAAAGAATATGTAGTGATTGTGACCATTCACATGCAAACACATGCTGAAGACTTGTGGTGGATAGAATGTGCACCTATAAGCGATATTGAACTCAAATTGAACATCAGTCAAACTTGTAAGCATTGAAGTTAAGCTTGAACAGTCACTTACACTTGAACGAAATGCAGAAGATAAAAACATGAATGAACTACATTGAATAAGACTTCAATGCAATAAATGCACTATGAAATCAAATATAAAAATCCTAAGTAATGATTCAGAGCTTTCAAATGAACACCAAAATGTAATGCAAGCAAAGGACTTATAATGGTCCACTTAAAAATAACCACAAAAAGGCTTGTAGATATTCATGGATGGCTTTAAATGATGATGGGAATTATTGAACCCGCAACATTTGAACCATTACAAGAAAATAAATCAGCAATACAGGAGTTCCAATGCACACAAGGGTATGCATGAGTGAAGCACGAAGAATATGTGACTAGTTATAATGCAGGTTGCATATTATGAAAAAGCACAATGTGATAAATCTTCTATAAGTATGAAATAAAAGATTGAAGTAAACACAAGTACATACATACCCTTGCAATATACTTGTCATACACACTATAAATCATCCACAAGCAAAACGTCAAAGGCCTACAATAGATGCAAATTCCTACGAGTCATTCTGGGAAACTCGTTGTACACATAGCACACTATCTGCAAGAAATATGAAAGAACTACAATGAATGCAAAGCTTCAACAAGAAGAAAGCAGGAGATTCGTTAGTGCGCTGCAATCCACCTATAGAAAGAGACAAGTAGTGTACGACAATCTACCTGTACAAAGCAACAAATAACTCAATCCAGAAGCTGCTATAATACATCACCGGATCCACAACATTTACCATATTCCAAGAATACCCCTGCACATGCACCGTAGTTTGTTTACACATAGGTACACAAGAGGTAAGTGTAATTAAAACTAGCATGGGCCCCGAAGAGATTGTTATATGTATACATGTGACATATATGGATGTTGCACGGGTTATTAAATCTGAACCCGATCCTCCTAAGTAGGTAAAAAGGAGTTGGTAGGGTATAATTATAAAATACCCCCAAATCCCTGCATGGGCCCTAACGATCATGGTATTAGTACACACGTGATGTCTAGAGGTGGTGCGCGGGTTGATAAGTGAATTCATGTTCAAACCTAATCCTTTTATATGGATCAATAGTAGTCGACAGGGTTCGAACCATCAAATGAATATACGATTGTGGCGACCAATTTATTTATCTTAATACATTCATATTAGGCCTTCACAACTTATAATAATGAGAATTCACTAATAAGGGCATGAAACCTATGAAACCTAATCCTCTATCGATAACTCGATAGAGCCGATAAGGTCTCTATAGAAAATGCAAATATTTTTAAATAAAAATGACCCCAAACACCCGCATGGACCATGACGAGTTTGTTATTGGTACACACATGACTCCTAGGGATGCTTTGTGGATTAAATGGTGAGTCCAAGTTCAAGCCCAATCCTTCTATGCGGGTAAATGGGATTCGACAAGGGTCCAAACATTAAATAAATATGCGATCGCAAGATTGATCAAGATATTTATTTTATACATTCATATTAGGCATTCAATAAAGAAAACTCACTAGCAAAGGCATAAAGCTTATGAAACCCGATCCTCTATCGATAACTTGACGGAGTCGATAATGTTCAAGCTATAAATGGAAATGACCCTTAAAACCCTTATGATGGCCACGTTGAATGTGAATCTCAACCGAAGGGGTTAATAAAAAATATTTCAAAATACCGTCAAATATCCACAAAATTTAAATACTTTTTTTAATGATCTCCTGAACACCCTGATGATGGCCGTATTGAATGAAGATCTCAACCAGAGGGGTTCAAAAATATTTTAAAATGCCACTTAATTACTCCAAAATCCCAAAAAATCATAAATTTCAATGTATTTAAAATTGAAATCCAACCCATTAAATACTCAAAATAAAATCCATCCACCCTCTATAATAATTTGCTGAGGTGGACAAATTAAAATTTACTTCAGCTTATAATGAGCTAATGCCTAGTCAAAAATATCACTATGATCCATTCTAAAAAAATCTCGTGCTAATAAGCATGTGGTATGTGTCCTCTAACCAGTGGTTTTGTTGCCAAATGGCATCGCATGATAAATAGTTATGACTCGGGGCCCTCTGAACTAAGTAGTTTTGCCACCAAATGGCACCACATAATACCGATTATGACCATAGCCAATACGCTTTTTAGTGGCATCAAATCCTTGAGATATGAATCAATAGGATATAATCGATAGGGCACAAAGCCCTATGTTAGCTAAGGTGGATTCAAATTTGTCCTCTTAGACAAACATTCACCCAAGGTCTATAAGGTCCCCTTGGACGAAGTAACCCATGGCTGCCGACAAGGATCCTTCTGTCAGGTTAGATTAACTACCTCCTCTGACTAAGTAGAACAGGGACCATGATAGCTCGGGATGATGGAACCAAGGGATCTTAATCGGGTCCATCATATATTCCCCCACCTTCCTCTTTAAGTGCAAGATGGTGAAATTTCTAATTTTAAATATCAAATATTTTAACCTTCCAATTTTCACATTATCCAAGCCCATGCTGCTACTATATACCAGATGCATGTATCTCTATGTATCTGATTGACGACTAGCCTTAATCAAAAGTTCTCTCTCATTATCGGGAAAGGTAATTAATTATAGGGGATTGCGCCTATTGGAAACTAGAACTTAGATCATAAAGTCATCACAAAATGAGGGAAAAATCTCTAGGTAGTGTCTTATCTACAAACCCATTTGCCTTCCAAAATTTACCCTAAAACTTAATTCGTTAAAACTCCCCCAAAAAGAAAAGCAAAAGCAGGCGGAGGTCGGGGCCAAATTTTTGGAGCCCACAGATTTCTAGCGACTCCGTTGGGGGTTAGTTTCTCTTTCCATCTTTGGCTAGTCATCTAATTGCTATAGTAACAACAAAAAATAATAATGATAATACTAAGCTCTATACGGTAAACATCAGGACATGACACTTGGTCTTTATATCAAAAAAGTCATAATTGAAATGTCCCGATAGAGGGAAAGCAACCATCCATTATGATGGTAGAGCAAAGAAATAATAAGGATATATAAGGTGAGAATTGGGGTGTGACCCTTGGACGCATATTTAAGAAACCACTTTCAAAAGGTCTCGGCATAAAGGAAAAACAAATATAGAGACCAACATCTCTAGAAAAATATACGCAAAATAATGGTATGATATCTAGTGTGTACTCCTAGAGATCTACCATTAAAAAAATTCATCAAAAGTGGTTCTCAAAGATGACCCTTACAGATAATGTTCTCGATGGTCAACATATTGAAGAATTCTCCAAGAGATCCCATTGACCACAACAGCAAACAAAAAAAAAATCAAAATCAAGCAAAAAATCCATGTAATCCCAAAATTTTATAGAAATCTCGTTACCTGACTGTTCGACGTCACTGGCGTCGCTTCTCCATGATTCCTGTAGGAGTTCCAGTGAAATATACTCTTTTCACATCGTTAAATAGGAGATGAAGATACCTCCATTTGCTGCTGCTCTCTCCCATGACACTCCCGCATCCATCTCCTCCAACCTCTCCGAATCCTTCCCGAACTCCAGCTCCAACCCATTGCACCTACCCTTCAAACCTTTGGAGTTGTTGACTCTAATGCCTGGATTTTATCTGAATCCCATTCAGTTCGAGAGAGAGAGAGAGAGAGAGAGAGAGAGAGAGAGAGAGAGAGAGAGAGAGAGAGAGAGAGAGAGAGAGAGAGAGAGAGAGAGAGTTTTTTGTATACCTACCCAAGCACCTTCCGCCTCTGAAGCCCGAACCTCTCTACTGATCTCTAAGCCACCAAACTCCTCAATCCCTAACCGTATCCTTCGGCTCCTTCGCATGTAACCCACGACCCGAAGCCTCCTTTGGTGATGCCCCTTTCCTGTCAGGTTCGAAGTCACGACATTTTAATTGGAGTGAGAACGGGAGCTCATTGTGTGAAGGTAACTTTCTCCCTTTCCGCACATTTATTCGACCAAATCCATTAGAAGTGTCGAACTATAGAAACAGGAGAGGGGAGGGATTTTTTAAATATATTATAATTAATTATAATAATTATTATTTATATTTAATTATAGTTAATAAATTAAGTATAATTAATTACTGATTAATAATTAATAATAAATTATAATTATCTATTTGATTATAATTAATTTTAATTACTTATTAATTAATTATAATTATAATTAATGAATTAATCATAATTAATTAATAATTAATGATTGATTGTTAATTATAATTATTTAATCAATTATAATTAATCATTATTAATTATAATTGATTATTTATTATAATTACAATGCTTTACTATTAATTATTTATAATTGATTATTATTAACTATGATTAAATATGGTTAATTATATTTAATTATAATTAAGTTATAATTAATTTTAAATAATTATAATTAAAATGCAAGTGCCTCCTCTTCCCTTGATATGCGTGCTGATGCCATCAACGACCCCGTGCAGATATAACCCCTTAACCCTAAAACTCCGAGAGCTTGTTTTCATTATTTGTGGAGGATCAAAAAACTGCCTATACACGCCTTTATTATGCGTGGTGGGATGAAACCCCAGTGCGGTGCCTATAACAAGGCAGGTAATCACCTAAAGCCCCATTTCAAAGTTCGTGGCGCACCAAAAACTACATATACACACCTTTATTGCGCGTGATGGGATGAGACCCAGTGCGATGCCTACGGCGAGGCGAGGTTACTTATAAGTACCCTCGAGCGGGGGGGGGGGGGGGGGGGGGGGGGGAATAAACTGTCTTTTTAAATAGGTATCATGAAAGACCCCATACACGCCTTTATTCCGCATGGTGGGAATAAAGATCACGGCCGCGGTGTCCTCGTCCGAGGACACCTATCATACACTCCTTTATTGCGCGTTGTGGGAAGGCCTGGTTTCTCATAGTTTTTCCCTAAACGGGGAGACGCCGGGAGGCTGCCAAAATATTGGATGAACATGGGGGACTTGTACTTGGACTTTTGAACAAAATCTAAGTGAATTAATAAGCAGTTGAACTAAAATAAAAAATGTGCAAGAGGC
This sequence comes from Dendrobium huoshanense, assembly GCA_016618105.1. Lineage (NCBI taxonomy): Eukaryota > Viridiplantae > Streptophyta > Magnoliopsida > Asparagales > Orchidaceae > Dendrobium > Dendrobium huoshanense. The sequence goes on from CM028356.1 coordinate 45,535,586, forward strand.
TTAAATTGAACTGAATTCAAACTTGAATCAACTTTAGATCACAGTGGACTTTTGAATATTCAAATTGAATTTAAACAAGGACTTGGACAAGTTGACAACAAACTTGTGAACTTGATTGGACCAAATTGACTTAAGTGAACTCAAACTCAAATGAACTAAGTATTGTGGACATAAACTCAATTTGAACTCGAACTTGGACTCTACAAGATCACAGGGGACTTTGATTTGAACTTGAGCTTGAACAACATAACAAAGGAATATGTTGAGGACTTGAATAAAAATGGTACTTGCACTTGAGCTTAAAGCTAATAAATGACTTGAACTTGAGTGCTAAGTAAACTAATTTCAAATTTGAATAATCAAGTTAAAGATTTGATACAAAACTTGATCAAGAAAGGTTGAATTTGATTGAGCTTGAAAACTTGAATCAACCTTGAACTATATGATATTTGAATCAACCTTGAACTATAGGGGACTCGAATCAAACTTTAACAATAGGAACTATAAAAAAATTGGATGGTATACAAAGAACTAGACTTTGGATGAATTAGAAAATCAAAGCCTAAATGCGTCCTAGTGAATAACAAGTACTCAACTACCATGATGACTTTCCTTGATTAGCCATATGTAGTTTAGTTGCAAGTGGAGGCATAATGATATTTCAATGAACCTTACAATACATGTGCAAGATGAGTTATTCACCATTGAAGATGAAAACCAAGTAATAATCAACAAGAAGAAAGGACATGTGGATCCAAACTTGAACTATAGTTAGAGAATCAAATTTTCATTCAATGGGTGTATGATTATTTTAAGATCGAAAGTATCAATCATTAAATTTGACAAGCATGTAAAAATAAGGAGTTCGCGATCATACCCTATCTAAAAATAATTCATCTCAATAATGAAGGACACATAGTGGATATGACGGGTCCTTCACATAACTACAGTGTGTTGTCTACAAATGAAGGAAGCCAAAATGACAAATATAAATAAGCAACGAATATAACAGCCTCCTCACACATTCAACATCATGTAGTCTGTAAATGAACATAACCACCTGTCAGTCAATGTATATGGGGAGAATATGTAATGAATGCAATTAACCTGGAAGCCAAACATCGATGTACAAGTGGGTATACAAACTCATTGACAAATGACATAGTCATAATTAAATACACAGTGCAGCATGTGATGATTATCATGATGGTAGAAGATCCGCATTCAATATTAACATATGAACATGCGCATTGGATCATGCAAGTATTGACGAGTAAATATTGTACACATGCTATATGTACAAGACATTTACATATTTGCGAGCTGTCGTAATAGAAGGAAATAAATGCTATGACACCTCTATATCAACATCACTATTCAATGTTAAGCAAACAAATTGATTCGCTAAAAGTGGAAATGAAAGATATATAACATATGTAAGCTCCTAAAAATTGTCGTAGGAGACTTATTGTACATTAAATGCATTATCCCCAACGAAAAGTAATATGGCTACATCAGGTACAAACAACTACGAGCCACTATGAGAAACTCGTGATGCATACAATGGGCCATTTACAAGCATCTACCAGTATGAAGTAGGTGATTAGTTAGTGCACCACCATTTACCTTTATAAATCATGCAAGTAGTGCAGGATAGTCTACCTATATAAAGTAGCGAATAAGTCAATTCAGAAGCTGCTACAACACGCCACCGGATCCGTAATATCCATGCAAGTGGACAGAAGATGTTCACAAATATTTCAAAGGGGTAAATAAAATCAAAGACCCATATGGGCCCTAGTGAGCATGTTATTGATACACATGTGACACCTAGGGATGCTGCGCGGGTCAAATGGTGAGTCTAAGTCCTCGATCCTCATATATGGGTAGATAAGAGTTGACACGGTTTGACTATTAAATAAATATGCAGTTGTGAGGACAATCGGGATATTTATTTTATACATTCATATTAGTCCTTCAATAAAGAAAATTCATCAATAAAGGTCTAAAACCTATAAAACCCGATCCTCCTAAGTTGGTAAAAAGGAGTTGATAGGGTTTAATTATAAAATGCCCCCAAACACCTGCATGGGCCCCAACGAGTGTGTTATTAGTACACACATGATTTTTAGGAAAGCTGTGCGGGCTAAATGATGAATCTAAGTTCAAACCTGATCCTTCTCAACACGGTTTGAACCATTAAATAAATATGTAGTCACGAGGTCGACCGGGATATTTATTTTATATATTCATATTAGGCCTTCAAGGCCCTTTATAAGAAAGATTCATCGACAAAATCATACACCCGCATGGGCCCCATCGAGCATGTTGTAGGAACACACGTGATGCCTAGGGTTACTACATGGGTTAATAAACTTGAACTTGATCCTCCTAAGCAGGTAGATAGGATTTGACAAGGTTTAATAAATAATTATAAAATACCCCCCAAAGACTTTTATGATCCCTGGCGAGCATGTTATTAGTACACACGTGACATCTTGGGAAGCTGTGCGGTAACATAAGTGAATTCAAGTTTGAACACAATCCTTCTATGCGGATCAATAGAAGTCAACAGGGTTCGAACCATCAAATAAATATATGGTTATGATGACCGGTATATTTATTTTAATATATTTATATTAGGTCTTTAAGGCCTATAATCAAGATAATTTACTAACAAAGACATAAAGCCTGTGAAACCCAATCTCCTATTTATAAGTTGATAGGATTAAAAAGGTTCAAACTTTAAATGGAAGTGACCCCGAACACCCCAATAATTGTGTTGAATAAAAATATCAACCGGAGGGGTTCACAAATATTTTCAAATGTCTCCCAAATATCAAAATGCTAATCAAAATCTAAACTCCAAGAGAAATTTCAATTCCAAATATTTAAAATTCAAAAATCAACCATCCAACCACTTAAAGTAAAATTCATCCACCCTACACAATAATTTGCTGAGGTGGACAAATTAAAAATTACTTCAGCTCACAAAGACCTAAAGCCTAGTCAAAAATATCATTAGGATCCATTCTCAAATAATCTCCATCTAGTAAGGATGTGGTACGTGTCCTCTAACTGGTGGTTTTATCACCAAATGACATCATATGATAAATGGTTATGACCTAGGGCCCCTCTAAACTGAGTGGTTTTATCGTCAAATGGCACCACAAAATACCAATTATGGCCAAAGCCAATAGGTTCCTTAGTGGCATCAAATCCTTGAGATATAAATTAATAGGAAATGATCGATAGGACATAAATCCCTTTATTAGCTAAGGTGGATTCAAATTTGTCCCCTTAAATAAATATTCCCCCCAGGACTACAAGGTCCCCTTGGACAAAGCAACCCATGGCTGCTAACAAGGATCCTTCTATCAGGTTGGGTCGACTACCTCCTATGACTAATTAGACCAGGGACCACGATGGCCCAGGGTGACGGAATCATGTGATTTGATCGGGTCTATCATCCATTCCCCCACCATCCATTTTAAGTTCAAGATGGTGAAATTTCCATTTTAAATATTAAATCTTCCAACTCAAATTCCAAACACCCAAACTTTTCAAACACTTATGCCCATGCTGCTACTATATGCCAGATAATACGTATATTCTATGTATCTGATTGATGACTAGCCTTAATCGAAAGTTCTATCTTTTTATCGGAAGGGGTAGTTAACTATAGGGGCTTGCGCCTATAAGAAACCAAAATTTAGATCATAAAGTCCTCGCAAAAATGAGGGCAAAATCTCTAGGTAGTGTCTTATTTATAAATCTATCTGCCTTTCAAATTTTACCTTGAAACTTAATGAGTTAAAACTCCCCCCCCCCCCCCCCCCCCAAAAAAAAAAAAAAAAAAAAGCACAGCGGGTGGAGGTCGAGGCCAAATTTTTTAAGCCCATAGATTTACTCGTAAACTTCAAGTTCCTCCAGTGGTAATTTAAAGAGGGGAGTGAAGAGGGAAAAATAAAAGAGGAAAATATTCTTATAAAAAATTTCAAAACAAGAATATGTATGTGTGCATATATAAATGGACCAAAATCAGAGTTTCCATTTAATATAAACTACTATAGGAATGAATTATTGAGGACTTGCTTGAATTTTTATAATGACTTTCATCAAACATAATTCCAATATGTATACATTTCCTTAAAACATTGCTTGATCATTTCAACATAATTGTGAAAGAATATATGACCCATGATAACCAAATATGGCATACAAAATATGTTCTCTCGCAATTTATCCAATTTGACCTTAACATTTATTTCCCTTCCAAATGCAACAATTTATTATGTAACAGACAAAACTGTACTAAATGAAAATAATGACATTTCTATGTTTTTGAAACCACACCTTTTTAAGCATGATTATTAATATAAACTAATCGATAGAGAATTTCATGGCTATATTAGATACATTATAGAGGAAGTACAAGTGCTTAACTCAACTAGGAGGGGAAATCATCTAGCTTAATACAAAAAAACTCTAACAACCATTTAACTCAGAAGGTGGAAAACCAATAAATAGTTAGTTCAAAAAGAGAAGAACCTATGTACCTTAGGTCTCAACTCCCAATCTCACACATAAAAATTATTCTCCTGTTTGCTTCCTCTGTGTTTCTCATTCTCTCCTATTTCAGCTAGCTAAGGGATGAACAAGTGGAAAAAGAAATTGTAATGAACAGCTCATCTCCCACATCCTATCCATCCTTTCTTGTCTTCTTGATAGCACAAGCTATATATTCCCAATCGAATGGAATGTACGTAGGCCCTAGTTCAATTGAATGAAAACACATGAACACGATCTTCTGCCCCGTTCTATCTCTCTCCAAGCTGGAAAATTATTAGGCCTGGTCAACGAACCTATCTTTGCATTTGGACGCTAATAGAAAGCGGACATTTGGATGAATACACGCGTAATTTTTTTAGTATAAGCTTTTTGCTTTAATATATATCAGCCCAACCCGACCCGACCTGATCCACTATTTTTTTCTTTTAAACATTGGAACTATTTTAGTAACTCATGCAAGAACTAAATGTTTATTTCTTCTGAAGAAAAAACAAGCTAGAAAATTTCATAAAAGAGATGGAATGCTCTCGAAAAAGAAAGGGGGAAGGGGTGCATGAATTGGAAGGGATGCATGAATCGGAAGCTAACTTAGGTGGAACTTCCTCATGTTTCAACATATCGATATGTTTCAATCTCATCTCAAGTTGCATTATGAAAAAAAGAACTAAAAAGTTGTAAACAAAGCTGTGCTGTGTAGATAAAGGGAATATATTTTAGCTCATTAGAGGCTCAGGCTATTAGATGTTGTTGTTTAGCTTCCATTAGTGTTTTTAGGAAGAATATCATTATTGTTTAGGTGGAAAAATAAAAAATCTCTTAGTTGTTATTGTTTAGCTTTTATTAGTGTTTTTAGGAAGAAGAAAATCATTATTTTTGGTGTTGGTAAAGAACAAGATGATGAGCATTTGTTGCGCTTTATGTGCGCTTTATGTATGCTTTTTATACACTTTATGTGTGCTGTAGTTGCGCTTTAGGTGCGCTTTAGGTGCACTTTAGGTGCACTTTATATGCGATTTAGTTGCACTTTTGTTACGCTTTATGTGCGCTTTGTAATCTTCTCTTATCATTTGAGGCTATTTATGATGATGCGAGAGAAGCATATGAATGTTATTGTACTTATGCGTATGATTATGGCTTTAGTGTCTGGAAGGATCATCACCGTTTCTGGCCAAATTTTAGGAAGATAAAATACAAAGACTTTGTATGTTCAAAATCTAGTTTCAAGAAAAAAAAATGATCTTAATTCAAGAAAGAGATTTACTAAACAAGATGTTAGAACCGGTTGTCCATCCATGGTGAGGTTTGTAGCTTATGAAGATGGTTACTGGCATGTCAAAAGATTATTAAATCCCATAACCATGAATTGGCTAGCCCAGCCGGCCGACACCTTTTGAGATCATGTAGGAATGTTGTTGAGGAAAAAACTTTCATCTTAAAATCAATGACATATGTAGGGATTAAAACTGTTGATGCATATACCTACCTTATAGAGGAAGTTGGAGGATATGAGAATGTTAGATTTTCTAAGAGGGATGCCTACAATTTTATTCAGAAGGAGAAAAGAGCAAGGATTAAATTTGGTGACACTAATTATTTGATTTAATTATTTAAAGATCGATAAGTTGATGATCACATGTTCGCATGGAATGTTCAAATCAATGAGTATGATAGATTGTTAAATTTTTTCTAGGTTGATGGCAGAGGTAGGATATATTATGAATGTTTTGGAGATGTATTGATTTTTTTATACTAACTACAGGCTCAACAAGTATAGTTTTGTATGTGCACCATTTGTTGGTGTTAACAATCATTGGCAAAATATTTTGTTAGGGGTTGCTTTTTTATCAGAAGAAATAATTGAAAGTTTTACATGGTTGTTTAAAACTTTTATATGAATAATGGATAATAAACATCCAATAATAATATTAATTGATCAGGATCAGGCAATGGCCAGGGCCACAAAAAATGTATTACCTACCACTTTTTATAGATTATGCCAATGGCACATCTTTAAAAAGGTTCCAACAAAATTACCTTTCAATATCAACAATCAAGCCATATGACTCTTCTATAAGTGTATGAGGAAGTATGATTCTGAGGAAGTGTTTGAGGAGGCATGGGCTAAAATGATCAAGGAAGGGAACCTTCATAACCATGAATGGTTGTAGGATCTTTATAAGATAAGGAGAAAATGGTCAACAACTTTCAATAAGGATTATTTTAGTATGGGAATTTTATCAACACAATGTAGCGAGTCTACTAGTAATGTGTGTCATGGCATTTCAAAGCCAACAAGTTCATTAACTGATTATTTTGTTGGGTTAGAAAAGGTTTTGATGAATTGGCAGCAAAATGAGCAGGATGAAGAGTACTAATACAATTAGTCTTAAATTGTTCCTGTGATAAAGAACAACTCAATATTAAAGCAAGCTACTCAGTTTTACTCAAGAAGACTATATTAATTTTTTGAAGAATAATTTATACATGCTATGGGAGAAATGAGTATAGACTTCATCTCGACTGATTCTGCAAAGTTTCTAATCCACTACATAGAGAATAAGGACCAACATCATCCTTGGGTGGTTGACTTTGATGCAACAGAAGGTAATATTCATTACAGCTGTAGGAAGTATGATACCATGAGATTATTATGTTCTCACTATATGAGGGTTTTGAAATAGTTGGATACTGCTAAAATCCCTGAGAAGTACCTACTACTACGATGGTCAGTAAGGGCTCAAAAAGATATTTATTCAGGTAACTTGGGTAATGCTCAAAGAAATAATAACTTTAAAGGTGGTAGGGGATTCATATTCAGAAATCAAGTGAGTAGATTTGCATATCAAATAAGCGCAGAAGCTTAAGGGAATGAGGAGGCAGAGGAGTATATTCTTGTCTCAATGAAAGATATGGTTGATAACTTATACTTAATTCTTGGTGGCAAGAAAAAAAATTAGAAGAATGTTGCAAGATCCTAAGGTGGCAGTGCAAATTTGAAAGATCCTCTAACATTTAGACATAAAGGCTCTAATGCAAGATTGAAAAGCCATTGAAAAAAGAAGAAGTAGCCTAAGAGTAAGTTTTAATAACATGTCAATTATATTATTCATTACCTAAGACTAAAGCTGTAGTTTTTAACAAATAAAAAACCTTTAATGGGAGAAAAAATAATGGATGATCATTCTTCAACATATATGAACTTCTCAAGCATGCCTGAATGTTTCAGTGAGGAATATATAACCAGCCAACCAACAAGCCAACATGCTGCTAAATACATAAAATTAATGATGAATTTTATTACTTTGTAGTTGGAATTTAATGAATTTTCATTGTAAAAAAATTTATTGCGAACTCCTGAATATTTATTGTGATAAGTATTAAATTTTAATAAAGAATTTTTATTACTACTATTTATTGTAAGAATATTTTAGTGATTACTTATAATTACAAATGCGCTTTAGTTGCGCTTTTTTGCACTATTGTTGTGCTTAACTTGTGCTATATATGCTCTTTATTTGTGCTTTATGTGCGCTTTTCCTGCGCTCTAATTGTGCTTTACATGCGCTCTTCCTGTGCTTTAGTTGCACTTTAATTATAATTTATAAATCTTCAAAATTTTAAATATACAAAAGTTACAAAATAAATAAAAGTTACATATTAAGATTTAAATACTAAAATGTTCAGATTTATAACTCATGTACAAAATTTACAATTTGTTTTACAATAATTTTGTTTCTTAGTAGTAAGAAACAGAAAATATACTAATTTTTCCCAAAATTTTGGTATATACTTTTGTCAATCTTTATAAGAAGCCTAGTCCACTTTCCTTTATAGAACGACTTTCTCTATGTATTTACACACGAACATTCCACAATCAACATCATTAGACTGAGTTGGAATTCCACGAAAAGTTTATAAATTCCATTTTGTTATATCGCTTGTAAAGAATCCTTTAGTGTATTCATACAAGTTTTTTCTCTGAACAAATAAACTATTATTTTATTTTATGTTCATATTGAGAAAAGAAAAAAAGTTAAAAACTGAATTTAACTTACAACTTTATGACATATACCCTTGTGTTTTGAATTTGGTAAGGAATCATATAATTTCCAGACTTTCTCTTTCAACCTACCTATAATTAGTACCTAATGTTTATTGGAAATTGGGTTGAACAATAAGACTGCATTCTTTAATAGAATCTTGATTAATATGTTGGATAAATATTTCAAAATCTTGATTATACCCCTTGTATTCTTGCAATAAGTCAACAATATAAAAAAATTAATGTAATAAATAGATTATAAATAATTATTATACTTACACTGTACAATGTAGAGATGTACAAGTAGCGTTAAAATTTCTATATCATTAGCCTAGTCTTCTCTAATAACAAACAATTAAAAGCATTTACATGGTTGTCACCGAACCATTGATTTGTGAGTAACTCATCAATATCTGCTATGTTTATTGTTATGTTACCAAAATCAAATATTAAGTTGTCCCTACAAAAAAGACAAAAATTATAGCGCAACTTAAGTGCAATCAAAGCATAATAAAAGCACAACTTAAGCTCATGTTAAGTGCACTTAAAGAACAACTTAAGCGCACGTAAAATTCAACTTAAGAACAACTTAAGCACACTTAAAGAGGAACTTAAGCGCATATATGAAAAGTGCAATAAATTGCTTAACTTACTTTTTATCAAACTTTCTGAAACATTCATTCATAAAACTTTGTTGCTGATTAGTTAGGAAATCCTTCACTATATATTTCGTTGAAAGTCAATGAATTTGTATTGCAGAGAATCTACAGTTGCTTTAACGTTTTCCAAACTATCTTCAAGTTGATCAACTCTACTGCCCAAATTTTGTTCACTTCTATTGCACATGTTTTGAATTGATTCTAGAAGTTTATTCTGAATAGTCGACCAATCTTCAACTTTTATAAGAGGTGGTTCAGTAGAAGGTTGTGATTGTGTAGAAGGTTGAGTAGGCGATTGAGGAGAACTTTCAGGTGATTTTTGATGAGGAGAATGAGGAGAGGGATGTGGGGTGGTGTGATTTTTTTTTTTGTGGTGAATGAATTTTTTGGGGTTGGTGATGAGGTCATATTTCTAGGTTTTGAATAGCATTTAAGTCAGCCACGAATTTTTTTGCTTCTTCTTTTGTAACATTCTATAGAACAAGATAAATATGCAAAAAATTTAAATATATTATAGGTAAATATATTAAAGCACAATAAAAGAAAACTTAAAGCACACTTAAAGTGTAATTATAATGCACTTAAAGTGTACTTAAAGCGCAAGTATAACGCACGTAAAGTGCAACTATTAAAATAAACAATTTAAAAAGTACCTCATTTTTCCTCAAAAATTTAAATAATTTAGTAGCTCTTTCTTGGGTATAGAACATTTCAATGTCCCCCCCTCCCCCATCTAAAAAAATACGGTCTTAGTTCTGGATTAGATGGTTTATTCGAGGAAAAGTGTTTCAAAAACAAAATATGTATGATACCAATAATAAAACATTATAAATTAACATTAAAAAATTTATGAGAGGATAAAAACTAATAGGATAGGAAACTTACCAGTAGGAAAGAAAAAAAAAATACTTGATGAACCCCAATGATTTTTCTATTTTAAACTTGTCAACAATTTTATCAAATTCCTTAACCATGAAATTTCTTATACATGAAACACAATTGATAAAAGAGAACTCAATTATATTATTTTGTATAAATGTGAGCCTTCTAAGGATTTTATGGTTATTTAATGAAAAAAAATAGATTACAAAAACATTATAAAGATCTTTAACTTAGTAGCATTATTAGTTAATCTATCTAATTTTATCATTTCAATTGATAAAGCTCTAGTGAGAGGATCAATCTTCCATTTGATATCATCACCTCTATTAGGCAAACCTGTGAAATTTTTTTTGTACATAATACATTTAAAGTAAAAAAATATTTCCATAATTTCTTATTTAAAATCTAACCTGTCAGCAAAGGAACATAGTTAGAAGTGAATTTAAGTAAATGACCATTCACAATAAAGTCTTCATCAACAGAATTCCAAAATTTTAGAATCTCAAACAGAAGTGATATACACTACTAGAATGCTGGAAACTTCAAAAATTGATAAATGTTCAAATTCATCAAAGTCTGTACAAGTTCATCATCAATTATCTCGATAAAAGTATCATAAATTTTTCTAAAAATTGTAACATAGTGTTAAGAAGTAACTGACCTTTGATACGACATTTGAAAAAAAAAAAAGAATAATAAAAGAATAATAAAGCAAAAGCGCAACTAAAGTGCAACTAAAGCATAACTAAAGTGCAATTATAGCTTCCAGATCATAAGGTTTATTTCATGTATGAAGAAGGTTGAAATACAGAAAAAAAATATTTTAAGATCATATTGAACAAACACAAGTATTATGAAATTAATACTAAACCCTAAAAATTAAAATATAACATAAACTGCACCAAAAGCACACCTAAAGCGCAACAAAGGCGCAACATTACCTTTTCTTAAATGCAAAAGTACTCCATTGTCATCATCTTTCGCCGAGAAGAAGGTATTGCAGAACGGGAGGTGTTGCAGAAATCTGAGGGCAGAGAGTGAGAGAAGTGGAAATATTGGGTATAAAGTAAAAACACTTCTTTTCCATACTTGCAATCCTGAATTCAAACCATCTCTGGGTTGTTGGGTCCAGTCGATCGGGCTGACAAGACATAAAGAAAAAATATTATATTAAAAAAATTACACGTGTATTCATCCAGATGTCAACTTTCTATTGGAATCTGAATGCAGAGATAGGTCTGATGATCGGACCTAATAATTTTCCCTCTCAGCTACAATGGATCGCATGCCTCTTGTTTTCCCAGGATCACACGTCAAAATTAGTAGGAATGAATAACAGGAAAAAGAAACCAATGCATAACTCTAACCCTTATCCTCCTTATTACGCTCGATTGGAACCAAATGAATTGACTCTCTCACTCATGCTTGGGTTCGATGTAATGGGATCTCATAAAGAGGTGTCTTCTACAGGAGAAATTATTTGGTGTGGAGTCCCTACGTCCGGACTCTAATTAAAATAGACACATGGAGGAACACTTGGATTCTTCATTAGCATATTATATATTCTTTATACCTTATTATCCCGACCAACCCGACTAAACCGCATAAATTTGAATTCAAGAGTTCAAAAGATGTAAAAGGGGCTTTTTTACTTTCACACAACATTTTTAAATTTTTACTCTCTCCTCTCATTCGATTCTCCAGAAGTTTTTCTTCCAATCCTTCGGCAATTCTATTCTCCAGGGCCAGGTGGGGGTAGCAGAAGTTTTTTACCTCCTCTACATTTAAAAAAAGGTACTATATGATACACTTGTTGTGCTTTTACTGCGTATTCATTTTTACTATGTTTTATATGTGCTTTCACTGTATTTTTTCTTTAATGGTATCATTTCATCGATTATATAAATAGTTCTTTTCACTACACCTCCTACATCATTATATATGCTCTTTAACTACGCTTTGAAGAGATTTATGTAAACACAACTAAAATGCAAGACAGTGCATCAAATCTATGCTAAAGCACACTGAAAGCATAGATAAAGCGGAGTGATTGTGCAGGGAAATCATAGAAAAGAATAGAGATAGTACTTTCACTATGAGTTTGTTACGCTTTCACTGTGCTTTTACTATGCTTTTTTTTGCACTTTAGCCACGCTTTTACTATGCTTTTACTGCACTTTTACTATGCTTTCATTTTCTCTCTTATTCACTAAGTTTTTTTAAATGTTTTGTAGATGGCTCCTTATTCCCTTCCAGTTACTTCTCGTTGCTACGTTTCAACCTTCAGAAACTTTTACGATTCATTTTGCAAAATAATTCACAAAGATGTTGAGGACGCATTGGCGACTCTGAACATCCATCAGTTCTTGATGTTCCCACCATTCTAGCAAAATATACCTATATTATACTAGCTGCTAAAATGTTGGGATATCTCTAAACAAGGCTTCACATCAAAGTTCATTTGCTTAAACTTACTGCTTATGAGGTGGCTCTATTTACATGTTTGATTTAAAAAAAAATTGCATGCTTTAGTGTTTCCATGTAGTTTCTTCAATCAATTTAATCAAATATTGCTCACACGCCAAATAGAGGTGCTGAGATCATATGGTAGAACGAGCCACTTACTGAATGTTTATCAACTGAAATTAAAATTGAAATGACAAAATTAAACAGATCAACTGGTGAAATAGCTATGTTAAAAAATTTTATAATGTTTCTTGGCTCTAATTTATTTTATTCCCTTACCAATCTTAAAACCCCAACAAGACTGTTTTCTATATCAAGTAATGTAGATGAATTCTCATCTATTAATTAGGCCATAATATTTAGGAATTTTTAATCCATGAATTTAATAAAGTTGCCACCAAGTTTGTTGTGGATAAGGCCTTAGTTACATAAACAGATTTATATGTCTCATATTGGTGAGTTCTAAGTTTATTTAAGTCTAACTCTAATTAATATAATTCATAATTTGATATTACTTTACATTTTCTAATGCAGATATAGTTCCTGGAACACTTTATTATAAATAACTTATGTACCCAGATTTAAGACCACATTTTCTCATATGGGGGCAAACACAGATATTTTTTATTATGCAGAGAAGGCCATTAATTTATTTGCTTCTTTGAAGGAAAGGCAGATGTTTATTGATATTTAATATTATAATTTAAAATAAACTTCAAAAGTTTTATGATTTATTAAATAATATTGAAAACTTATAGAAAAGCACATTGAAAGTGCAACAAAGGTGCAACGAAAGAATAATAAAAGTGCAGTAAAAGCATAATAATGTCGCATTACATGCGCTTTTACTACACTTTTGCTGCACCTTTATTTTGTTATCTTTTTATAAAACTGTGCTTTTGTTATGTTTTTCCTGCACTTTTCCTATGCATTGTTTTCTCATAATCTGTGTATAACTTTACATAGATTTTTTTTTACTAATTTTTTAGATTTACACATTTTAGATATCTTGGATCTATTGTTCAGAGTGATGGTGAAATAGATGGGGATATTATCAGCAGAATTCAAGTTGGATGGTTGAAGTGGAGGAATGCATCGGGCTTGTTATGTGATAGAAATGTACTCCTCAAACTTAAGGGAAAATTCTATAAGATGGTAGTGAGGCCTGCAATGCTTTATGGTGCCGAATGTTGGCATTTAAAAGTGAAGCATAATACTAAGTTAAGTGTGGCAGAGATGAGGATGCTCAGGTGGATGAGTGGCTTTACTCTTAGAGATAGGATACGAAATGAGCATATACGTGAAAAGGTTGGAGTAGCTCCAGTAGAAGATAAGATTAGAGAAAGTCGCCTTAGATGGTTTGGTCACATAAAACGGTGGCCTTGCGATGACCAGGTTAGGAGAGTAGAGGTATTAGATTTGACTTATGTTAAGAAAGGTAGGGGTAGACCTAAAAAGACTTGGTTAAAAAATATTAGGAACGACCTTTCTTTATTAGATTTAAACAAGAATTTGACTTTTAATAGGACACAATGGAGAAAAAGTATTCATGTAGCCGACCCCACGTAGTGGGATAAAGGCTTGATGTTGTTGTTGTTGTAACATTAGTGTAATATGAAAGTTCGATGGGGATGTTAAGCCCTATGAACTTAGTCCCAAACTAACCAAGAGGGGGGGGTGAATTGGTATTTTAAAAACTTCGTTTTTAAACAAAGAAATAAGGTAACATAAAACCAAATCACACCACGAAAATAATGCGGAATTAAACGTGCGGAAGCAAGAAAAGAAACACAGAGATTTATAGTGGTTCGGTCGACTCGACCTACGTCCACTCCTTGGAGGCACCCTCCAAGTATTGCACTACACAAAAAGTGACTCTCCTTTAGCCCCCGCGGCTAGGTGGAGAAACCCTCACAAGAACCTCCTTTTTGCCACCCCGGCAAGGCAGAGAACCTCTCTCCTTTTGCTTCCTCCTGAAGCTGGCAGAGAACCAGAACCAAAAGCACAACTCCTTACCTCTACCGACCCTTCCACGGACGAGAAACTCTAGACGAAGACGACGCAGAGAGATCCTTGAAGCAACCCTTGTGAAACCCCTCACAAGCTCCCCCTCACAAGATCCTCTCTCTCTCTTCTCTCTCTCTTTCTCTCCTCAAGGTCTTCTCAGGTCAAGGCAGCAGCCAAAGGTCTTGAAAAACGTTGAACAAGAGATCTTTAAATAGAAGAGCTTCAAAAGAGCTCATTAATTGCAAGTTGCCGACAATATCGTCCAGGCCGATCTGGACATCGGCCTGGCCGATCAGTACAAATCAATGAAGATCGGCCAGAGCATAGCCCTGGATGCCAGATTGGACGATTGAAAATTAGCTTGATCGTCCAGGCCGATCTCACGATCGTCCTGGCCGATCATTACAAATCAGACGAAAATCGTCCTGACAATAGCCCTGAATATGGGCTGGCCGATATTGATCGTCCTGAAGTAACTTAAGGTTTTGACTAGATCGTCCTGGCCGATCTTGCGATCGTCCAGGACGATATGATCGTATCAATCATCCTTAATTACTTCCTTGATTTCCTGAACAATTATGGCATAATCTGTTAATATCGTCCAGGCCGATCCGAGGATCGTCCTGGCCGATAATTTAAAGATATGCTATACCATACTTGTCTATGGCGGCTACTTCTTTCTGTTTTGAGCTTATCGTCCTGGCCGATACACGTATCGTCCAGGCCGATCGGTTAACGTTGGCTGCCTTAAACAGGAACCCTTAATTAGACTTTCTGTTTTAAGCTGATCGTCCAGGCCGATCCAAGATATCGTCCTGGCCGATATGAGTAAAAACAGAATTTCTAATTCTCTCAAGTGTGTGTGTGAAGGGTTACAAAGTATCAGTCTTTTTGACTATTACAAGTGGACTCAAAAGGTAAAAATAAAAGTACAGACTGACTCAACCCAAGACCTACGCATTCCTGAACTTGGCTCCTTTTTGATTGTCCGATCGTCGATTCCTGAAAAGTTAGAAGCAACAAGCTGTCCAAGAAAAGCAGTGTTTGTCAATCATCAAAACATAAGACATGAAAAATAGATTTGCAACAATCTCCCCCTTTTTGATGATGACAAAACACAAGTAGAAAAATAAAACCATTCATTAGAAAAAACAAGGTTACAACATCATCTTTTTCTTACCACACATCCTATCCTACTCCCCCTTTTTGTCATCACAAAAAGAGAGTCCAAAAACAGTAAAAAACAACAACAAACATCACGAGAGACTACTACAAAAAGACAAGAAACAATAAAGCACAAACTAAAAGAACGAGGGATCCTGATCATCAGATGGAGGAGGTGGAGGTGGCTGCTGAAAGTAGCTGGCAAGGGTAGTAAACTGAGCATTGAACCAGGCGATGTCCTGGTCATGCTGCTGCTGCTGGTGAGTGAGAAAACTGTCAAAACGAGCTAAATCCTCGGCGCGGTGATGCTCGTAGCGGGCAATGTCCTCAGAGTGTTGCTGCTCTTGGGCAGCAACATATGCATCAAACCTGGTCTCCCAACGATCAAATCTTGCAATCAACTGATCTACCGGTGAATGTTGGTGGAGAGGGACAGGGTCAGGAAAGGGAGCTGGAGCGGGAGCCTCCTCCTCTCTAGCCTCCCGTGGTTCGTCCGGGTGGAGACGAGTGCTGTGAAGGGTGCTGAAGGAATTGTTCGAGTAGAAGAGAGTTGGGAAATTTGGTGGATTGGGATATTGAATTTGGTATTTGGTCTCAAGAACATAGGCTATGATATGTCCTAAGGCTAGATTTGGTTTTCTTTGTTGTAAGGTGATCAATGTAACGAAAAAATAGATCTGCAGTGTTAAATTCCCTATGTGCCATGATGTAGAAGGTAGTGAGGGAAAGTAAAGGGGTAATGTGGACACGGTCGCCGGCTTTTGGAATGACAGAGGTGCGAAGGACATGTTGGATTGTCCTAGCATCTCTGACTAGAGAGCTAGTCTCTCCAACATGGTAACGGGCATTGGTCTGGCGAAGAAAGTGGTTTGCCGTGGACCAGTCAAAATCAGGGTCAGGGGCAATAAGGTGCAGCTTATCTCCGGTGGTGGATAGCTGTAAAAGTTCAACACAGTCCTGATATGTGATTTCGACAGGGCGTCGATTCACATAGGAGGACAGGGCTGTGAAGGTAGAGTTTATGCGGAGGTTTGCAAAGAATTCTAACAGGAACTCAGAATTGGAAGGAAAAATAAGAGATAGGATGAAGCAAAGAGAAGTGTGGGCAAAGAGATCCATTACCGGGTAGGAAATGTGGGTCGGATTGATAATTCTTGAAACAGTAATTCCACATTCCTTATAGCGATGATAAGCGGCTTCATCTTCTGCTTCACGGAACCGAGGGTCAACCCTTGCCCTCGAGGAACTTCCAGAGGTCTGCCGGACGCGCTTCCCACCAGCCATATGAGAGAACTTTAAGCAGAAAATCAAAGGAGAAAGGATGAGTTGTGAGAAAACATGGCTGGATCGGCCTATATTTAAAGAATCGTCCATATCGTCCTGGCCGATCGCGAAATCGTCCAGGCCGATATGTGTCAATTATTACGTACAGGCCGATTGGTCAAAAAGGCGGTCCAATCGTCCGGGCCGATCAGATATCGGCCAGGCCGATTAGACACAGGCTATCGGCCTGAGGAGTCAGTCCGGACGACCGTTGAAAAAGCAGATCGTCCGGGCCGATGAGGTGTATCGTCCAGGACGATGCACAATAATTGATCGTACCGGCCGAAGTTAAAACGTTTTAAATGCTTGCCACGTGTATCGTCCAAGACGAACAGTGGATCGGCCCGGCCGATGGTCCAATAATGGATCGTCCGGGGCCGAATTTAAAGTTCAAAACGTACTGACACGTGGATCGTCCGGGACGGTCCAGTGTATCGGCCAGGACGATGCACATAGAATGCATCGGCCAGACAAATAAACTATCGGCCAGGACTATCATCATGAGTTTTGATCAAATCGTCCAGGACGATAATGTATCGTCCAGGACGATGATTTTCATTAAGCACAGAAAAGGTCAGCAGATGGATTTTGGAAAGAATTTGTCCTATCGGCCAGGACAATATAAATATCGGCCAGGCCGATGTGACTTGAAATTGAAATTAAGAAAGGAATGGTGATGATCAAGACCCTCAAAAATAAAACAAAAGAAAAGACAGTCAAAGACACACAAAAAATAAAAAATAAAACAAACACCGAATATTTTTGGATTTTAATTTTTCTATTTTTTTTTTGTTTTATGAAGGCATCATATGAGAATTCTTTTCTTGAATTTAAATTTTTGAAGTTTCTAGGAGATCAAGAGGTTTAACAAAATCCAAATTAGAAGAAGATTGAAAAACTGATTCTATTAACCCTAGATCGGACATTCTTCAGGGTACAAAAAATCTTTAAAAAACAACAGAGTCCTAACTTGGAATAACACAAGAAGTTTTAAGAAGATCCAATCAAGACTTGTTAACAACTAAAAAATCTTATAAATAATAAACCAAAATAGTTTTTCTCAATCATGGAATTTGAAATCAAATCTTTGAACGTATCACATAATCAATGAGTTTTCTAAGTTTTAAGCGTTTTACCAAAGAGATCATAGCTTGCAATTAGTGGGCTAATTTTATGCCTCTTTTTACTTTTATTGGCTCTTTGAGCATCTTTTGATTTTTGATACACTTTTGTGTATTTTTCTTTTCAATTTGGCTTCATTGGCCTCTTTCCTTTTTGTCTTTTGCAAGCTAATAACTCTTTAATATACCCTTAAAGAAAAATACTTAGTTGTGAGTATATCCTCAAAATATTAGAGAATAGGGGCTCTCTCTCTAACATAGGGAAGAACAATTCACAACACAAAATCAAAATCACGTGATGACTACAATGGTAAGATTTCAAAAGCTTGAATGATATCAAAGAATTTTGACTATTATGCATAAGATGATTTAATGTAGCAAGATTAGAACGATATCTTAAAAAACCATTGGTTAAACTGAGTTTAGACTTTTTGTTTTATAAAAGAAAAATCATGCCACTAAACAAGGTCAGAAGAAGGGAAAACATCAATAGTTTACTCTCTTTAACTAATTTAAAAAAGCTAAACCCTATCTCCCAAAAAAAAACTCCAATTTTTAAAAGCTTGAAAAGTTTTTATCATACGGAAGCCAAAAATAAGGACCAAAAATAAAAACAAAAACAAACAATAAGCAAACTAAAGACAACAACAAAGTCAACACAAAAACTAAAAATAAAAGTCACACAAAAACTAACGATTTCAAGCAAGTGATAAAACAACGGATTTTAGCAATTGAGCTGCAAGCCTCCTTATGTTCAGTTATCCTATGCTCCCACGAGGTCTTTGGTGAGAGCACTCCTGCAAGACTCAACAACAGTCAGTTTTAGGAACCCAAACAGATTTGGGCTCCTTCTTAGGAAATATAGAGTGCAATGCAGATGTGGTATGTATTGAATCATGCATCTTAGGTCTCCACACCCAATGTGTACTGCGGTGAACTGTGCAAGTGTGTGAGATGTGTCCTAGCATGCCACATGAAAAACATTGAATTCCAGGAAAAGGTTTTCTTAAATGATTTGAGTAGAGATGCCTCTTCCTAGGTTTTGGCCTTTGATTAAGAGTTGGTGTCATCCTAGCTTTCTTACATGTATCCAAATCATTTTGAATTCTCAAGTTAGTTCTTTTCAATGTATCATTCTCAATCCTCAAATTTTTCTCAATCTCTTTAGATTTCTTAAGATCATCATTAAGTGAGGTGTGTGAAGCTTCTAATGCATTGCTTTTATCAATTAATTCCAAATGCTTCTTGTTTAATTCATCAAATTCATCGAGTAGAGCCATGTGATTTGAATCAATCGTTGCATGATCTTTGAGAAAAACTTCATGCTCTTTTTGTAGATTTGAATGTTCTAATTTTAGGCTAGCATGAGTTTTCTTTAATTTCCTATATGATGCATGGATTTTTTCACAAATTTCAAATAATTCATCATAGGTTGGTCTACATACCTCTTCCTCATCACTTTGATTTTCTCCCATGAAACACAAGTTTGTAGTTTCTTCCTCTGGTTCAGTCTCAGAGGAATCAGTACCAGATTCTGCCCAGAAGCCTCTTTGGATTTTCTTATTCTCCTTCCTAGACTTAGCTTTTTCCTCACCTTTTTCCTTTTCTTTGCTTGAATGATCTTGAAGTGTAGGACAATCGGCTCTTACATGTCCAGGTTTCCTGCATTCAAAACAAACAATATCAGAAGATCCTTTAGTATGTTTATGATCCTTACCTTTTCTCCAACTTTGATGATGCTTTTGTTTCTTCCTTAGAAAGCTTTTGAATTGCCTTGTGATGAAGGCAACTCCATCGCTTTCAGACCCGGAAGATTCAGAATCCGATTTGTGTGCCTTCAATGCAATGGTTTTCTCCTTTTTCTTTTCACCTGCATCAAGATTTCTTTGATTCACCCCTTGCTCGTAAGCAATGAGTGAGCCAAGCAAGTTATCAATAGAATAGGTGTTTAAATCTTTAGATTCAGTAATTGCAGTAATTTTTGCATCATAGGATGAAGGCAAGCATCTCAAAATCTTGTTAACTTTTTCATAGTTCGAGAGTTCTTTTCCTAGTGCATGCAATGAGGTAGCAATCTGAGTAAACCTAGTGTACATGTCAGAAATCGATTCATGAGGTTTCATACGAAAAAGTTCGTAGTCATGCAAGAGAATGTTTAAACGGGATTGTTTAACTTCATTAGTGCCTTCATAAGTAATGCACAATTTATCCCAAATTTCTTTACCAGTTTTGCAAGTTGAAACACGCATGTAATCCTCAGATTTTAAAGCACAGAAAAAGCAGTTCAAACATTTCGCATTCAATTGAGCTAAATCTCGTTCATCAAAAGTCCATTCGGTAAAAGCAACTTCAGTTTTAAAACCGTTAATTTCACGAGAAGGTGGAGAATAACCTTCTTGAATAAGCATCCACATGCGATAATCAGTAGATTGTAAAAAAGTTGACATGCGAGTTTTCCAGAAATCAAAAGGTAGGTTATCGAACAGAGGAGGTCGGGTAATAGAATACCCTTCCGTAGTGTTGCGATTCCCAAAGTTAGACATGGATCAAATTCAAAAAGTTTTTAAACTTTAATTTTCGAATCAAGCTCTGATACCACTTGAAAGTTCGATGGGGATGTTAAGCCCTATGAACTTAGTCCCAAACTAACCAAGAGGGGGGTGAATTGGTATTTTAAAAACTTCGTTTTTAAACAAAGAAATAAGGTAACATAAAACCAAATCACACCACGAAAATAATGCGGAATTAAACGTGCGGAAGCAAGAAAAAAAACACAGAGATTTATAGTGGTTCGGTCGACTCGACCTACGTCCACTCCTTGGAGGCACCCTCCAAGTATTGCACTACACAAAAAGTGACTCTCCTTTAGCCCCCGCGGCTAGGTGGAGAAACCCTCACAAGAACCTCCTTTTTGCCACCCCGGCAAGGCAGAGAACCTCTCTCCTTTTGCTTCCTCCTGAAGCTGGCAGAGAACCAGAACCAAAAGCACAACTCCTTACCTCTACCGACCCTTCCACGGACGAGAAACTCTAGACGAAGACGACGCAGAGAGATCCTTGAAGCAACCCTTGTGAAACCCCTCACAAGCTCCCCCTCACAAGATCCTCTCTCTCTCTTCTCTCTCTCTTTCTCTCCTCAAGGTCTTCTCAGGTCAAGGCAGCAGCCAAAGGTCTTGAAAAACGTTGAACAAGAGCTCTTTAAATAGAAGAGCTTCAAAAGAGCTCATTAATTGCAAGTTGCCGACAATATCGTCCAGGCCGATCTGGACATCGGCCTGGCCGATCAGTACAAATCAATGAAGATCGGCCAGAGCATAGCCCTGGATGCCAGATTGGACGATTGAAAATTAGCTTGATCGTCCAGGCCGATCTCACGATCGTCCTGGCCGATCATTACAAATCAGACGAAAATCGTCCTGACAATAGCTCTGAATATGGGCTGGCCGATATTGATCGTCCTGAAGTAACTTAAGGTTTTGACTAGATCGTCCTGGCCGATCTTGCGATCGTCCAGGACGATATGATCGTATCAATCATCCTTAATTACTTCCTTGATTTCCTGAACAATTATGGCATAATCTGTTAATATCGTCCAGGCC
Source organism: Dendrobium huoshanense (assembly GCA_016618105.1). Taxonomy (NCBI): domain Eukaryota; kingdom Viridiplantae; phylum Streptophyta; class Magnoliopsida; order Asparagales; family Orchidaceae; genus Dendrobium; species Dendrobium huoshanense. The sequence goes on from CM028356.1 coordinate 45,557,420, forward strand.
GATCCGAGGATCGTCCTGGCCGATAATTTAAAGATATGCTATACCATACTTGTCTATGGCGGCTACTTCTTTCTGTTTTGAGCTTATCGTCCTGGCCGATACACGTATCGTCCAGGCCGATCGGTTAACGTTGGCTGCCTTAAACAGGAACCCTTAATTAGACTTTCTGTTTTAAGCTGATCGTCCAGGCCGATCCAAGATATCGTCCTGGCCGATATGAGTAAAAACAGAATTTCTAATTCTCTCAAGTGTGTGTGTGAAGGGTTACAAAGTATCAGTCTTTTTGACTATTACAAGTGGACTCAAAAGGTAAAAATAAAAGTACAGACTGACTCAACCCAAGACCTACGCATTCCTGAACTTGGCTCCTTTTTGATTGTCCGATCGTCGATTCCTGAAAAGTTAGAAGCAACAAGCTGTCCAAGAAAAGCAGTGTTTGTCAATCATCAAAACATAAGACATGAAAAATAGATTTGCAACATAATATATGTGTAGATTTTTCATGTCCTCTAGGATATTACTTAGGAGGAAGAAAAAAAATATAAATACTGACTTAACTACTATTGATAACCTCCATATTCAATCTCCTCATCAATCTCCTTAATAAATCCACTCACCAACATTAAAGAAAATTTCCACTCCTACACCTTAAGACCCCCACCCACACTCTACCCATCAAGATCCTCCTCTTATTCAAGGTGAGAATTGAGCTATTGTTCAAAAGAAATTATTTGGTGCCCTCAAAAAAGTTTGCATCCAAATTGAAGAGAATTTGGAGACCAGGCTTGATCAACTTGAAGAAATTTTTATTGACTTGAAGTAAATGTCGATTAGCTTCAATGTAAGTTCATTCACTATATATCCCAATGTAAATTAGATAAAAAAACTCCATCTTCCTCATCCTCATCCATTCCATATGTACAAAACCCCCCCACTCGAGCTACCCACAAAGCCCATAAAAATGTACATAAAATCCGTATAGTGCCCCACCTCTCAGTTGCTACCCAAGTCTCCCATCTGACAATAAACCCCCACCATAGCTATACATCCAAAACTCCCAGCTTCTAACCAAGTTCCACAATTTAAAAATAAAGCCTCCACCGAAGCTCTAGATCCAGCACTCCCACCTGCCACCCAAGTCCCCCCATATGAAATTAAAGCCCCACCACAACACCCCCAATGTCAGAGTAAGCCGCCCCCCCCCCCCCCCCCCCCCCCCCCCCACTTAGACAAAAAAGAAAAAGAAAAAGAGATGAAATGATAATTATTGTTAATAAAACACCCCCTTTAACTTCACAGCAAGCCCCTCCTGCTGGTAAATAGTTCATGTTGATTGAATTGAAGTTAAACGTCGTCATGCAAATACCATAATAAAATATAATGGAAAGAAATTCCTTAATAAACAACAACTATTATTTTTGGATGATTGCTTCAAAAAAATATTGTTACAAGTAAGTTTCAGTTGATTTAAATAAAGTACTGAAGCACAATAGAAAAAGTGCATTTAGAGCGCAACAATAGTATAGCTAAAGTGCATAAAAAATGTAGTATAATAGGGCATGACTTGTAAAAGAACATAAAAAAACATAGTAAAAGTATTGAAAGCACAGTAAAAACACATGACATATAAAGCACATGACTATGCTTTTATTGGGCTTTATAATTATTTTTTCATAATATTGGCTATTTAATTTTGTTTTTTATAGGGATGGTGCTATATTTTTTTCTGGTAACATTGTGATAACAAGAGTTGATATTGATGACCTCTTTATAAATAATTACTTAAATAATGACCATATAGATGCATTTGCATTGTTGTTATTTGAAAAGAATAAGCTTATAACTAACATGTGTCAACCCTACTTATACATCTCTCTAATGCACAAGGTTAGTATTAATGTGATATATAATCTTTTCATCATATGTTTTTCTCAAGCATTAGCATTATCCTTGTTTATTTCCTACATGTATATAAGGATTACTATCAATTTATGAAGTTATATGTCCAATATATCAATAATAATTTAGTGAAGGAAAGCAATCTTTAAATCTACCCATCATCTACAATACGCAATGGATCCTACTTGTAGGTAGGTTGAAGGAGAAATTTTAGTAATTTTACAATTCCTTACCCAATCCATAACACAAGCAAATTATTCAATAGGTCATAAGTTAGAGCATAATTGTATGTTAATTCTTCTCTCGATATGGCCAGTGAAGTAATATTTATTATTTATTTTGTCAGATAAAAGACATATGATGACACGAATGAATCTTTGAAAGTAATATAATGAAATGGACTTTACAAAGTGTCCGTGGACTTCCAACCCAGATAAATAATTTTGACTACAGAATGTTTTTCTACAAATATATGGAAAAAGTAATTCTTCAAAGAAAAGTCAATTGTACAAAATATAAAAATTGGCAAGAAGAAATGCCAAAGTTTAGGGTGTAATTTGCATATGCTTTCTTCCTTTTATCAAAGAAATTATAATTTTTGATAAAATTGTACTTCATTAATTAATCTTGTACATTTTGTATTCTTTAATTATAATGTCAGTTATTTATTATTATTATTATTATTATTATTATTATTATTATTATTTTGTAGTAATAGATTAATAATTGTTTTTTAGATAAAGAGCAATAATTGCGCAACAAAAGTAGTGATGGCGCATCAATACTACAACAAAAGCACAATGATAGCGCATCAATACCTCAGCTAAAGCATAGTAATTACATAATTAAAGTGCAACAAAATGTAAAAAATGAATAATAGTCAATACTTAAAGAGTAGCCAAAGCACAATTATAACGCAAAAATAACGCACTTAAAGCGCAACACTTTAACCACACTTTTATTGCGCATTAAGTGCGTTATCTCTTTGTTTAATCATTAAGAGAAGTAAAAATATATATATATATATTTATTACAATAAATTTAACAAACAATCATCAGTTATTACAATTAAAATTTATTAGAATTGCAATTATGAAGAAATGGAATCCATCATCATTCTTGTGTACTTGGCCCTCGGCTCTCTGGTTGGTACCCCGTTTATGAATTCCTTACTGAAGCATTCAAGTATGCTTGAGATGTTCATATGTGTTAAAGGATTATCTATTTCTTTTATTTTTTTTCTTTTAATGCCGATTTCTCTGTTGAAAAATAAGATCAACAAAATCATAGATAATAATAATGATTTAGCAGTACAGAAAAGTGTAATTAAAGCACAATTAAAGAACACCTATAGCACAATTAAAGAGCACCTAAATTGCAATAAAAGTGTAGTTAAGGTGCATCTATAGAAAAATTAAAGCACAGTTAAAGCGCATCTAAAGTGCACAAAAAGTATAGTTTTTGTCCCAGTGGCCCTTCAAATTATGATTTTAATAAAATAATATATAATATAGAAGAAAATTATGAGGATGTTAAATCTTACTCTTTGGCCTCTTTTTTTTTTCTAGTGGTCCTTAAATCTTGAATTAGAGATGCCTTTAGGCTTGTTCTTTAGTTGATCTTTCAATTTTGGACTGCCACCCTATGTATTTCTAACAAACTTATGGTTTTTATCTTGCCATCAAGAATGAATTCTATATTTTCAGCCATGTCCTTCATTGCAACCAATATGTACTGCTCAACCTCCTCATTTCCTTGAGCTCATACGCTTATTTGATATGCAAATCTGCTGAGATGATTTTTAATATGAATCCACTGCCAGATTCAAAGGTATTCTTTCATGTACCTATGCCCAAGTGACCTGAATATATATATATATATATATATATATATATATATATTCAAGCTCTTGCAGACCATCACAACATTAGGTACTTCTAAGAGACTTGCTACACTACGTGCATAGAATTCTCATCTTAAAATATGACCTCTTACTCCTTATCTTATAAAGTTCCTCTAATGAATCATGGTTATAGAGGTTTCCTTGATCATTTCAGCCCATGTTTTCTCAAACTCCTCCTTAGAGTTACACTTATTCAAATACTTGTAGAAGAGTCCTCTAACATTATTGTTGTTATTGAAGCACCAAACGTTTGATGGAACCTTTTTAGAGATGTGTCGTTGGCATAATCCACTGCCAGATTCAAAGGTATTCTTTCATGTACCTATGCCCAAGTGACCTGAATATATATATATATATATATATATATATATTCAAGCTCTTGCAGACCATCACAACATTAGGTACTTCTAAGAGACTTGCTACACTACGTGCATAGAATTCTCATCTTAAAATATGACCTCTTACTCCTTATCTTATAAAGTTCCTCTAATGAATCATGGTTATAGAGGTTTCCTTGATCATTTCAGCCCATGTTTTCTCAAACTCCTCCTTAGAGTTACACTTATTCAAATACTTGTAGAAGAGTCCTCTAACATTATTGTTGTTATTGAAGCACCAAACGTTTGATGGAACCTTTTTAGAGATGTGTCGTTGGCATAGTCTATGATGAGTGTGGGGTAATGCAACTTCTATGGCCCTAGTCATTGCTTGGTCTTGATTAGTAAATATTATTGTTGGATGATTATCATCCATTATTCATATAAATATTCTAACTAATCATATAAATGATTCAATTATTTCTTCTAAAAAAAGGCAACCCCTAACAAAATGTTCTGCCTATAATTTTTTATAGTAACAAATAATATACAAACTAAATTATATTTTTTAGTCTATAGCTAGTATAAAAAATTACCATATCTCCATCTATCCTACCCATCCCATCAACCCAAAAAAATTTAACATTCTATCAAACTCATTAATTTTAATGTCCCATGCGAATATGTTGTCATTAACTTGACAATCTTTAAATAATTGAATCAAATAATTAGTGTCCCCAAATTCAATATTTTTTCTCCTTCTGAATGAAGTTGTATGTATCCCTATTAGAGAATCTAGTATTCTTGAAACCTCCCACTTCTTCTACGAGGAAGGAGAATGCATCAACATTTCTAATCCAGTCTTCTATCCTTGATTTTAGAACTGAAGCTTTCTCATCATCAATATTCCTACATGATCTTAGAAGGTGCCGATCTTCTAGCATTGCCAATTCATGATTGTGAGATTTAATAATTTTTTTCACAATCTAATTTCCAGCTATATTAGCTGCAAACTTAACTAAAGATGGACAACCTATTCTGGTCTCTAATTTTCTATATTTAATTGAGGAATTCATATCAAATCCCTTCTTAAAAGTAATTTTTAAACAGATAAAGTCCTTAGATTTTATCTTTCTAAAATGTGAACGATAACTATGATGATTCTTGTGCACACTAAAGTCACTATTATGGGAATAAGTGCAGTAAGTATCATATGCTACTTTCTCATCTTTATACACAACATGTAAAGAAATAAAATGTTTGTTAAAAGCTCAAGGAAAGCATAAAAAAAGCATAGCAAAAGCATAGTGAAAGTGCATCAAAAGCATAACAAAAGCATAGTGAAAGCACACCAAAAGTACAGTGAACATGCTTTGAAAGTGCAATGAAAGTGAAACATAGACACATTAAGCATGCAGTGAAAAATTAGCAAAAAGCAAAGTGAAAAATTAGAAAAAGGTGCCATCTTTCAAAAGCGTAGTGATAGTACAACAAAATCATAGTAATCATGCATTTTAATCAAAAGCACATTGAACATGCAGTACTAACGTAGCAAAAATTTGGTGAAATGTCTTGAAAGCTTTATTCCAAATGCAATGAAAGTGCAACAAGTGCATGTGAAAAATATAATTATTTTTTATAATATATTTAAATTTAAAAATACTTTTTTATTCTCACATAATTTGCTTTATTTATGTTTTAAGATTTTCTTTCGATTAAATTTGCATAGTTGGACATTATACCACCCTGAAGGGTAGACTAATGTCCTTCTATCAATTTGAACGAGAGAAAACTATAATTTATTTTTCTAATCACATGCAACATAGGGAATGTATAAATCATCCTAAAGGATTATAAGTACATTCTCATATAATTCCAACTAGAAAATAAAATTATTTATTTATCTCCATAATCAAATATAAAAGATATTGGATCTGCTGTAACAATAAATCCAATATCTATCTATTTTTGGTTATGGAGTTAAACTTTAAATATGGATAAAGTAAAAGTCTATATTCACAGATCTTTCATCTACCTTAGAAAAGAAACTAAGATAGGATTTAGATTATTCTAGGATCTGTACTCCCTATAGAGGCAAGCCCCTATAGTTAATTACATATCATAAGAGAATACTCTCGATTAAAATGAAAATTAAGTTTAAAGAAATATTTGGGCTAATTAAATTTTCTATGTTCATGCTTTAGATTATAGACTCTAACTCTGGATTTCAAGACTCAAAACTGATTGGAAGAAATAAAGTGCAAAGCGAAGAGTATATACGATCTAGACTTACCACTTGCCTAGAGTGAGCTACTAGCTAACAATCCTAATCACAATAATCACCGATGAATGCAAGATTTAAGATAGCTCTATCCTAGGAATGAAGGAGTTGTTAAAGAAATTTAAATCAAATGCAATGAAATATGCTTGCAAAAATTAAAAATCTACATGTATGCTTATGATGCAAGAACAACAAATTATATAAAAGAGCTAATTTTATTAATATAAAATTTATAGAGTACAACCCAGGGTATGCAGTAATGTAAAGTTGGCTAGGCTCCACTGACAATAATCCTGAGTTCTAATCCTATAAGAACATAGAATCGAATACAACTGCTTAGTATCTTCTGGCTCCAAGTCTTATGTGGAATTCTAAAAAGTAACATCCTCTTTAAAAGGGATATTACATTTTGGAGCTCCACCTATAAGTGCATAAGCAGTTATATTTGATTCTTTTACAACTATAGACATGTGCAACTCAATCAATATACAAAAATCTCATAAAGTTAAAATTTACATCTTTTTTTATCTCTAGGAACATTATATTTGCAGGAAAGTAAAAGAATGAAAGTAAAGAATAGGAAGTAAATTCAGTTATGAGTACATTGTGAGCATTTATATATGATGGAAAGTAAAGAAAGTAAAGAAACAACCATCACTTATTCACTCCGCTCTCTAGTGCACTGAAAAAAAAAAGTAAATATGCATGTTATGATTTGCAGAAAAGTAAGCAAACAAATATAGGTTCCCTCTAGGTAAGACACCCACAAACAAAATCATAATAATCCATCGTCTTAGCCTAAACTAAAGTTGGCTGTCCTAGCAAACTATATAAGTGTGTGAGAAAGGTCGTATGGCTTTGATATGTCCTATAGGGATTTATATTTGATATGTATATATTATTAAGGTTTATTATTAAAGGCTGAAAGGGAATTTAAATGAAAATTGATTAATATGTATTTTACTTTTAAATTATTCTAATTTTAAATGTTGAAATTATTGATTTCGTTTTAGAGAACTTATAGATTGAAAACCCCATAAGTGTAGGGAGTTTTCAATTTAGAAGTCCTAGAACTTTCAAAATGAATACCCATCTTATATGCAAGACATGTGTACATATGAGAGCCCCCAAATTTTTATTAGAGAGAGAAAGGGACCTTGCAATGTAATGCAACATACCTTCCATAAGGAGTCGTGTATGTTACATAAGGTATGTATGTTATTAATTGTTGGAAGATCCTCTAAATTTAACATGTTAGTGCCCACCTAAAAGGAATCACGCACAACATAGGGGACAATCTCTTTATTATTTAAGTGCATTAAAAGATCTTTAAATCAAAATGTCTAACAACCTCCAAAAAGAATCAAGCTTTAGGCATGAAAGACCTTAATCCATTTAATCCAAATTATTTATCAAATTTGATTGATTAAAAATAAATTTTAATCAATCAAATTATAAAACTAATTTATTTTAAATGAATAGGATTTGGATCCATGGACGTCAATGTCCTGAATGGAGAGTTCATCACTCTTTGGTGTATCTGTTTATAATTTAATTTGATTGTTTCTGAATTTTATTATAATATTTAAAAATTTTAATTAATAACTGAATTTTTAATGAATTTAATTAGATATGAATGATTTATTAAAGAAATTAAATTAGAAAATAATTCCAAAATTCTATTTACGTTATAAAAATTATTTTCTAAATTTTATTTAAAATAAATTAAATTTTAATGAATTTTTTATTTTATTATTATTATTTAATTAATTATTGATAGAAAATGAATTATTAATGAATTAATATTTAAAGATTATTAAAAAAATTATTTTAAATAAGGTTATTATTTTCTAATTTTATTTAATTTTAATAGAATTTTAAATTAATTTTTGAATTTATTTATTATATGTAATTAATTATTAATAGGACTATTTAATTAATGAACTATTAATTGAATTTTTAATTTAAAAATTAATTAAGATTGAATTTAATACATTTATAGTATTTATTTGAGTTTTATTAAATTTATTTTATATTTTTGATATTTTTTAATGTTATTTGAATTCTAATGAAATTTATTGAATTTATTTAAATAATAATTAACTAATGGTATTTTAGGGATTAATTAAAATTTGATAAGATTTAATTTTAAAATTTTAATGATGATTGATTATAAACTTGATTTAAGATTGATTTAATTTTCCTATATATTTTTATAATTTTTTCTTGAATTATTATGATTTGCTTAATTAATTTTTAATTAGGGGTGATTAAGGATTAATTAAGGTTTGACGAAGTTTAGGTTTTAATTTTGATTTTGAATGATTGTAGGTATAATTTTAGATTCATTAGAAATAATTGAAGTTTATTTTTGATTTTTAAGGATTTTATTTGACTTATTAGATTTATTTAATTTTAATCCCTTATTGAAAGGCAAGATGAAATTAATAGTTATTTGAGATCAATTAATGCCCAAATGAGGTACATTAGATGAAGGGGTGACACTAGTTTTCTAAGTTTGAACTTCATCTCAAGAGATGTGTGTAGTTCATCCTAGATTTAGCTAAGTTGACTAGGTTATGATCCCTAATTATTGTCCTTAATTTCACTAACTTATTGGAATAAAATCAATGTCTACTAACCCTGGGACACTAATTACAATCACACCATAAAGTAATCATGAACAATAAAAGTGTTCTAATATTCTATGGGATTTTTCATAATATATTATTAAGTCTATAGATCATATAATGATCTATAGGCCTAATAACTCATTGTGAAGATATAACTATATTAAATTGAATTGGAAATACTTGAATATGCAAGAAACATCTCCAAGTACATCTTCACTCAATTTGATATAGTAATTATACATGATTTGCCAATTTTATATATATATATATATATACTAAAATAAGTAAATTTTATCAATTCATGTTTAATTAAGAGTCTAAATCAATTTTTCAGTGAAAGAGGACATTTCACTGATCCCATAGAACTCTAAAACATGCAAATTGGAATTGAATTAAATTAATTATGAATGTTAAAAAATATAGGTCAAATCAATACCAAGATTTTTGTAAGTTAATAATCTAAGTGAGATTGCATCAATTGACCCTAAGAAAACCAAGGAAGATCAACATTAGAGCCTACAACATCTCTACCAAATTTTAGCTCAAAATAATTTGTATATTTTTATTTAAAATTAAAACAGGGTTTTCAATATTTTGGAAATAACTGATATAATATTTATCAAAATAATTTTATATTATTTTAAAAATAAAGTACATAAAAAAGGAACAAAATGAGCCTAAGAACTCCAAAAACTGGTAATAAATGAATTTCTTATGAATATTTAAAGTTTAGGGATTTTTTAGATTTATTTTGTGGGTTTTAATTATCGAGTTAGCAGACGACATTGACTAGATCTATGCTTTCCACGCGGTGCAGTATGACTCATCAAGCAAATGGCGGCAATCATCTGAGTCAACCCACTTAACCAGCGTGCTAAAATTTAAGCCATCGAATCCATTGCAGTGCGAATATAATGGTAGAGATCAAACCCACGGGATTAATCTCAATCCAGATCGATCGAATGACTGATCTTACTCCTGCAGTTTGGACTAATGGCCTGGATTCAGCCGAATGAAGAGTTGGTCAACCTGTCAGTCTGAGAGATCATACTGAACTATGGATCTGACCCAATCGTAATTGTTGATCTAAAAATAGATCCAACTGCTGGGGCCCTATCTTTGTCCTCCGTCAACCCGCAAACCCTAAACTTATTTTTGCTTTCATTTTCATAAAATACCTAACAAAAAAACTTAAAAACTTATATAAAAATAGAATATGGTCTATGGAAGAGTGGGGGATGCTTTTCATGGCCATTGATGTAATATCTAAAGAGTTATTTAGGAACCTATATAAACACCTAGGGTTTAGTATTTATCGTGGTAAGATTAATGGATTTGGTTGATTTAAAGTTCTCTGAACTTGTGGATTATCCATGCTCAATCTCTTAGAAGACTTTGAGCTCGCAAGAAGCTTCTATTGGGAGCTTGAATGCTTATGTTAGATGGACGTTTAAATCCTTGGCTCTTCTCATTGTCGGCAAGCTCCAAATACCGAGAAAACACTAGAGAAATGTGCAAGAAGTTCTAGAGGCAAAATAAAAACTCTCTAGTTCTTGGGAGTCAATGAAATTAGAAATAGCTTAGAATCAAGATTTTTTGCCTCTCTACCCTATTCAAAGCATTGGAGCCAAAATGAAGGGCTAGGATTGATCAGGAAAGATGCTGGGATGCTCACCAACTATCTCTGGTCATTAGGGAGTAGGAGTGGGGCTACCTCAGGTGAAAATGACTCTAAGCCATTTTCACACATAGGGGGACCACTAGGGCCATTGGGCTGAGCAAATGGTGGAGGATAGGTTTCGGGTTTGGCGGAGTCTAGGAGGTCTAATAAACTTCTAGAATGAATTGAGCTGGCCTAGGTTTGAGGGAAGGGTAGATTCAAATGAGTTTGACCATTAGAGCTTGTTTGAGCTGTTGTTGACCTTTTACCTAGTCAATAGAGGTCAAGGTGGGTTGAGGTGGCATCTTGACAATGCCTAGAGTAGATCTAGCTGGCTGGATGGACCTGGGTTGGGCTGGGTTTTTTGGGTAAGTTAGGTTGACTGGGTAAAGCACATTTGAGCCCTTGTTGACTATTTGATCAGTCAACAAAGGTTAAGCTAGCATAGGTAGAGTCCAGGTGTGTGTAACTTGTTGTTTATATGGTTTAGGATATGTTGTAAGGTAGGGAATAAACATTTAGGAAAAAGTTGACCAAGGAGATGGTTTGAAGGTTCTATTGCCTTAATTTGACTAGTCAAAGTGTTAAACCAAGGTGAGATGGAGTCAAAGAAATGGTTAGATAGTATTAGGATCATTTGTAGAAAGGTCTAAAGAATAGATGCATTGCATGAGTGATATAATATGTATGTAGAGGAGTTTGACCAAATGCTTTGACTTAACCAGGTTAAAGTCATCATGGTTTGACTCATAGAAGATTTAGGAATGTTCAAAACATGCAATAGAGTGATATTAAAGGATTAGGAAGTTTGATTTGAATGTATACAAAGAGATTGCCTAATATAGGTTCAGTTGATCAAACATGGGTTCAGATGACCGAGTCAACTGAATATTGGGTCAAAGTGACTAGCCAGGTTCATTCCACTAAGAGAAGTGGTATTTAGAGAGCTTGATAAAATTTGGAATTCATTTGATGATGAATTGATGGATAATAGAAGTTTGATGTTCAACTGAGCTAACCTAAGCTAGCTCAATTGATCCTCTTGATCTATGTTGATTAAGAAGCTCAAAGATGTTGGGTTTATTTTTGAAGGTCCTAGTGAAATGATTTAGATCTTGACTAGAACCCAAGGCTTGATGTACTACATAATGCAATACATTGGGGTGCTAAACTATAGTACAATACTGCAACTACCTATACATATTGATTGATTGAATGATCTCAAAGATAATTGATCATCAATCATAGGATTGATAATTGAGAGTTTGGGTTAGTATCTGATATCCTCCTACAAAAAGGAGGTCAACAGTGTACATAAACAAATTCACAGAAAATGAAGTAGCATATTGCAAAGTTTTGGTACTCAGTATTTAAGTCCTTATTTCTACACAACTTTGGAAACCCTTAAAACAATCTAGGATGTGGTAGAAATTTAGCAATAAGTTGAAACTAGCATCAATTCTAGAGCATTCCATCTCCATGAATATTGTAAAGTTCTTCTTCTTTTTTTTTCTTTCTGAGCAGGTATAAGATGTCCTAATTATTTGGATTTGGGAGCTTTTGTGCATTTTTTCTTAAAATGAATTGCCAACCCTATACCCTGGCATTTAAAAGTAAAAAAATACATGTTAGTCGGGTCATTTAACAAAACATAAAAAGAAGCTAATATACAAATAAAAAATCCACATGTTTATTTTTAATTGGAGTCTAGATGTAGAGATACATCCAAACTCCACACCAAATAGTTTTTCCATCTACAACACCTATTCAAATGGCTTGGTGGAAAAAAAGGCATTAAAAACCATCTAGCCACTAATCTCTTTTGAGGCGAGGGCTGACATTAATTACTTCATCTGAAAATGTATTGGAGGGATAAAATGGAATGAAAAGGCTGAACTTTTTTTTTTTCTTTACTTCTTCTTTCTTCTTTAACCTCTTCTTTACTTCTTTATGAAAAGGCTGAATTGATCAACCTACATTTATTAGATTTGGGTTTTAGAATAATTAGATTGAATCAACTATTTTAATTATGCTGATTTAGAGTTAATTAAACTCAGCTTGAGTTATTTTAATTAGATTTACTTTGAATTGAAACTAATTTATTTTGATTTAATTAGACTTTGAATTTATTATGGTTTGATTCAATTTAAATTGATTCAAAATAAATCATATTGACTCAATTTGTTATAATTAATTTTAATTTGATTTATGGTTGATCTAACTTGGGTCGGATGGACATTTAATTTGATGAAGTTATCTTCTATCAAAGGCCACTAAAGGTGTCTTAAGAAGTTCATAGGCTTTCTATATCTTGCAATTGATGTGTCATCGGACATCCACCAAAATGGGAATCCTAGAGGTGATTACTTCACTAAGGTAGGAAAATGTTTAACTCTCTAGTTTAGGATGAAAACTTTCAGGTTGCTAAACCCAAGAGACCAACATATGCTAATATGAGCATTGAACCGAATAATTTCTTTATCGTAGGATGTGGTGTCATGTGTTGGAGGATTGTTATGTTTGCATGTATTGGGTTAAGATTGAGTACAAATCTTATAGGATGACCCTTACACACAAAACCAAAGATGAGGGTCTGCTAAGGTCATTCATGGGGATGTGATCTCTACCCAAGTGTAGAAAACAAAATCAATAGTTATAGCTTCTTCATCTCTAGTAATGTATGGTCAGAAAAATAATGCTATTGACTTTCTTATAGATGTAGAGGGTTGGCAGTTGTCATTATCCAAAATTTTCCTTAAAATTTTGAATAAATTACCCAAAGCCCCATTGGAGTTTCCAAAAAGAACTCAAACGCCCATAAAAGGTCTCTTTTCATGTTCTTTTAAGTAACTCAATGGATGAAAGGGTCCTTTATCATTGAAACTTCACAAAGTTCGAATGGTGAAGGAAAGAAAGAAATAAATAAATAATCAACTTCAAAAGTCAAAAGACTGCTCGGGAAGACCGTCTAATTCTCTGATAAGTTATCCCTCCAAATGGAAAGGGAAATCCCCCAAGCCTTTTACTCTTTCTAATTTCATGTATATTCTAATGGGTGTTAATCAAATAAACAATCCTTTTATGCATGTGTTATATGTCTATTTTGAGTTTGATAATGAACAATCTACAAATGAATCTTCTCAATTGTCTATATCAAATTTTGATGATGATCTACCCATGTATAAAATACATGGAGTAAAGATTGTCATTGAGCCCAAATCATCTAATTTAGAGTCAACAAATCAAGTGAAAGAATAATTAGATTTTGAAGAGATTTTGGTTGATGTTACTTCACTTTTGAGCTTGAAAAAGTAATAAAAATAAATCTCACAAGTTGTCGTATTATACTATCTTTAATAAGATCAACCACTTGGTGGAACACCAAAAGTAGATTATGATATATTAGCCAACCTTATGAAACTCCCAGAGAGGCTGAGTAATTATGATACCGTTGTGCTTTCTCCTGAAATGTGAGAAGCTTTGATCAAGGCAATACTTGATCCTGAAATTTGTCTATCTCAACTCGTAGAGAGTTCATTGAAGGTGGCTTTACATTTTAAGGAAGTACCCAAAATTACATTTTCTGATGAAGAGACTTCTAGGAACTTCAGATCACAATCGTCCATTTTATATAACATTCAAGTTGACCATTTTAAGTTGAACAGAGTACTTATTGACCCAATTGTATCGGTCAATATAATGAGCCTAATAATTTTGGCTCAGCTCAATGTCAACAAGCAAAAATTAAGTTATGATAAAATGTTGCTATGTGGCTTCAATGAGAAAGGAGAAAGGGCCTTAGTCTCCATTATTCTTTCACTTTTAGTGTGAGATTTGAGAACTAAAGCTAAATTTCACATAATTGATTATAAAACTTTATTTAATACACTTCTCAGTAACCTTGGCTCTATAAATACAAAATGGTTTCTTTCTCTCTGCATCAATGTGTAAAATATGGGTTCAATGGTGTAGAATACTACATAAAGGGATTTGAAAACATTTGGTATGCATGAAGTTAGGAGATATAAAGATACTACATATTATATTCCAAAAAGGCAAGCAGTGTTTTTTAAATCTATAAATCTAGCCAAAGATTAAGCTAAATCCAATATGTTAAATGTTATGTCTTCATTATCTGTTCCAAGATCAACCTAAAGAAAAACAGCTTGAGAAAAAGATTAGATGGAATCCTGCCCCTCCTTCAATACAATGAGTAGGTAGGATGGTGCATCATGCCCATGGAAGAGATCGTGGAAGCAAATGTAGAAGTCTTGATATAGTTCACGGTAAAAGTTAGGATGAGTGGAGGATGAGGAGCACCAAAATCCTATCTCCACCATTTGCTCTAGGAAGGCCCATTACGTATATAAGCTCAGGAACCAATTTAAAGAATGAGCCAAATTTGATGGGTATTTTAACAAAGGTAACAAAAAAACCTCAACAATTCAAAGATGTAGTTTCAAATTGTATAATCACTAAAAGCCTTGGAACATTAAAGAAAATTTTCTATGTGTTGAAGACGATAACTCTAAAAAAGTGGAAATGTCTGATATCACTAAATATGAAAAATTAAATGAGTATGTAAAAGTATTAATCTCATTGTCAAAAAGTATAATGGATCATTTAAATTTATGTGTCACACCAAAATTGTAAGAAGATGCTTTCATAATGTACCTCCATCCTCAAGTTCAAATGTTGGAGTAAACCATGAAGACCTTTACTTTTAATGGAATGTTCTCTCATTTGATTGGTATCCCACTTCTATCAAAAATCTAATTAAGAAAGGTTTATATCCTATGTGGTCCCTTGGGAAAAGCTTAAGATTTGAAAAACCTACAGAATCCAAAATATAAAATAAAGAAAAATAACTATGGTGTTTGCCTTGGTACTATCAGACTAGTAGATTTTGATGTATATTTTTTGGTAATCATCAACAATTTGGAGGTTGATATGATCTTTACACATTGATGTCAATAATTATTAGAGACCAACAATGTTGTTGGGAGGTCGTGTTTAGAGACTACCAATGATTTGAATTACCTTCAAATTAGGGATGTACCTCCTAAGTTTGAAGAATAAATTAAATCAACAATTGATGAATTTAAAATGGTTAATTTAGGCATTGAATAAAATCCACGCCCTACTTTCATTCGTGCATGCCTTAATTTTCTAGACTTGAATAAAATATGTTCTAAAGATAAGTTCATGTTATCTATACGTGAACTTATGATTGACAATACTTCTTCTCACAGTCTCTATTCCTTTGTGGATGGGTCCTTAGGGTACAACTAAATAAAAATTGCTCCAGAGGATGAGCAATATACTACTTTTAGAATACCCATTGGAATATATTGTGATAAGGTCATGCCTTTTGGCCTAAAAAATACTAGTGTAACTTACCAGCCTACAATGACCAAAGTTTTTGATGAACTCATTCATGAAAGAGTTGAATGTTACATTGATGATCTTGGGGTCAAAAATAAAGAAAAGGAGGATCACTTGTATGACTTAAGAGTTATATTTGGGTGACTTAATCAATACAACCTAAAGATGAATCCTTTGAAGTGCACCTTTGGGGTGACTAAATGAAAATTTCTTTGGTTTGTTCATCAATGTTGTGGAATTAAAATAGTATCTACTAAAATCAATGAAATATAAAATAAAACCTCCTAAGAGTCTTATTCAACTAAGATCTTTTCAAGGTAGCTTGGCATATATAAGATGCTTCATACCTAATTGATTTGGTAGATGCCAACCCTTTATAATTCTTTCAAATAAGGATTCCAAATTCTATTAAGATGATAGCTACCAAAAAATTTTTGATTGTATAAAATGCTATCTTATGTCCCTACTAATTTTGGTTGCTCTTATTCAAGGGAGGCTACTAATTCTCTACACTTCAGTGTTAGATGAATCTCTTGGAGCTTTGTTAGCACAAACTAACAATAATAAAAAATAGAATACTTTGTATTGCATACCCTGATGTCTGATTCCTACAGAAATGAAATATACATCTATTTAGAAGCATTATTTATGCCTTATCTTCATTATCGAAAACCTCAGGCATTACATGCTTTCTCATAAGGTCAATTTGATCTCCATGGTCAAACCTTTTCAGTACCTCATGTCCCATCAAATATTGTCAGGACCAGATGGTTCATGATACTACTTCAATTTGATATTACTCTTTCATTTCCCAATGTACTATAAAAGAAAAGCTCTCGCTAACTTTCTAGTAGCACATCCTATACTGACAGAAACTCCTTTAAATAATGATCTTCTTGATGAACTAATAATGAATCTGGATGACCATAAAGGCCCCACTTAGGAATTATATTTTAATGGTGTGACCTCCTTTTAAAGAGGTGCTAAACCATAATGTATTCTCCCAGGCAAATCTGGAGTCAGTTTGGCATTTATAACACGTAATAATGCTATGTGGTAATATTCTTATAGTTTATTAAACTCTTATATAAACAATGAATAAGATCAATGAGAATTAAAAATACTAAAATTTATGATGATTCACAGATGGTAGTTAATCAAGTTACAAGAACCTATAAAGTTGTAAAACCCAACTTGCTTAAATTGCACTCGTATACCATAAACATTTTTGATCAAATTCTCAATGCAACTTTGCTTAGATACCCTATGGTCAAAATGCCATGAAAGATGTTCTTGCAAAGCTTACTAAGGAATTGTCATTTCCTAAAAAAGACTCAATCCAAATAGAAGTTCAAAATTGCCAAATTTTATCTCCTTTTGACTTTCAAAATCTAAATGAAGTTTCATACACATACAGGTTTTTGTTTTAGTAAATGATGATAATAATTTCTGGCAACCTTTCATTAAATATCTCTAAAATGGTAAACTCCAAAAGGAGAAGTTTGTTACCAATAAAATTAAGAAGAAGATATTACAATTATAAATAATTAACAATACATTGTATTGGCATTCATTTGACCAAAAATGATTGCGATGCCTTCCAAAGAATAAAGCCCACAAGATAGTGATCGAGGTACATTCTGGATTGTGTGGCGCCCATCAATTAGACCCTAAAATGAAATTAAAAATTAAAAGGCTTGGGTAATATTTGCATTCAATGATTAAATATTTTGTTAAAATAGCATGATGATCTCATCAATGTCTAGTGCATTGGGTAGTTTTTCATTAACTGCCAAATTTTTTGCATCCAATAATAGCTTCTTAGACATTTGAAAGATGGAGAATTAATATTGTTGGGTTTATCAACCATCCTTTTTTCAAAAGTCATAGGTTTATTCTTGGTGTGATAAATATTTCTTAAAGTAGGCTGAAGTTATACCACTAATATAAGTCAAAACTTGCCATATACTATAATTTTTGAAGGACCATATCATATACAAATTTGATGTTTCATGTCGAATCATTATAATAATGGTCCTGCTTTGAAAAACACCAAGCTTAATCAATTTGTTAACAAATATAATATTGATTAGAGTTATAATATAGTATACTCCCCTTGAGCTAATGAATTGACTAAAGCATTCAACATAATATTAATTCAATGGCTAAAAGAAATTAATTATGTGAAAAAAATATCAATGGATTGAAAACTTGGTTGAAGCATTGTGGGCCTATCAGACCACATAAAGAAATCCAATGTAGGCTACCTTATTAGTTTTAGTTTATAGAGCGGAGGTTGTTCTCCCATTTGAGGTATAGTTCATGTCTCTTATAATTATAATAAATAATGAAATTATAAGTGAATAGAATGCCCAACTGAGGTCGAACAAACTTAATGGTTTAGATGAGAAGAATTTGCATCCTCAACAAAACCTTGAGTTGGATCAAACTCGAACAACTCAAGGTCGTGACAAATTGGTCCATCATATGACTTTCAAAGTCAACAACTTAGTCATAGTTCTTTATAGACTAATTCTAGCTAATCCCAAAAATATTGGCAAATTTGAGCCTGCTTAGGAGGGCCCCTTTATGATAGAAAAAGCCTATCAAGGTGGGTCTTACCAATTAATTGATTATGATGGTAAATGTCCTATGTTGCCTATCAATGAATTTTACTTCAAAAAAAATACTACAATTGAATGTATTCAAATTTTAAACTTAATGAATGATTATTTCTTCCAAATAGAAGTATCATTTCCATATGATTATTGACTGGGTATGGATTACCAAAACCTTGGTCTAAAATTTCAAATCTTTCATCTTTCCTCAAAACAAAATCAAATTCATCTTTCTCCAAAAGAAAGTTAAATTTTATCTTTCTCCAAAACAAAGTCAATCTTATCTTTCTCAAAAAAAAAAAAAAAAGTAAAATCCAATCTTTGCACATAGTACTAAGTATAAACATCCCCAAATAGGAGTCTTTTAGCAATTCATGAGTTTAGGTAGAATTCAAACCTTCTAAGGTCTCTCCTAACACATTTTTTTAGATCTTGTTCTGCCCAAATTGAGCATCAATAGATCTATCCAAATTTAGGCTTTTAGTGACTATCAAAATACGTATTAGTCATTCCAAATATTAAGGTTTATCTAACCAAAATAGGTGGCCTTACACCAAATATCTTTAAGGTTTAAGTAGTAGCCAAAATGTTCTTAGCCTTAGTTTCTTTTGTGTTTTATTTTACCAAAATAAGATAAACTCTTAGAACTTTCCAATAGGTACCAAATGCCTTTTGAACCATCGAGGAAACACTGAATGCTCCTAAAAATTTTTCAAGTGATGGCCAAAGTATCCTTTAAATCATTGTAGATTGTAGCCAAAATACCCCTAAACCTTTAGGAGAGGGAAAAATATCCCTGAAACCCTTTAGAGACACCAAATGTCACTAATCCTTACTCTAGTGATAGTTAAAATACCCTTTAATCCTTTATAGGTGGTAGCCAAAATACCCCTAGCCCTTTAGAGGATAGAAAGATATCCCTAATATTCTTTAGAAGTTATCAAAATACTTCTAATGAAGTTAAAACCTTCTTAGAGATATCAAATGTCTCTACAAGTCTCTTTAGAAATTGCTAAAATGCTTCTAAATTTCTTTCTAATAATCATCTAAAATTATTCCCTTAAAGGGATAACAAGAAATCATATCTTTGTATATCTTATCTAATCAAAATTTAGGCTTTCATAGATCTATCTTTTATTGTAAATATGGATCCAAGTTTGATAATTTCGATGATAACAAATATTATTGGATTCTCTAGTATGTTATCTCCTATTATTGTTACTATTTGCATATTTATTTCTTGTACACTAAAATTTTAGGTCCACCGTACACTGTGCAAATTAATCAGCTCAAGATTGGATAAAATATGATTTAAGTCTCTTGAAGAGTCTGTGTTTTAATTTTATTTATTTATATATTTCTTGAGTTAAGTCATGTATTTGGTGGATGCTAAATTGGGTGACTGTGTATACACACATACTCATGGGAGTGAGATAGTGAAAAAATTAGAATTATAATTTTCTGAACTAATCATGCTATATATAAATATAGTACTATATGATTAGGTATTCAAAAGATTACTAAAATGACCTATTATGATAATTAAAGCTATTTGAACTAATCATATTATATGATACCTATCGTACAAGACAATCAATTGAAATCAAGATCTTAACCACCAATCATAATTTAGGCAATTTCTTGAAATTCAAATTTTGTTCTAATTGTACCATATGATAGGTATCGTAATGTATGATATAATCAAATCTTGTTTAAATTAATCTTGTAATTTGGCGGATTAATTGATCCAATTAGATCGTACATGATGATTAGAACCAATCATACTGCACGACCCGATGATTGGATGGCATGATATTTATTCATCATCAATAATATGGGATGATAATCCAAGTTGTTTAAAGTAATCATACTAGACAATCCTTCATATCATACTAGATGATCCGCTCAATTGCTTTAATAGATCATACAACACCTTACTCTTTGTACAGTACTTATAGGGTTATTTGAACTAATCATACTATACGATCAATGTCGATATAATTGAATTTTAGTGCTTTTTGTGAGACCTTATATTTAAACTCTCTAATTAGACTTGTTTTAAGTCTTTGGCTATTTGGGTTTTTTGAGGAAGATCTTGGAGAGCTTTGGGAAGGTTAATAGAGAAGTTGAGTGTGAGGGGTTTTCACTGAGTTAGTGAAAAGATTTTAAAGGCTTCTTTTCCTAGCTATTGGAGCTAAAGGAGATACACTAAAGGTTAGTGTTTAGTGTAAAACACAAAGAGGAGAACTCTTGGGAGTGGACGAAGGTTATTATTTGATCGAATCACTATAAATTCTTGTGTGCTGATTCTAATTTTCATTTATGGATTTTACTGTTCTACAATTTATTTCTTTGATAATTACTTGTTGAAAACTATATTTGATATTATGTTGTGTTGATTAAGCTATCATTATAATTATTATTAAAAAATACAAAAAATATAAATTTTATGTTTTTAAGTAATTAGTAAGCTATTAAAAATATCAATTCACCCCCACCCCCTTCCTCTTGGTGTGCCTAAGGATAGTTCTTTTAGGCTTAACATACTATCAATTGGTATCAGAGCGATTCTCATAAGTAGCATTTTTTATAACCAAGAGAAAAATGATCCATGGCACATTTTGGTAATAGAAACACTGCAGAGGGTTATTCTATAACTCGTACACCTCTGTTCGAGAATATTCCTTCTGATTTTTGAAAATTTGTATGTCCACATTTTTGCAATATATTGATTTTAAAATTTGGCATGATTCAAATTGGTTATTCACTTCCATCTCAAATAACTAAAGGAGTCAAAATTGAGATCTCATTTACTTAATTAAGTTATGAGGATAGAGAGCTCTCTCAACTGAATGTAAAATGTTTAAATTATTTTTTCTATGCTTTGAAATATGAAGATTATATGAGAGTGTCTATATGTACTTCAGGAAGAAAAATATGGGATAGGTTTTACATCACATATGAGAGAACTAGAGAAGTAAAATAGTCTAGGTTAAATATTCTATTGCATGACTATGAACTATTTCACATGAAACCTAGTGAGATCATAGTTGAAATGTATAGTAGATTCACTTAGTGCCATCTCTGCATGCATTAGGTTGAGAATTTTCTAATTATAAAAAGGCTAACAATATTTTACGTTGCCTACCTAGTGCTTATGATGCTAAGGTCACTATAATTTTTAAATTCAAAGATTTAAATGTGTATTGTTTCCCCGAAAAGTGAGATTTTCCATTAAAACTAAAGAAAATGGGTACAAAATAGTACAAATGGGAAAAAATCAATTGTGCCTCCCCAACAAAAAAGGGCAGGCAGATAAAGAAAAACTAAGAAATTAACAACCAAATAAAGAAAAGAACAAATAAAGAAAATCCCCTCATCTGAACATGAGAGATCCCTCAAGGTATTGTACATGGCACCAACACGGCAATTAAAAGACCACTCAAAAAGGGCCCAGAGAGTTCTCAATTGATTGTAGCACTAGTACAAAACACCCAAGAAGGTCTCAATAATGATAATTTAAGGGGCTCAAATCCCCACCCAAGTTCTCATTAGTTGCATTCTTCCTCTTTCTTAGGGTAGTGGTGATAGGCCCAAGCTGCTTCAGTTCTTTCTGAAGGTGACCATGAGACACACTAGGTCTATTCTTGGACAATTTTAGGTTGTTGTTGGAGATATCTTGCTATTGAGGTTTTAGACCAATGAAGATAATATGCTATGGGATAGAAGGAACTGACATAGGAATGGGGCATCTCATTACATGGCCTTTAGAATGTCCTTTTTGCTTAGGCTTTTGCCTTCGAGGGATGATGTTCCAAGTTCTTAATTGTTCTTCAGATGAAGGTTCGTAAGGTGGAGGTTCTTACGACTGACTATACACATGAATAACTGGATTCTGCATATTTAGAACCGTGGATTGAAGAGTGTTGTCAATATTGCTCCCAGGCTATAGCTATGCCTTGGAAGGGCAAGACTGCAATTTATGTCCAATAAGTTCACAATGGAAACAAAGATGAGAAAGGCCCTCATTCTCAACTCTTTGAAAAAACCTTCCATTTAGGATTTTAATCCAAAAAATCAGGGGAGAGTTTCTGTGGTTAATCAATGTGAACACATAATCGGGCAAAAGAATTGTTCATCCATCCAAAGAGGTTCACCAATCATTGTAGCCATGCGGGAAGTATTGGAAGGATCCGAATACATTAGAGAAATCCAAGGAAAATGGACCCAAATTGGTGAGATGAACCCCTTCACATCCTCAAGAGAAAAGGATCACGACCACTGGTCAAGGCCAATAATGCTTCTAGCCACAATCTAAGGACCACCCCTGAGGATAGTATCAAGAGCTTTGGGGCTTTAAAAAATACAAATAAAATAATTACGAGCAATGGTGATCACTTGAAACCCCCCAACATGAGACCATCGCCTTGATAGTTCACCATGGAGCTAAGTGAAACAGATCTAATAAAAATATTCTTGGCTTGGTCAATGCCTATGAGTAAGTTGTGATTCAAAGATTAATTGATGTTGGTGATAAAAAAAGGAAAAGACTGAAATTGAAAGATAATATCTTAGACAGTGATAACTCTTTAGCTGAGGAGGATGACGACATCGCATTAAAGAACCTATCAGTTCAAGAATTTATTGAAAAGAAAGCAAAAGCATCATAATTAATAATGGAGCAAAAGTAAGATTAATAAAAATTTTGAAGTGTCATCTAACACAATTTGTTTTGAATATTGGAAACCAGGATACCTACAAATTGAATGCCCCAACCTGAATACTCACCCGATCAAGGAGAAGGATGAAAAGAAGGAAAAATTCAAAAAGGGAAAGAAACGGACACAAAAAGCACTATGTGCTAACTCTGCCTTAGAATCACATGAAGAGTAAGCAAAAGAGGAGGTAACAAATATGTCTTATGCCTAATGATAATCTTGATCAGTTAGAGCAAGATGAAGTATGTCAACTATCTTAAAACAAATTATTTATCATATACAAAAAAAATATATAATTAATATAGAAAGCTCAAAATGATGTGTGCTAGTTTAAACATTGATTTCACTACTTTATAAATTGAGCATAATTATCTGATACCCAAACCCTCTAGTTTAGATAGGAATCACATGTCTTTACTTGATGAGTTTGATGCATTAAATAAGAAGCATATTGATCTAACCAATTCATATGAATCCTTAAAATCAAAGCATCTTGAGATAAAGAACTCATACAAATAATTAGAAATATGTGCATCTGAATTAGATAGTAATAATCATGCATTAAAATTGAAAGTGGTGAGTCTTAAAAGTATAAATAAATTCTTAAAAAGTAAAAAATTCATATACAACAACAACAACAACAAGCCTTTGTCCCACTACATGGGGTCGGCTATATGAATCCATTTTCACCATTGTGTCCGGTTAAAAGTCAAATTCTCATCTAAATCTAATAAAGAAATATCATTTGTAATATTTTCTAACCAAGTATTTTTAGGTCTACCTCTACCTTTCTTAACATAAGCCAAATATAATACCTCAACTTTCTTAACCGGGTCATTGGAAGGCCTCCGTTTAATGTGACCAAACCATCTAAGGTGACTCTCTCTAATCTTATCTTCCACTGGAGCTACTCCAACCTTTTCACGTATAAGCTCATTTCGTATCCTATCTCTAAGGGTCAAGCCACTCATCCACCTAAGCATCCTCATCTCTGCAACACTTAACTTAGTATTATGCTTCTCTTTTAATGGCCAACATTCGATACCATAAAGCATTACAGGTCTCACCACCATCTTACTGAATATTCCCTTAAGTTTGAGGGTGACTTTTTTATTGCATAATAAGCACGATGCATTTCTACACTTCAACCATCCAACTTGAATTCTGCTAATAATATCCTATCAATTTCACCATCACTCTGAATAATAGATCTAATATATCTAAAACGTGTACTCTTATTAATGATTTGATTGCCCAAAGTCACAATCCTCTCACTAGGTCTATTTACACTAAAATTACACTCCATATATTCAATTTTAAATCTACTCAAGTGAAAACCTTTAGACTCTAAAGTTGACCTCCATAATTCAAGTTTACCTTCAACTCCCTCTCTAGTCTTATCAACAAGAAGAATATCATCGGCAAAAAGCATGCACCAAGGTACATCCTCTTGCAAATGTTTAGTGAGAACATCCATGACTAAAGTAAAAAAGATATGGACTTAAGTCTGATCCTTGATGTAATCCAACCGAAATAAGAAAATACTTGGTCAAACCACCTTATGTTTGAACACAAGTAATAGCTCCTGCATACATATCTTTAATGATTTGCATATAAGCATTATTAACTCATTTCTTTTCAAGAACTCTCCATAGCACTTTTCTTGGAACTTTATCATATGCTTTCTCTAAATCAATAAATATCATACGTAGATCCTCCTTATTCTCTCTATATTTCTCCATTAAATCTCTCAATAAATGTACGGCTTCCATAGTAGACCTACCCGGCATGAATCCAAATTGATTTTGAGAAACATTAGTATCACTCCTTGACCTATGCTTCATAACTCGCTCCCATAGTTTTAAAGTATGACACATTAACTTAATTCCTCTATAATGTGCACACTCCTATGCATCGTCTTTATTCTTAAAAATAGGAATTAACAAACTCATTCTCCACTAATATGACATCTTTTTAGTCTTTAAAATAGTATTAAAAACTTTAGTAAGCCAAGAAATTCTTTCATCTCCTAAGTAAAAATTCATTTACGTCAACAAAATAGAGCACAACCTATATTGACACAATGGTAGAATCCCATATCACCACATACATGTTATACTCCTAGGAAGAGGCATAGCCCTTAGTGTAAACTAGTAAATTCATTCCCTGGGGTTAGGTGTCATTTTTGTGGCATGTTAGGTCACATAGCCCGCACTTGCATAATTCACCGTATGACACATGTAGTGGGATACCCAAATCACTTGCATCGCAACATAACATGTATACAAATAATTCATCAAAGCATAACGTGGAACCCAAACTCACTTGGGTCCCCAAATTAAATATTTGATTGACTTTTTAGAAGTGTTCTCACAAAAGACCCAGTGAGAGCATGTGGTACTTGGAAAGTGGATGCTCAAGTCACATAATTGGAGATCTGAAGCAATTTATCACACTAGAGGCCAGGGCAGGAGGAAATGTTGCACTTGGAGGGATTATACCACTAGGAAAGTCATTGGTTCAGGTATGATTCATAATCATTTGAATTTTATTGAATTTACTAATTTTCTTTGCTTGAAAACATTGATTGATGAATCCTAGCTATGGTATAGGAGACTATGCCATGAAAGAATAGGAGACTATGTCATGCAAGAAAAGTAACCCAAAAAGACTAGTTTGAGGCATACCCAAACTAGAATTCTCTAAGAACTACCTTTATGATGCCTGTCAACCATAAAAGCAAATCAAAACTTACTTTCACTCAATCAAGGATATCACCACCTGTAGACCCTTAAAAATCTTTCACATGGATTTGTTTGTACTGGTTAGCACTACCAGCTTAGGTGAGAAAATATACGAATATGTGATTATTAATAATTACTCAAGATTTACTTGGACAAGATCTTTATCACATAAAATCAATCATTCGAGGAATTTAAAAAATTCTCCACATGGATTAAAAAAATCTGGTTGTGAAATCCTAACTATCCATAGTGACCATGATGGGGAATTTAAAAATGATAAGTTTGAATCTGTAAGGAGCTAGCTATAGAACATAATTTTTTAGCTCCTAGAACCCCTCGGTAGAATGGGATTGCTTAAAGGAAAAATAGAACCTTGATAGAAGTTGCTGGAGCTATGTTAGCTAAGTATTCACTTCCTAAGTATTTCTTAGACGGAAGTAGTGAACACTAGTTGCTATATTCTCAATAGGGTTAATGTCCTATCCAAAATCAATAATATACCCTATGAGTTACTTAAAGGAAATACACCCAATCTCTCTCACCTTTATGTCTTTGGATGTACTTTATGTCTTTGGATGTAAGGTGTTCATTCTAAAGAATAAAAATTCACCATTAGGAAATTTGATCCAAAATCTAATGAAGCGGTTTTCCTAGGATATTCAACTGTAGGTAAATCCTATAGATTTTTTAATAAGAAGACATTAGCAGTAGAGGAGACTACCCATGTGGTATTTAATGAATATAATAAATCTATTGAGCCTAGGTCAGAAGAAGAAGAACTGATTGAGGTCACCCAAAAAGTAGAATTTATTGACCTAGAAATAGAGTAGAGGCTTAAGATCCATTGCTTAGAGATTGGAAATATTCATCTAGTCATCCTAAGGAGCTCATCCTGGGAGATCCATCAGTAGGAGTAAGAACTATGTATGGACTTAGAAAGGAGATTATCCACTATAGTTTCATCTTTATGGTAGTACCCTCAAACATAAATCAAGCCTTATTTGATGAGTTTTGGATCTGAGCCATGTAAGAAGAATTGAATCAATTTGTTAGGAATGATATTTAGGAGTTGATTTGCAGACCTAAAGACTAGAGTGTTGTAGGAATGGGATTTTAAGAATAAAATAAATGACTATGGTAAAGTAGTTAGACATAAGGCTAGATTAGTAGCCAAAGGGTACAATCAGGTTTAAGGAATTAATTTGAAGAGACCTTTGCCCCTGTAGTTATACTAGAATCCATTAGAGTGTTATTAGCCTTTACTTTCTTTAGAGGATTCAAGTTATATCAGATGGATGTTAAGAGTTTCTACCTAAGTGGGGTGATTAAAGAAGATGTAAATAATGAGCACCCCCTAGATTTTGAGAACTCTAAATTTCTAAATCATGTATTCAAACTAAAGAAGGCATTATATGGATTGAAGCAAGCACCTAGAACATGGTATGAAAAGTTGAGCGCATTCCTCCTAAATAGAGCTTTTATTAAGGGTAGTGTAGACGCCATCCTATTCCTAAATAAAGAAGGAGAATATATACTCCTTATTCAAATTTATATTGATGATTACTATTTGGGTCGACAAATAACAATCTTTGTTATGAATTTTTAAAAATAATGAGTGAGAAGTTTGAGATGAGATAATGGGAGAGCTTACATATTTCCTTAGATTTAGTGTGAATCAAAGGGATGATGAATCTTTTCTCATTTAAACAAAATATATCAAAGATATCCTTAAAAGTTATAAGATGGATAATGATAAGAAAATCAATACTCCCATGAGCTATACCATTCAATTAAACAAGGATTCAAATGAAAAATTAGTTGACCAAAAGATATATATAGGGATAATTGGATCACTTCTTTATTTGACTACTACTAGACTTGATATTATATTCAATGTATGTCTCTATGCTAAATTTTAGGTTGATCCCAAAATATCTCATATGAGTGCTGTTAAGATAGTTCTTAGATATCTTTTGGGAACCAAAAATGTAGGAAATTGATATCCAGACATAATACTTATTTTAAAATTATAGGATATTCTAATTCATACTTTGTAGGATGTAGAGTCGAAAGAAAATGTACCTCTATAACCTTTTAATTCATATAACAATCTTTAGTCTCTTGATCCAGTAGAAAACAAAACTTTGTAGCGCTATCTACAGCAGAAGTAGAATATATAGTTGTAGGAAGTTGTGTTTCTCAAGTCCTATGACTCAAATAACAAATTCTTGACCTTGGACTCCATGTCAGTACTATTTCAATCATGTGTGATAAGATTAGTGTCAATTATAATTCAAAAAATCTAATTCAATGCTCCAAGACTAAGTACATAAATATTAAGTACTATTTTATTAGAGATCATGTAACTAAGGGAGATATAGAGTTACATCATATAGCTACTGAAAATTAACTGGAAAATGCCTTTAAAAACCCCCTGCTTTTAAAACCTTTAGCTCATTTAGAACTAGACTAGGAGTTAAAGACATTCATGCTTGAATCATGATAATTTAGAATTAGAAACATAAATATTTTTTGTATATGCTTTTTGTAATTTGCTTTTGTTATTGTTCATGTTTATTTATTTATGATTTATGATTGTGATCTATTTTTGTGTGATTTTCACTTTTTCTTTTCTTTTTAGTGAAGTTTTCCTGATCATCACATACAAACTCAAAATTTTTCACATCGCATTATATGATCCCACATCATCCTGTATGATATTCATAAAATCTTGCATCACTTCTCACATTATATCCAACAACTCTGATTGATCAATTATTGGCGATCGTATTGTACGAACACTCAATTTATATTATATGATACATGTGGCACTCATCTTTGGAAAAATTGAATTTGATCGATATGATATTTAATATCATATTGTATTGTATGAACATCTATTTGTACTATACGATATGACCAGTTAATGATCATCCAGGCTGATGCCTCAGGATGAATGGCTTCACACTGATTGTCCAGTACGATTGTAATCATATTGTACAATAAGATTAATCTTTTGACTAATTAAACTAGATGAATTAAATTCATTGGATTGTATTATATGATGCTACATCATACAATATGATATGGTTGATTTATATTTAAAGGGAGGAAACCTAAGGATTTTCTTCACTCAAATCCTTTCAGTTATTCTACCTTCCTCCACAAGCTCCTCTTCCTTGCAATGGCCGATGGAAAGCACTCAAGAGCTCTTGTAGGAAGTTCTTCCCGATGCCCTATTGATCCCTTCTTCGTTGAAGCAATTGATGAAGAATCCTATCATTGTTACAAGGCTGTCAGGATTGCCCCTTAAAAAATCATAAATCTAAAAGTCCTAACTTTCTAGGAACTTTATCTCTTTGCTCACACCACCTTTCAATTCATTCTTACTATTGCCTTCCCATTTAACTCCAAACTCCTCTTTAAACATTTTGCTAGCCTTCGTATTAATAGTGAGGGCATTACCCTTCAATCTTTTGTGAATATAAGGCCCGTAGAGATCACCTATCAAGACTTTTACCAAATCCTACACCTTTCCACCACAGGTGAAATGCCCATTATTTAACTTTTCTAATAGACTATGATTGAACCCGTATTAACACTACCCTTAGGGAGTCATCCATAAATTACCACATTCCTCATGTCAACACCTTAGATCTAGATGCCCGACTTATTCAACACATCCTTCATAATTCAATCATTCCAAAGCTGGGAATCAGATAAATATCACATATCTTATATCCCTCGCTACATATTTTATAATGGCTGAAATTGATTTTAATGTAGATGATATAATAATTCATACCTTAAAAATCTTACCTATATTCAAGATCCTATAATAAGAGAAAGCCAAATCTTTCCTTAGGTCATTGCATTGCCTTTATCCTTAAATTTAAATATAATCTTCAATTCAATTCCCTGCACCACCAGACCATCTTTCATATTTTTTATTCAAATAGCTCTTTCCACATCCTTCATAGTGCTCGTCATAGAAATGTTTACTATGTTAACCCCGAGCTAAAAGAGAAAGAGGGAGGTTCGGCACTAACACCTATAAACCATCCTTCTCAATATGAGACGCTGCTTTAGAGATTTAATTAGTGGGAGACTCACTTCAACACTTACGTTGTAGAGTAGGACTAGCAGCATGAGTCAAATATGATGTGGGTTTGAGAGCAGTTCGCATTCATTCATCAATATTTTTAATAAACCACCACCTGATCAGAGACATTATTTTTAAATTGACTTTTTATAGTTTTTAAACTATTTTTGTTTTATTTTTAATGTTTTACTTAGTCATTCCTCCTTTTTGGTGATGTCAAAAAGTGATGTATATTGTTGTTGGTAGGTTGTATTTTCTTTTTTGTTATGATTAGTCCGCTACTGTGCATTTATTCCCTACTCATACTGTTTTGTTATTTTTATTCCTCATCATTTTTAAAACAAAAAAAAAACTTTACCTATCATAAAAAAATCAACTAGTAAGGAGGAGCTAATGACATAGCAAAAATAAATTTGAAATCATTACCAATAATATTTATGATCATAAAAAAGGTGGAGATTATTGTAAATTTGGACCCAAATTTATGATTTTGATGATAATAAATATTATT
Organism: Dendrobium huoshanense; assembly: GCA_016618105.1. Lineage (NCBI taxonomy): Eukaryota > Viridiplantae > Streptophyta > Magnoliopsida > Asparagales > Orchidaceae > Dendrobium > Dendrobium huoshanense. The sequence continues at coordinate 45,588,191 of CM028356.1, forward strand.
GGATTCTCTAGTATGTTATCTATTCTTTTTGTTACTATTTGCATGTTTATTTCTCATGCACTAATATTTTAGGTTTATCGTACATTATGCAAATTGATTAGCTCAAGACTGGGTTGAATATGGTTGTGTCTTGAAGAATCTATATTTCTACATTTCTTGAGTCAAGCCATATATTTGGTGGATTCTAAACTGGGTGACCTTGCATATACATACTAAAGGGAGTGAAATAGTAAGAAAATTAGAAGAATGATTTTTTGAATTAATTATATTATGCAAATAAATATCGTACTATATAATTAACTATTCAAAAAATCATTAAAATAACTAATTATGATAATTAAAGTTAGTTAAACTAATCATAATGTATGATACCTATCATATAATATGATCAACTAAAATTAAGATCTTAGCCTCAAATCATAATTTATGCAATACTTTAAAATTCAAAATTTGTACTAATCATACCGTATAATATGAATCATACTATACAATATAATTAAATTTTACCTAAATTAATCCTATAATTAGGGGAACAATTTTGGATTAATTGATCCAGTTAGATTTTATAGGACGATTAGAACCAATCGTACTATACAACCTAATCTTTCCATAAGATGATATTTATTCATCACCAATCGTACAGGATGATAATCCAAGTCATTTGAACTAACCATACTGGATGATGCTTCGCATCGTATTGGATGATCTGCTCAATTTTTTGAGAAGATCATACAGTGCCTTACTCTTTTTAAAATATTAATAGGGTTATTTGAACTAATAGTATTATATAAACTTGATCATATTATACAATTAGAGTAGACATAATTAAATTTTAGGGATTTTGGTAAGGCCTTATATTTAAGCTGTCTAATTAGACTTATTTCAAGTCTTTGGATATTTGGGTTTTCTAAGAGAGAGCTTGGAGAAGAGATCTTGGAGAGCTTAGAGAAGGAGGGAAAAGATGTTGAGTGCGAGGGAGAATGAGTGTGAGGGAATTTCGCACAGTTGCTCTGGGCTAGATTCAGCCATATTTCATCCAAGTATCTTGCTAGGTTTCTTGGGTGTCTCTGGGAAGAAGATTATCCTTCTGAAGGAGGGTAAAAAAGGAGGTTGTGGTTCACTGCCTTCATCAAGAGGATGAAAAAGGAGGTCGAGGTTCTTTACCTTCACCAAAAGGGTGAGAAAGAGGTCAAGGTTCTCTGCTGCACTGGGTTGGTGAGCAGATTATAATGGCTTTTCCACCTAGTTGTTGGGGCTAAAGGAGATACACTAAAGGTTTAGTGCAATACTCGGAAAGGAGGATTCCAAGGAGTAGACATAGGTCATTGTTTGACTGAATTACTATAAAATTCTAGTGAGCTGATTCAAATTTTTATTTTCTTTAGTTTACTTTTTCTACAATTTATTTCTGTGATAATCGCTTGTTGAAAATATGTGATTGATATTGCATTGTGTTGATTAAACTATTATCATCATTATTGTAGCTTTTGATAAGTTTATTAGCTTATGCATCAAGTGATAGTATAGCTTTATTTTTTATTATTGAAAAATGTAAAAATATAAGTTTTGTGTTTTAAAGTAATTAATAAGTTATTAAAACTACCAATTCAACCCCCCCCCCCCCTCCCCCTTGGTGTGCATAGGAATAATTCAATTTTGATTAACTTCCTACATCAAACTTTCATCTTTACCTTCCAAATCATATCCTATTTGATTTGTAAAATATTGTTTGATCACTATTTATCAAGATCAATATGTGTGGCATAGTTTTATTTGTTCTCAACACATATTAGGGGTCCTTTTGTTAAAACTTTTATGTCAAATTGACTTCAATCAAGCAAAGTCAAACCTAATCAGGTTCTATTGGACCCAATCAACTCATTTGAACCCCTTCAAACCTAATTCGGCTCAAATCGGTATCAATTAAGTTTAATTTCCTTAAATTAACTTAATCGACCCATTTTAAGCTTAATTTAACTCAAATCAAGTTTGATACTATTTCAATTTCAAACATGATCAACCCAATTAATTCAATCAAGCCCAAGTTGACTTTCCAAATCAAATTTTGCATCCAATGGGTTTGATCTTCTTGATTTTTTTCTATGCATGTGATTCTTTCATTAAAATCTTGTATCAGACAATCAAATGCAATAAATCTTTCCAAACCCATGAAACTAGGATATGAGTAATTTATCTTTTTTCTTCCATATGAAATCGAGTAAGGTGCTTCATTCAGCTTCTCATCCAGGTCTTCCATCAATCTTCACTAGGTTTTTATTTCATGTGTACTTACTTCCATTCAAGAGAGAGCAAAGAGTGGGAGAAGGGAGAAAAGGTGCTTGGCACCTTCATGTGTATGTTTGTTTGTCCATCCTAGAGGAAATCGAGAAGCCTTACAGGCGTACAGCTCATCCAAAAGAGGAAATTGATCGGGGAGGAGTTTGTGGGATCCTTCATACGTGCCTTGCTCAAGCACATTCAAGTAGCCTATAACCATTATCATTGTGTTTTCTTCCAGTTCAAGAGGGAGATGAAGATAAGGAAACATGTGTTCATGTGCTAGAGCTAGGAAGAACAAGGATCGATTGGCTTTTACTATTTTTGGTCGTTTTCTTCCATATAGAGGAGTGTGGCATGGGTTTCTTTTCATTCTTGCATGTGAAGGAACATCATCCTATCTCCTTCCTTAAAGAGTCGAGGGAACTTGCAATTCGGGGTGTGTGCAGCTGAAAGAAGACAAATATTTTGGGAGTTTCCAATCATAGTTGCTACTATTGTTGCAATTCGGGGTGTGTGCAGCTAAAAGAAGACAATGATAATGTGTAGGATTTCCACCAATTTTTGCTACTCTAGGAGAGCACAGATGCCTGCTAAATGCTTTTCTTCCTATATGTTCATCAATTTTAGCAAGGAGGCAGCGGAGGAAACTTTCAAAGACAATCAAACAACAAGTTCATCTTCCATTCATCCATTTTCTTATCTTTGCAAGGCGAGAGGATATTGGGTCGCACCATGATTAGCTCGTATGAGGTAAAATCTAAATTGCTTAAGAAATTTCATAGGTCTCTAAGCTTTTTAATGTGCTTGACGCTCCAAAAACCTTTAGGTCGCTAGAAACCCTTGCATTTTAATTTCTAAACCCCAAATAAATCCTATGTTTATTGTCCTCTCCATAAAATGGATGAAATCCAATGATTTCCACTTGTTTGCAATCATGAGAGAGTCTGAGGAGGATGTTGATACACATGGGATTGTTATATTAGCATATAATAACCTCCAAATGCTTGTATTGCATTCATATTGCATTCTTAGCTGTCACCAACAAATGATCCATACGTTAAACATTCTTATTGGACTTCAAATTAAATGATAATGTGTAGGTTTTCAAGTGCTATTAGTTACAAATTGCATCTCTTCTCCATAGTAAACCATATTTCATGACAAAATTGACGTATGTTTTGGGGAGTTTGTACATACTAAAAAAATGATAGCCAAGAGTTTGGTGAATGCTTTAATATACTTATATAAAATCAAATTATCATGAGATTTCTCATAAACTCTCAAAGCCTTATATTGTAAATCTCACAGTGCATACAATCAACCAAGTTCATGATTGATGTTCTCACCAAATTTAGGGCACTAAAGTGGCAATCATAATTTGCTTGAAACATCCCAACCCTTGATACTTTGGAAGACAACTAAATAGGCTCATTTAATTCTGCAATGAACATGAGATGAAGTATGGGCCCTCAAAGGCCCATGATCCCTCATATTTCAGAATTAGTTAACCCTATTATGTAACTTTTAAATTTGATGGTTGAAGTGGAATCCCTAAAATTCTTAAAATGCACATTATATGCATACACGTTTAGGTTCCTTAGATAAAATAAAATTGATCTTAAAACCTTTTAGAAGTTGTATGAATAAATCACTCATATTAAAAATGAATCCAAACACTCAAAGAAAAATTAGTAGCTATCTTTCAAATGTTATTTTCCCTTATGTGTGACATTTTGGAGCCTCCTCAAGGCACCAAATGTTCCATTACATGACTCATTGGAGCTTACAACCAAATTATATGTCATCCTCTTCATTTGTTTGGTCCCAAAAAAACAACAAATAATCTTCTTTCTTATTACCTCATAAGTTTACATAGATGTTCTCAAATGAACACTAAAGAAACCAAAAGAGCACTAGTAATTCTTATGAGCAAATTCTAAGTTATTCTAGCCCAATTAGTGAATCCAAAATCAAAAGTTGACCCTCTAGACATAGGACCCAAATTCTAATATCCCTCATTTGCTTAGCCCCAAATTAGGCAAATGAATGCCCCTATTTAAATACCAAAATTGCAAAGAATCTACTCCAATTTGCAATCCCTAAGTTGCATACTTCTTATCTTTTTCTATAACTCAAAAGTTGTAAAAACTAAATTACCAAATCCACTTAACCCATGTTGAGTAAATCAAGCCTACACCCAACCAATTTTTTTGTTGAGTCAAAATTAATAAATATTCTCACCCTAAGTTTAGGAATCAAAGTTCTAGTTTTAACTCATTCACTTAACCCGAGTTAGGTGAATGAAACTCTCTCTTTGGACACCCAAAATTTCAAAGAACCCCTATTAATTTTTAGCCCCAAAATTATAAGCCCTCACTTCTATAGGTTCCAAAATCCCTAGAAGATTTTTTACCTTAGCCCCAAAGCTATAGGTCCCATCTATTTTAATCCAACCTCTAAGATATAGGAGATTTCCCTTTACCTTAGCTTCAAAACTAAGGAAAATTATCCAACCCTTAGCGCCAAATCTTTGGGTCTTTTAGTTTCATTTATTTAATCCACAATCAAGAGAATGATCTTTATCGATATGCCTCTAAATCTTAACTATTTATTTGGACCCAAACCCAATAAAAGCTTCTTCTTCTTTGGCCTCAATGAAAAATTATATACATTTGGCCCAAATCAAATGGAAAATCTCTCTACTTGGATCCAAACTCTAAGTAATTCTTCATTTAACAAAATAAGCGGTTACTCTTCTTGTAACATTTAAAATATAATCTTTAGATGACATTTAGGAGTTTCCTTTTATTTAATTTACCTTACCCAATTATGTGAATTTCATAATGTTCTAAGCTAAACTCTTAAGTCTGTTTACCTTACACTATTAGGTAAACATATCCATTTTATTCTAACACTAATACAATCCTAAAAATTCTTAAAAATTACTTAGATTTTCTTATACAATGGTTAATCATTCTGCTAAAAAAAGGTTGAATGTCGATATTATTGGATCTTAGGATTCCATAAGTAGCACACTTGCCTCATAGTAAGTAATGGACACTTTATGAGTTTTTCATTAGCCTTTTAAATATTAAATAACTAAAATTCAAATAAAAGCTTCAAAGAACAAACAACTTAAAGTGAAATCACCCCTAGATTAAAATTAAATATCTATATATCTTAATAAAATAAAACACCACTTGTATTGTGATCTCTGTTTAAAATTGCGCAATGAGAGGCGCGCCTTTGCGCAATTCCTCCCAAAAATGCCTCATAGCCTACGCAATTCTGGTCTTGCAAGAGGCGTACGCCTCACAGGGGCTGAGGCGCGCCTCAGAGGCACAATTGCGCAATTCCTTGTGAGGCGTACGCAATTCTGGGTAGGGTCCACTCACTTAAAATGAGGTCTTTTTATCTCTTTCACCCGTCTCCTTCAGCCAAACCCGATTTTTTCTCCCTCCCGCACGCTCCAGGTCGCGAAAACAGCTTACGCACGCCATCGGCCTTGCTTCCCGCCGCTCCTCCCGCCGGCGCCGCCCCTCTCCGGCGAAGTGGAAACTTTCGGTCACCCTCTAGGAGTACTCCACATTGGATTTTAGGTATTTTTATTAAGTTTAGGGATATATTTTGCAAGTTTCAGAGAAATTAGGGTTTAGTTTATTTTTATTTTTTTTTTAGTGTATTTGATTTTTTGCTTTAGGAGACATGGTTAGAGGTAAAGAAAAGACGAATACGTCATTGCGGAGGGACCCTTCTTGGAAGTATAGTGTACAAGTTGACATAGGCAGCGGAGAGAAGAGCTATGTCTATTTAAAGTGCAACTTTTTGTGAGAAAGTTGTGAAGGGCGGAGTAACCCGCATGAAGGAGCACTTATCATGCTCTCACAAGAACGTAGCACCTTGTGCAAAAGTGCCGGACAATGTGAAGGAAGAAATAAGTGCTTACATGAAGAAAACTACCACTGTCAAACACTTACAACAGCAGCAATTTGATGAAAGGGTCGACCAAGGTGTGCTTATTTTGGGAGCGAGAGTGGAAAGGGCTCTTCCTTCACTATACATAATAGAGGTGCACGGGGTCCTATGGATCAGTACATGACTACTCCAGGAGCAGATAGAGGAGAAGCAGAGATGATGCCTGCAGCTGGTACTAGAGAGGGTCGGCGACAGGTTTGCATGGACATTGGGAGGTTCTTTTTTGAAAAAGCAATACCATTTAATGTTGCTACATCGTCTGCCTACTTCAGTATGATGCGGTCTGTAGGATTGTATGGAAGAGGGTTGAAAGCACCTTCTATGTATGAGTTGCGCACTTGGCTTAACTCTGCTTTGGGGAAGAAGAGTGAGGGAAAGGAGATAAGAAAGATAATTCTAAATGATAAATTTTGGGCTACTGTAACCTATGCCATTTTGAGCACGAGACCTTAGTGCAAGTTCTACGCTTAGTGGATGCAGAGAAGAAACCAGCTATGGGTTTTATTTATAATGCTATTGATGAGGCCAAGGAGATGATTGCTCACAACTTGGGAGGAGAGGAGGCAAGTTATGGGATATAATTGCATTTTATATGTTTTTTGTACTTTGAGAGTTTTGTTGAACTAATATTTTGTGATTTTCAACTTTGGGACATGATTTTGTTGCATCTACTTTCTTCCTTTCAAGTATTTCATATATCATTTAGATGTTTTTATTGTAAGATACAATATTGCCATTATTATCCTGCAAAAACCCTTAATTTTTCATTTACGCAATTCTGTCTCCGTAAGGCTTACGCCTCAGACCGCCTCGAGGCTTACGCCTCGCCTCACGGACGAAAATCGCCTCGAGGCGCAGTTACGCAATTTTAAACCTTGATTGTGATATACCATATAGCTGGCACAAAATTAGGTGCACATCCTCTAGGCTTGCTAGGATTAGGATTTTTATTTTCTATGTACGTGGTAGATATTTTGCTATGATGTCTTGGATTGTTTGTGCTATGGCCACTTTCCTTTAAGTGGATAGGATAGAGATATATGCTCTTTTCTACTGGTGACCATATATCTAGGTAATTAAAATATAATTATAAAAAAAAATGTTTGCTTATTGATGTTACTTAAAATCCCCCAAAGGTGCATAGCCAATAAGATAGAAATAAGGTTTAGCACTTCAAGTGTCTGGTAATTCTGAGATGTTTCTTTTTTATATATAAATTGCTTCCTAATTTTCTTTTATTTTATATATTTGAGTATTTTCATTTTTAAAACATATTTGTTAGACTTAAAAAGTATTGTAAGCCTACAGGATATAGTTATAGTAGAGATAAACTAGAAGGATAAACATATCCTAAGTTAAGCCTATAGACAAAATGTTGAATGTGCTACATGATTTGATTTAATATTTCTTTAGACAAATTTGCATAATTAGTATTAATTGATCCAAAAAACAAACTTGCACCTGTATTATCAATTTGAGAAAAAAAATGATTTATTTTAAATTCAAACTCGGAGTAGGGAATGTAACAATTATCCTGAAGGACAAAGTCACATTTTCCTATCATTTTAAAAAAATAAGTTGACCAAGGATTAGTTTGATTGATGTCTAGAGGTTTTTCCCCTCGCTTATTGAAGTAAGAAAGGGTTTATTTTATACTAGGATGTTGGGTTCCTATAGAGGCAAGCCGCTACTTTCAATTATATCTTCTAAGAGAAAACTTTCATTTATAGTGGAGATTAAGTTCTAAACTTATAATGCAATTGTATATATAAACAATGTATCTTAAATGTTTTGAAAATATCAATCATCCCTTTAAGAATATCATTAAGTTTTGTAGAAAATATATTTATATTTAACATATGTATAAATTTATTATTTATTAGGATAGAAGGTGTATAAATACCATTGGGCTTATGTCTGCTTGGAATGAGCAGCCAACTAATAACCTAATACACACGCAATCATCATAGATTATCTCTATCCTAAGATATTAAAGGAATAGATCATACTCTATATAGTGACTCGAGATGGGATATTTGACTTTAGGTTTAAATGACACTAACGAGATGACTCGCTAAGAACTCTATATTTTATCTTATTTAATTAACCTAACTAAAATTACTAACCACCAAGCATAAAAATCTTATACCAATACGAATAGAGCAGCATTCTCTGGATGCAAGAGGACCCCACTACGTTATCGTAGGCTTGTGTGTTGGGTTCCTATACATTACAAAAATAAACTATGTGCATATATGCATGATTGGTAAAAAAGTGTTTGGGTATACATTACCCAGTACCGCATCATCCTAGAACTAGTATATGTGTTCTTATAAAGTATGGAGCACATACACCTAGGAAAACTTAGGAATACTGCTACTCACTAATGCCATTTATCACCCATATAATGCAATGCATGCATACAATGTAATAAAGAAAGAACACAATGTATAAAAGAAATTTATTCAATTATTGATTGAAAGACTTACAACAAACTTTGACTTTGTAGAAAAGAAATGCGGTTAGGCACCACCACAACAATCTTTGGTTCTAAGCCTACCATGTATATTGAATTAGATACATCTACTTAGTGCACTCAAGTTCTAGGTCTTCTATGAAATTCCAAAAGAGATTATCCTCCAAAGGAGATGACATCATCTTTTGGAGCCCCATCTATATGTATAAGCAGTTGTATTTGACTATTTTACAACTTAGGATGTTATACAACTCGATCTATATATAAATATACTTTATAGACTCTGATACATGTACATCATACTTCCTAGGTACATTTTCTTTAACTCATGCAAGAAAAAAAAGACATGAAAAGAAAAGCATTAGCATATGATAATAATATGCAATAGATATGTAATATCCTAATACTTCTAATGCAGTCCATAATGAGCCTAAGTGCACCAACAAAAATTAAAATTTGTGACATTCCAGGGTGTAGAAATATAAATAAACACATACAAGGTGCTCTCCAAGCAAAGCATCTGACAATCAATCCACGTCACCGGCCTAACTTAGGCTATAGTTGGTTATCCTAACAAATCATTTAAGTGTGTGAAACAGGTTGTGTGGATTTAGTATGTCCTATAGGGATTTAGTGTTTAAGATGCAAGTATTTAGGATGTTTGTTTAATAAAGGACAAAAGGGGAATTTAATTGAAGTTTATGTTTTTTTACTTTTAAAAAAGAGGGAGAGAACAAAAAAAATTTCAAAATAAGTGACATACCGGCCCCACACCATGAAGCGAAGCAATCATTCGCTAAACAACCGCCCGATCATCTTTTAAAAGTGATGCACAAAGAACAAAGGAGGTTATTCGCAATCCTCTCTCGCTCGTCTCTCTATATCGCATAGAGAGAAGAAAGCGAAACCCTCAAATCCTCTGCTCTCTCCCGATGGTTAGCCCGCACCCGACGACCCAACCTTCGCCTGTCTTCACCTCCCACGCCCGAGCCGCCTCCAACGTTGCCGATCTCGTCATCGTTCGCCTTTGATTCAGCTCCCTGTAGCCATTCAACGTCGCTTCTCGCCGCTTCCCATTACTGTTTGACGTTGTTTCCTTGGCCCCTTTCCCGCCACTGTCCGACGTCATCAATTCATGGGAGGTATAGAGATTGCATGTGAAGCTCCTTCGACTCCTCCCCTGCTCGCGAGTCTCTACTCGGCCAAACCCCCTCCTCTGTGCGTGACTTCTACCTCCAAGCCATACCCGATCGGGCTCCTCCTCTTTTTGTTTATGTGTAAAATGTGTATACACATATAATTATAATTATAATTATAATTGTAATTATAATGTTTGAAAGATATATATATATATATATATATATATATATATATATATATATATATATATATATATATATATATATATATATATATATATATATATATATATATATTCTTTCAACCAGATATCGAAGACCCTACGCTGTCGACCTTATGTGCGGGTGGGAAGAAATACGGCAGTGTCGTCCTGATTTCTCTCTTGGTGGGGAGGAACGCCGGGAGGCTGCTGAAATTTCCTGAAAATCTATTTTGAAATAATTGGAGAAAGGAATGAATTTTAATTAGTTATTTTTCAATTATTGAGAATTATTTAATTAAAAAAATTATTATTTAGTTGAAACTAATTAAAATTAATTTATTTAAATCAATTATTTGACAAATTAAATTAAATTGGTTATTCGAGAGAACTAAAAAGAAAATTTGAGAGTTTTAAAATAGGAGGACTTTTGTAATTCTGAATGTTTTAAAATCTAAAGCAAATTAAATATAAAAGCAATTTAAAACTTTTGAAAGCATTTTTAACTAAATCAATTGGAGCAATTTTAAAAAAAAATGCAATAAATAAAAGGAAAGGGGGAAGGGAAGTTTCCACTAAATGATATGTACAACATTGACCCTCAAAATCGCCAAAACTCTCAAACTCTCCAAAGCTCTCAAACTCTCCAATACTATCAAACTGAACTTCTCTGCAAGTTCTCCTGTACGAGCTCCTACAACTACTTATGGATTTTATCCCTTGAACTGCTGCAAGCACCACTTGCCTGCAAACAAACAAAACAAGAGTAAGTACATCATAAATAAATTGAATGAATGCTGATAAATCTAAGCTACAGCAGGTAGAATAGAGTAATAGAAACCAAGAAAGCTGAGTACAAAAAGCTAGTAGTGTAACAGTGCTAGAAAGTGTTAGAAAACTAGTAGGAAAAAGAAACTATGAGCATAGAACAACCAAAACACTAAGGAAAGTGTCAAACCCCTCAAAATGAAACACTGATGTCAAAACAACAAACACACATTCAAATCCAAACAAAATATTTGGGCAGCCTTGTTTACAAGAACTTGGTTGTAAGACCCACTACCCGGTAACAATCGTAGGAAAGTTGTAAGCCCGATCTTAGGGGAAAGTTTTAGGTAACATTGACCTAACTCGTAAACCCATATTAAAACCCCCAGCCACTTCTAATATAAGTCGTAAGTCTGACATATGAGGTAAACGTTTAGGTGATAATACAGCCCTCGACCCCTAATTTGGGCAGCCTAGTCTATATGGCTTGGTTGTAAGACCCACAACTCGGACCGCTTAGCTTAAAGTGCTAGGACGTAAGACCCATCATTAAGAAACTTCTAAGGAAGCAATAAGATCTACCTAACTAAAATATTTGGGCTATCTTCAATTGAGGTCGTAAGTCCCACTAATTCGGATTTATTTCTATGAAAGTTATAAGTCTCAATCTAAATTTAAATAATTGGACATCCTAGTCTATAGGATTAGGTTGTAAGACTCATTATTGGGAAAATTCTAATTGAAGTCATAAGCCCCAACATTTTAGGAAAATTACTAAATAAATTATAATGAACCTAAAACCCAAACAATCAAATTCAAACCTTTGGGCATCTTAATCTAAAAGATTAAGTTGTAAGACCTGCTTTTCAGGCTACTTCCTAAGGGAAGCCATAAGTCCTACCCAAATAATTAAAACCTCCGGGCAGCCTCACTATAGAGTTAGGCTATAAGACCCATCCTTGGGCCACTTATAGATAGAGTAATAAGCCCCAATTCTAAATTCAAATCTTCATGCTTCTTTCTAAGTAAGTTGTAAGTCCCAAACTAAATCTAAATCCCTGGGATTACTTTCTACAAAAGCCATAAATCCCAATCTAAATTCAAACTCCTGGGCTACTTCCTAAGGAAGCCGTAAGTCCCGCTCCAATCCAAACTCCTAGGTTACTTCTAAATGAAGTTATAAATCCCAAACTAAATCAATATCTTAATATTCTAATAGATGTAAACCCCAAAATACTTAATTAAATTAAAACCCAAATCTAACCACTTCAATCTACTCGGGATCACTGAGAGGAGGAAACCCATGGCTGCTCATCAGATTCCCTAGACACTATGGTCAATGATTGTTAGTGTTAGTAGACTGAAATCTATGGTATACTCGGGATGATGGAACCATGGGATCTTTATCGGTTTATCACCATCTTCCCACTTTTGAGACTAAAATTAACTAAAGCTTATTCATCCTTAATCGAGAGTTCCTCTTATGTAATAAGAGGGGTAATTAATTATGAGTGCTTGCACTCATAGAAGTAAGGACCCCAGATCTATAAATCCTAACACTACCCTCAGGGGAAATCTGGTTAATTTCAATCTGACTTAAGGGAAGTGGAATCCTACGACTGCAAAGTGGGATTCATGCATTCGTATCATTTTTCTTGTGCCAATAGATTTCTGATGACTCCGTGGGGATTGCTTTTCTCTCCATATTTGGATGAAAAGACAGTTCATGTTTAGTCTCGATTAATAAAATATCTGAAATAATTATAGATGTTCATTCATCACAAGCTTGTGTTTTCTTTTCCAGCAGAATTCAGGTTGACTCTAATCCCTATAAGTTCTGTTGGTAGGTTGATAACATGACACCTACAAAGTCCTTCAAGACTATGAAACTGGGTGAGAGAGCTAGAGTGCAGTTCCCTCAAGCTATTCTGAACACAAGCTATGCTGGAGAAACCATTCAATTCGAAACTATTTTCGAAGTCATGCAGTTTGAACAGTTCCTTCCTGAGAATCCTATTAGCATGCCTACTGCCAAAGGTGTCCCTAAGAAGCCTACTTCTGAAGACATTAATGAGAAGGCTCCTAAGAGGGCCTCTATAATTTCAAGGCTCTCTATGACACCTACTACTGCTCCAGTAATTCAAAAGAAATTTTCTAATCCCAAGCTACAATCTTTTGGTGTGAATACAAATGATTCAGAACATAATTCAGAATGAAGTGTCTGAAGAGTACAATGCTGAAGTTCCTGATGTAAGTGTTAAGCTTTCCATAAAAGCCAGAAGAAAGGACAACGCTCACTTATGAGCTAATGGCTGGGTGGTCGAGACCCTTAAAGAGTCATCATCGTAATTAGAGGCAAATGTACTAATCAATAACTGTTTTGAACCGTAAAAATGGTAAAAAGGAATGATGATAAAGGCCACTAAAAGTCTTTTTGGGAGACTTCACGTTAGCAATGACTACCACAAAAGAAGGAAGCCTCTGCCTCTTCTAAGATATATAAAATGCTGAATGCTGTCAAAGACAGAAATTTACAAAGGAGGCTGAGAAAATCTATCATTGAAGTCATCTCTTTCAATGCTGCTAGACCTCAGAATAGTTATGAAGAGGAGTTTAAACGTCCTCCCTACTATTGAAAGAAAAAAGAATTATGTCCTAATATGGGTCAACACCCATATTACATAATAAAACAGTCGGGAGAGCCTTCTGATAGTCAACATGTAAAAGGTTATAAACGAAGATATGATGAACGAAGGCCCCGACAATGGTATAATGAATATGTCCATTCAGAGGTACATTCCGATGTTGGTGGTCATCGATATGTGACTCCAAGAAGACAGTAAATTTGGGTTCCAAAAAGACCCAAATAACCTTGAGCTCAGAAAGATGACTTCCATAAAGAAATCTATAAATGGCGACTTAAATCTCATGTCCAGAAGTTGTCCCATAATAAGGAGACTTCTGTTGATATGATTACACCAAAAGATGAAAGTCGTCATGTCAATAAAGAATCCCCCGACTCTCCAGTCATACATTGGAAGCGGCGGTCCCAACTTGGAGAAGATCATGAGTTGGAGGAAAATAATAATTACTATGATAATGTGGAAGAAATGGAAGAGGGTATTGGCCTCATGGACGTTGAAGTTATCCGAATGGTTGATCATATACCTGATCGAGCTAATCAGCGATATACTCGTAGAAGTCCAGCATTAAATCTGCAAAATGAAGAACAACTATGAGAAGACCAAGAACAAGCAACAGCTGTGAATAGAGCTCCACAACTATAAGAAGTTGAGGAGGAAGAAGCTGAAAAAATCATAAAGAGGTTGTAAGCAAAAATGCAGTCTATGCAATAGAAGAAAGATCAGGAAATCCATCATTTAAATGCTCGTCTTGATGAGATGAGTAACATGATAAAACAGTTGTTTGGACAATTGGGCATGAGGGCTGCAAATAATTTACCAACTATAACAAATTCTTAAGGGAATATTCAAATTACTCTTGATGCATTGGTACCTCCTGACAGGAGATCAGAAGTGTTATAGGATCCAAATTTGATAGCTTCTAAGGAAGACGAAATGGTTAGCAAATCTCAAATTGAGAATCTCACCAGTCAAAAGGTTAAAGAAGCTATTGCTTATAAAGCTATTGAAGCCTTGGTCGGAAAAGGTCATCCATATCTGGTAGAATATGACCAAGAGAAATATCCAAAGGGGTACATAGTGCCAAAGTTCAATTTTTTTGACGGTATGTAAATCCTCATCAACATCTGGCATAATTCAAAGCTACCTATGGAAATACATGAGGCAATGATGCTTTATTACTACGAAATTTGTCAGTAGTTTAACAGGTACAGCTTTTGAATGATATGCTGAATTACCCAACGACTTAGTGAGAATATTCGCCGAATTAGATACGATGTTCATTAAAAGATTTTCCAGTGCAACAAAGAAGGTGAATATTACTGATCTCGCTCTTGAGAAAAGAAAAAGAGAGGAATCAGTCATCAAGTACATAACCAGGTGGAGAAATCTCAGCATGAAACGTGAGCAATAACTCACTGAGAAGCATGCTGTCGAGTTATTACTGGGAAATATATATGATTATTTGGCTGCATATATGGCGATGGCTACAATCAATACCTTTCAGGAGTTACTTGATCGTGTAACCAAATTTGAAAGGTTACCCAGGCCTAGAAGTGTTGGTCTTAATTATAACAATAATCCACTAGGGAAAGGAAAACATATCAAGATCTATGATCCAAAAATAAGTGAGGTGAATACCACATTCCCCTCTTCCTTAGAGAGGAAAGAAAAAGAATATTCAATGAATCTGTCAAAGATGTTAAAACAAACAAGAGAAAGGCAAAGGCCTTTTACTTACAAGAGAAAATCAATAAGCCGTATTCTTTCAAAAAAGAAGTACGAGTAAGATTTTTAGGCAAGCCCTAAAACTCGGCCTTCAATTACTAGAATCCTGCCGATCAGAACAGGCTGGCATGACTGATGAATTACTGTCTGTATCATAGGATCATAAGCCACCCAATCGCAGACTATTTCATATTCAAAGATTGGGTCAAAAGGAATTATCAGAATGGTGAACTTATACTTTCTTGTCAATCCTAAGAGAGAGAAGACCAATGTTATCTCCTCTACACCATGTCAAAGCACAAAGAATGAGAAAGGGAAAACACCCCAGGAAGATGAAGGTGGTTGGGAGATCTTTATCTCTAAGAAAACTAAATAGATGATGAATGTACTATTGGCCATTGAAGGCATTAATCGTAAGAATGACTTAGAATTGGAAGTTGATCCAAGACTCCTTTCTTCAAAGAACCTAGTGGTACGAAGGCCCAATTCAAGCAAGAAGCTTTGAAATATTTCAAAGATCAAAAAGGAAAGAGTAAACCTAAATCAAAATCTCAGAAAGAAAAGAAGAAGAAGTTAATAAAGCAGAACACTGTGGTTTAAAAATACATTGACTCCATCGATGAATATCAGCAACCTCTAAGGCATCCTGTCAGGTTAGATGGATATATGGCTGATTTATTTCTTGACTCAGAGTCAGAAAAGGAATAGAGCATTCCAATAGAGACCTGCTGATTCATAAATCAACGAGGTGGAAGAGCTGCAAGAGGACGCAATGAACCTCTTGCTATATATAAAGCTAATGTGAAAATGCCTTCTAAGGAAGTACATTCTACATCAGCACCTTTCACTAATTCAGATAAAGAATTATATTTTCTCGATGAAGAAATTGATCATAAGGGAAAGAACATGCCTAAAGAAAAATGCCCAAAACTCGGAAATGGATCAGACTCCTAGAAAGTTGGTGATATGAAAATTTCAAAGAATTCCCAAGCTGAAGCTAGTTCATTTTCAGAGGTGAGACAAATCAAGCTGAGAAGTGGAAAGCAAGTTCCTCCACCTCAAAATAAAATAAAGGATAAGGAGAAGAACGTTCAACTCAATGAATCCATTCAAGAGCCTCCTAAACCCAAGATGGCCAGTGTAAATATGGATTACAACATATTATCACATCTCCGTAAACTACCTGCACTGTTGAGTGTCTATGACGCCCTTCTGATGTCTAAGAACATTCGGAAAACACTTATTAAAGCTTTGCAAAATCCTGAGCAATACGAGACATTATTTGTTGAGCAAAACTTGAAAGAAGCTTTGCATACACAGAATACTGCTACAATCACTTTCTATGATAATGATCTGCTTCTGGGAACTATAGATCATAATCGGCCACTATATTTTACTGCGAAGAGTAACAATATTGAAAGAAATATAATTTTGATTGATCCAGGTTCCTCTATTAATCAAATGAGTCTCAAAACGCTTATAGATTGGCCCTGGATGTCCAGTATTTGAACAGAAGCACGATATTTCTGCAAGGATTCAATGAACAAGGGCAAAGAACCCTACGATCTTTGGTCTTGCCTCTAAACTTTAGAGAACATAATACAGAGGCAACATTCCACATCATTGATTCCAACACATCATACAAGGCCCTTCTTGAAAGACCATGGTTCCATGAGTATGGTATAGTGCCTTCAACACTTTATCAATGTATGAAATACATTCGAGACAATGAAGAATATCACATTGATGGGAATGAACAATCATTCTTGGTGCATAAAGTCAAAATCTATAATGACACCAAGTAGTTTATAACTCAAAAGTCAAAAGGCAAAGAGCTTTCAAAAATCCAAGCCCTTACACTGGACAAGAAAATGCTGAAAGATAAAGGCAAGAATAAATCAAAGCAAATTTGTTTAGTACCTCATCTCAGTAGTGATACAAAAGAAGATGATATCTCTACAACTTTTAAACACTTGATCATTGGGAAAAGAAAGAGTGAACTATCCTCCATCCCTTTTGATTATGAAGCTAATCACATAAATAAGGTACAATGTTCAAGCAAACCAACCATTGAAGGAGAAGAAGAATTCATGTATCAGCATAAGGGTACTACAAAATCTCATGAGGAAGGGGATCCAAGTCCCAGTTCCATATCTAAGAAATTACAGAAAGTATCAATTTCAATGATAAGGGTGTCTAAAGAATAGATATTTGTAGATATCATCAAAATAATACCTATGTCGGTGGCACATTCCAAAACATTGACTACCTCTCCAAATACAAACATAGAAATGTTAAAAACTTTCTATGTTCCCTCCAAAAGAGGTCTTAATGAACGTGGATCCATTTTCTATGAATCAAGAATAATACCACATCACATTACTCATGAAATAGAAAATGAAGATGAATGGGATTATGAATATATGTGGATTATTATTCCTCAATACCCTTCACCCATTATGAGAAAGTTGATAGAAAGAAGAATCTTTTTCGTGCAAACTCTCAAATAAGCTTGTTATTTCAGAAAGCCTTGACATAATGAGCAATCACAAAAGCCTATTGGCAATGGTTTGTCTACAACCTGGGGCCTTGGATATGCTTGGCATTCACATCTATATGAGCAACATCCTATCATTATCTGGAGTGCCTTCAATATATGCGTCTTACATATGCAACCTCCTACAATATTATAGACAAGGAGGAGAGACTATCAGAGTCTGAAAATCATGCAAAGATTTAATTATGGATTTGAAAGAAGCTCCGAAAGAATTTGAAGAAGGTGGCCAAGCTATTGTGGATGAGCTCAAAGAAATAAACTTGGGTGCTGAAGAAGATCCAAAACCTACATTCATCAACTCTAATCTCTCACAAGATAAAGCAAAGGAGCTAAGAATAGTACTTCTCGAATATAAAGACTATTTCACATGGAACTACACAGAAATTCTTGGTTTATTACCAGAGGTGGCAGTGCATAAACTCTCTATCGATACAAAAATACCGCCTGTTAGGCAAGCACCCAGGCGAATGCGACTTGAAATTGAAGAACAAGTCATTGCTGAAACCAAGAAGCTTATTGAAGCTAGTTTTATTCGAGAAGAGAAGTATGCTAACTGGATCGCTAATATCATTCCAGTGAAGAAGAAGAATGGTTAAATTCGTGTCTGTATAGACTACTGGGATTTGAACAAAGCATGCCCAAAAGATGATTTCCCACTTCCTAATACAGAACTTATGGTCGATAACACATCAAATCATGACATGTTCTCATTCATGGATGGATCATCGGGATATAATCAAATCAAAATGGATCTAGAGGATGAAAAATATATCTTATTTCGAACTCCCATTGGCTTATATTGCTACAAAGTGATGTCATTTGGTTTGAAGAATGCTGGAGCTACCTACCAAAGAGCGATGACTCGAATCTTTGACGATCTTATCCATAAATTTGGTTGTAAAAAAGAAAAGATCAACATGAACATATAAATGATCTCAAAACTGTATTCGAAAGAATTCGCAAATTCAATTTAAAAATGAATCCGCTTGCGCTTTTGGTATGTCATATGGTAAATTTCTTAGATTTATTATACGCCATAAAGGTATCGAAATTGATCTTGATAAAATTCAAGCAATAGTGGAAATTCCACCTCCAAAAACTCTAAGACAACTTCGTTCATTACAAGGAAGATTGGCATATATCCGAAGATTTATATCTAATCTCTCGGGTAGATGCCAACCCTTTTCATGATTGATAAAGAAAGATATTCCTTTCATGTGGGACGATGCTTGCCAAGAGGTATTTAATAGTAGAAAGTAATATCTATTAAATCCTCCAATCCTTGATGCCCCAATCTTAGGGAAACCCCTAATCCTATATACAGCTGCTCTTGAAGAATCACTCTGAGCATTGCTAACACAAACAAATGAAGATAGAAAAAAATTTCCCTTTATTATATGAGCCGATGATTAATAGGGGTAGAATCTAAATATTCACCAATTGAAAAGCAATGCCTAGCATTGATCTTTGCCACTCTAAAACTACGGCATTATATGTTATCCCATAAAATCACTTTAATATTTAAAGTGGATTCAATAAAATTTCTAATGGCTAGACCCACTCTCACAGGTCATCTAGCTAAATGGGCTATCTTGCTAATGCAATTTTACATAACATATATGCCATAAAAAGTGATGAAAGGACAAGCTCTAGCTGATTTTCTAGCAGCCCATCTTTTACCTTTAGATTCTCCACTCAACGATGAATTACCAGATGAACAAACACTTGAAGTGGAAGAAGGAGAAAATCTGTAAGAATGGGAGCTCTATTTTGATGGAGCTTCATCAATAAAACCATCCAAGCCACCTAAATTTTCAACAATCCAAGTGGGCATTAGCCTTATATTCATTACACCGCAAAAAGGAATACTCTGATATTCTTATAGCTTAACAGAACCTCACACTAATAATGAGGTTGAATATGAAGCTTTAATAGATGGTCTTGAGTTGGAAATTAATATGAAGATAGAGAAACTCCATATATATGAAGATTCTTAACTCATAATCAAACAAATAATAGGTGCTTTCAAAATAAATAAGCCTGAATTAATCTCTTATCATGAATATGCACTAAAATTTCTACAAAAAATTCCTAAGGTAACACTCACAAGGATTACGAGTAGTGAAAATAGAAAAGCTGATGCACTGGAAAGCTAGCTAAAGAACTAGCAAATCCACATAAGGATCCAATTTTCGTAACTATTCAAAATAGGCATGCGTTAACTCCAGCTATCATACAAGATGATGAAGGAAAAAAAATGTAAGAAAGTCTGGCTATAACTGATGAAAATGATTGGAGACCCATTCATTAGATATTTCAAGGAAGAGAGATTACCCAAAAATAAATATATGGCTTCTTAAATATAAGGAAGAGCATTAAGATATGCTTTTGTGAATAATATATTATATCGTAGATCATTTGATCAAATGTGGCTACGATGTTTAGGTCCTGATGAATCCCAAAAGGTCATAAGTGAAGTTCACGAAGGATTGTATGGTGCACACCAATCTGGACCAAAAATGAAAATCAAAATCAAACGTATGGGATACTATTGGCCAAGTTTGGTTCAATATTGCATCAACCATGCTAAAAAGTGCCATCAATGTCAAGTGCATGGAGATATAATGCATCGACCTCCCAATCTGCTACATCCTACAGTATCATCATAGCCATTTGAAAGCTAGGGCCCTTATATAATAGGTCCAATAGAACCATCTTCTTCTTTAGGACATCGGTTTATCCTAGCTGCCACTGATTATTTCTCAAAATGGACAGAAGCAATTCCCTTACGAGAAGTTAAAGCAGACAATGTGATGAAATTCTTTCGAGATAACATTATGTATCAATTTAAAGTGCCATGTCGAGTTATATATGACAACAGTACAACCTTTAAAAGCACCAAAATTTATCGATTTATAGAACATCATAAAATAGACTAGCGTTATTCATCAATATACAATCCAAGAGCCAATGGTTTGGTCGAAGCATTCAACAAAAAAATTGGTTAAACTTCTCAAGAAAATTCTCTCTAAAAATAAGAGAGAGTGGCATAATAGATTGACAGAAGCTCTCTGGGCATATCGTACTACTTATAAAACTACGACGCAGGCCACCCCATATTCATTAGTTTTTGGAATCGAGGCAATATTACCCCTGGAGGTCGAGTTGCCATCTCTTTGTATTGCTGTTCAATACAAATTAATGAAAAAAGAAAATAATCTTCTATGACTTGAAGAACTTGAAGTTCTTGATGAAACTAGACTTCAGGCTTAGCAAAGTTTAGAATCCTACAAAGCAAGAATGACTAGGGCCCATGATAGAATGGTTCATCCTAGAAGCTTCAAAGAAGGTGAGTGTTCTGGTTCGTTGAAGACCTATAATCCCTCATCGTCGCCTTGGTGGAAAATTTGATCCAATATGGGAAGGACCCTTCATCATTGAAATAATGTATGAACGAGGTGCCTATCAACTCATAGACCTAAATGGTCAAAGGCCCATGCCACCAATAAATGGTCAATATTTAAAGAAATATCACACATAAAGATATTATGTGTGTAAATTTACCTAAATAGAATCTCAAGCTCCTCCTGAAAGATAGGAGTCAATTTTTATATCCTCCTGCAATGAGAGAAATAAAATTCTCTCCCCTCTTAAAAGACAGGAGACAATTTTTATATTATCTCTAGCAATGTATAAGATAAATTTAATCCCCTCCTAAAAAGTTGGGAGGTAATTTTATACCCTTTACCAAATAAAATAAGGAAATTATGAAAACTTTTATGCTCATAAAACCTACAGGTCGAGCTAAATCCATAAAGTTCAATAATTCTAAGGGTTGAACTTTGAAAATCTTTTAAGCTCATAAACCTAATGGTCGAGCTAAATTCACAAAGTTCAATAAGCCTAAGAGCCAAACTTTAAAATCTTCTAAGCTCTTACACCTAAGGGTCGAGCTAAAATCCATAAGGTTCAATAAGCCTAAGGGCCGAACTTTGAAACCGTCTATGATCATAAACTTAAGGGGTCGAGCTAAAACCAATTACTTCAACAAGCCTAAGGGTCGAACCTTCAAAATTTCCTATGCTCATAAACCTAGGGGTCGAGCTAAAACCCATTGGTTTAATAAGCCATAAGGGCTGAACTTTTGAATCTTCTATGCTCATAAACCTAAGGGTCGAGCTAAAACCCATTGGTTCAATAAGCCTAAGGGCTGAACCTTTGAATTTTCTATGCTCATAAACCTTAGGGTCAAGTTAAAACCCATTGGTTCAATAAGCCTAAGGGTCAAACCTTTGAATCTTTTATGCTCATAAACCTAAGGGTCGAGCTAAAACCCATTGGTTCAATAAGCCTAAGGGCCAAACTTTTGAATCTTATATGCTCATAAATGTAAGGGTTGAGCTAAAACCTATTGGTTCAATAAGCCTAAGGGCTGAACTTTGAAATCTTCTATGCTCATAAACCTTAGGGTTGTGCTAAATCCACAAGATTCAATAAGCCTAAGGGTCAAACTTTGAAATATATTATGCTCATAAACCTAATGGTCGAGCTAAATCCATAAAGTTTCATAAGCCTAAGGGTTGAGCTAAAATATATGTTCAACAAACCTAATGATTGAATCTCTAAAAATCATATATGCTCATAAACCTAAAGAGAATATGGGAAGAACGAGACCTCAAATATACTGCAACAAATCTATTGTGTAAAAGTCACACAACATATTTGTTGGGAGGTAATTTATTGACTTAAGAGAGAGGGAGAGAGAGAGAGAGAGAGAGAGAGAGAGAGAGAGAGAGAGAGAGAGAGAGAGAGAGAGAGAGAGAGAGAGAGAGAGAGAGAGAGAGAGAGAGAGAGAGAGAGAGAGAGAGAACAAAAAAAGTTCAAAATAAGCGACATACCAGCCCCACACCACAAAGAAAAGCAATCCTTCGCTAAACAACCGCCCGATCATCTTTTAAAAGTGATAGACTAAGAACAAAGGAGGACATTCACAATCCTCTCTCACTCGTCTCTTTGTATCGCATAGAGAGAAGAAAGTGAAACCCTCAAATTCGTCCGCTCTCTCCTGCTGGTTTGCCTACACCCTATGACCCAACCTCCGCCTGTCTTCGCTTCCCATGCCCGAGCCACCTCCGACATTGCCGCTGTGGTCATCATTTGGCTTCTATTCGGCTCCATGCAGCCATTTGACGTCGTTTCTCACGGCTTCCCGTTGCTGTTCGGTGTTATTGCTTTGGTCCCTTGCCCGCCGTTGTCCAACTTCTTCAATTCGCGGAAGGTATAGAGATTGCATGCGAAGCTCCTTGGACTCCTCCCCTGCTCGCGAGTCTCTACCCAGTCGAATACCCTCCTCTGTGCATGACTTTCGCCTCCAAGCCATGCCTGATCGGGCTCCTCCTCATTTGTTTATGTGTAACATGTGTATACACATATAATTATAATTATAATTGTAATGTTTAAGAGAGAGAGAGAGAGAGAGAGAGAGAGAGAGAGAGAGAGAGAGAGAGAGAAAGCAAGTGTCGAAGCACCAGCCGTCATACCTTAGGTCCGACCGGGATGGTTTGAAATTGAAGACCTACGTCGTTGATTTTAATCCGGGCAAATGGTTTTAAATTTGAAGACACCAAGCCCCCGTATCTTAGATCCGGCCGAGATGGTTCCAAATTGAAGATCTCACGCAGTCGATCTTAGATCCTGGTGAGATGGTTTAAAATCGAAGACCCAATGCCGTCGACCTTAGGTCTAGGTGGGAAGAAATTACGGCAGTGCCGTACCGATTTCTCCCTCGGTGGGGAGGAGAAGCCGGGAGGCTGCCAAAATTTCTTGAAAATCTACTTTGAAATAATTAGACAAAGGAACGAATTTTAATTAGTTTATTTTCATTTAGTTGGATTGACAAATTAAATTAAATTAGTTATTCGAGAGCCTTTTGTAATTCTGAATGTTTTAAAATCTAAAGCAATTTAAATATAAAAGAAATTTAAAATTTTTGAAAGCATTCTTAACTAAATCAATTGGAGCAATTTTAAAATAAAAATACAATAAATAAAAGGAAAGGGGGAAGGGAAGTTTCCACTAAATGATATGTACACCATTGACCCTCCAAATCGCCAAAACTCTCAAACTCTCCAAAACTCTCAAACTGAACTTCTATGCAAGTTCTCCTGTACGAGCTCCTACAACTACTTGTGGATTCTATCCCCTGAACTGCTGCATGCACCACTTGCCTGCAAATAAACAAAACAAGAGTCAATACATCATAAATAAATTGAATGAATACTGATAAATCTACGCTACAGTAGGTAGAACAGAGTACTATAAAGCAAGAAAGCTGAGTACAAAAAAGCTAGTAGTGTAACAGTGCTAGAAAACTGGTAGAGCAGTGAAACACTGTAGTAGGAAAAAGAAACTAAAAGAGTGACTCTGATGTCAAATCAACAAACCCACATTCAAATCCAAACAAAATATTTGGGCAGCCTTGTTTATAAGAACTTATTTGTATGATCTATTACCTGGCAACTTTCGAAGGAAAGTAGTAAGCCCGATCTTAGGGGAAAGTTTTAGGTAAAATTGACCTAATTCCTAAACCCTAATTAAAACCCCCAGCCACTTTTAATAGAAGTCGTAAGTCTGACCTCTGAGGGAAACGTTTAGGTGATAATACATCCCTAGACCCCTCATTTGGGCAGCCTAGTCTATAGGGATTGGTTGTAAGACCCATAACTCGGGCCGCTTAGCTGAAAATGCTAGGTCGTAAGACCCATAATTAGGCAACTTATAAGAAAGCAATAAGATCTACCTAACTAAAATATTTGGGCTACCTTCAATTGAGGCCGTAGGTCCCACTAATTCGGACTACTTTCTATGAAAGTTATAAGTCCAAATCTAAATTTAAATCATTGAGCATCCTAGTCTATAGGATTAGGTTGAAAGACCCGTTATTGGGCAAATTCTAATTGAAGTCGTAAGCCCCAACATTTTAGGAAAATTACTAAATAAATTGTAATGAACCTAAAACCCAAATAATCAAATTCAAACCTTTTGGCATCTTAATCTAAAGGATTAAGTTGCAAGACCCGCTTTTAAGGCTATTTCATAAGGGAAGCCATAAGTCCTACCCAAACAATTAAAACCTCCAGGCATCCTCACTATAGAGTTAGGTTGTAAGACCTATCTTTGGGCCACTCAGATATAGAGTAATAAGCCCCAATTCTAAATTCAAATCTCCAGGATACTTTCTATGAAAGTTGTAAGTTCCAAACTAAATCTAAATCACTGAGTTACTTTCTATGAAAGCTATAAATCCCAATCTAAATTCAATCTTCTGGGCAACTTCCTAAGGAAACCATAAGTCCCGCTCCAATCAAAACTCCTGGGTTACTTCTAAACAAAGTTATAAATCCCAAACTAAATCAATCTCTGCATATTCTAATAGATGTAAACCCCAAAAATACTTAATTAAATTAAAACCCAAATCTAACCACTTCAGTCTACTCGGGATCCCTGAGAGGAGGCAACCCATGGCTGCTAATCAGATTTCCTAGACACTATGATCAATGATTGTTAGTGTTGGTAGACTGAAATCTATTGTATACACAGGACGACGGAACCATGGAATCTTGATCGGGTTTACCTCAATCTTCCCACTTTTGAGACTAAAATTAACTAAAGCTTATTCATCCTTAATCGAGAGTTCTCTCTTACGTAGTAAGAGGGGTAATTAACTATGAGTGCTTGCACTCATAGGAAGTAAGGACCCCAGATCTATAAACCCTGACACTACCCTCAGGGAAAATCTAGTTAATTTTAATCTAACTTAAGGGAAGTGGAATCCTACGACTGTAAAGCAGGATTCATGCATTCGTGTCATTTGTTTTAGCCAACAACCGTTATATATATTTGGATTTTATTATTTAAATTTTTAATGGATGGAGTTGATTATTTAATTATAAAAAATTTATATATTACTAACTCCAAAGTGCAAGGGATACTAATTTATAAATTATAGAAGGCTTGTAAATGAAATGCAATCATCCCCATATAGGATAGATGATCACATAAAGCCTTAGAAGATAACTATTTATAGTTTATTAGGAGTAGAAAGAGGGACCCTTCAATCCAATACACATGCCCTCCAAGTAGAAGTAAGCATTATGTATAGGGTTAGAGTGCTATTTTTGTTTAATTAAGGGTTATAAAAATGTATACATATAGGCCTTCCACTAGTGGAGGCTAGCATGGTACATAAAATCCTAGATTGATTATTAAATTTTATTAAAATCCCTTAATCAAATTATGTGTGTGCTCTCCAAATGAAATCAAACTCCATATAAAGGGACCAATGGATAGTTTAGGTGTATCAAAGGCTTCTAAATTTAATGCTAAAATGCTCTCCAAAAGGAATTAAACATTAAGCATGAAAGCTTTAATATTTAATTGATATTAATTATCAAATTTACTTGATTAAAAATATATTTTAAAAAATAAATTATTAAATTAATTCTATTCTTATTTTTTCTATTTTTTTTTTGAATTTTTCTAATTTTTATTGAATGATTTGGACTTTTTAATTGATTATTAAATTTAATTAATTTTAATTAATTATTAATTAATTATAATTAAAATTTATTTAAAATTTTTATTTAAATTTGTATAATTAATCTCTGAATTTTAGTAAATTTTTATATATTTTTGAATTATTTTTTATATTTAATTAATTATATTAAGAAATTATTTATTTAATGAACTAATATTCAATTTTAATTGAACATTTTTATTTAAAATGGAATTAATTATCTCTGATTTTATTTTATTTTTATTTAAAAATTTATATATTTTTTAATTTATTTTTTTTATTTTTAATGAATTTATTTGATTAATATTTAATTGAAGGGTAATTAATTATTAATTAAATTATAATGAAATTGATATTTGGATTTTTTATTATAGATGTAATTTGGATTTGATTCAAATTTATTTTATATTTTTATAAATTTTATTTGAATTATTGTGAATTATTGAAGGATTAACCCTCAATGAAGGGTTAATTGATTAATATTGTTATGAGATCAACTAATGTCAAAATGAGGTGTATTTATGCTAAATGGTATGATGTCAATAAGTTTACTATATTCAAAGTTTTCATCCTTAATGGATGTGTGTATAAATTCCTATGAATTGCTTAAGTTTACTAGACATTTCTTTGATTGTTGTCAAATATCACTAGTGTTGTATAAGATTGCAATCAATATCTCTAACTTTTATACACATAAATATAAGCATACAACACCAAACATTGTCACCTAAATCTAAGAGAGTTGATAGCCATGAATTTCTAAATATTTAAGTTAAACAATGTCTTAAATATTTGGAGATTGAATAGTTGAACTATCATAGATTAAATAGGCTTAATAACAATATAATGAATCAAAGATGCAGCATAGAATTATGAAGCAAAATTTGAAATGAATCTATTAAGTGTATAAAGAACAATTAGAGAAACTTTGGTAACCAAATTAATATAATTGCATTCAATATAATCAATAGATTTGATTAAATCTATTTTTCTTTGAAAAAGGGTTATTCACTGATTACATGAAATATCTAGATGCAATTATTGAATCATTGTAAAATTAATGATTAATTTCCAAAGATGCAACTCAAATAATGAATCATATATTTGGAAATTCATCTATGAATGAATTTGATTTCAAATAATCATGGAAAAATCAAAGAATATGCATAACATCATCCAATTCATATCATTTAAATTTGAACTTAATTAGATATTTATTTAATGCATAAGTAAGGAAATTTGAAAATAGATATAACTGAAATTATTTCCTATGAACTAATTATCAAACATTAATTTTATTTTTAAAAGATAGGGAATTTTATTCTAAAGAGATTGAAGGGTTGTTTGTCAAAATTGGTTAATAATGGAATTTTCTAGGATTATTTGAAGTTTAAAACAAATTTTATAATTTAAAATTTATTTTATATTAATGATAAACCGTTGACACATTAATTACTAATGATTGCGCCATCGAAAATCATTAGAAATTAATGAACAATATTGGGTATAGCTTTTTGTGTGATGGCCTCCTGGTTGATTACCATAACAATGGTGTGCCTACAATGTTAGCTCACTTAAGTGCCACGTCAACTCACTTAAGTGAGTCAATAATAGAGTAGAGCTGCTCGATCCCATGGTCTCCATCCAAAGGTAGGGATCTTATCCCACAGTAACACTGGATTAAGAATGATCAGACAACTCTGATTCAACCGAAAGGAGACCCATCCATCCTATGATTTTGGCCGCTCGGATCAAGCCGCAGACTCGACAAAATTACAATCATTCAATCAAAATAGAACGGATCAGACAGTTATGTACTCGTCTTTTACTGTGAGGTTGATAGAAACCTTAGTTTCGAAACTCATTTCAAACTTTATTGATAGTAGATTAAATGGCATGAAATATGAGATTAGAGTAGAGAATGTTTGCATAAAGGATGGGGAATAATTCATGGATCTCCATATGGTTTCCCAAATGATCTATTTAAGAACCTAAGTAAAGCATAAGGTGAGAGAGATACTTTCACACTGTTGATCTTAGAAAGAGTTTATTAGTTCCTTTGCTTCACATAGAACTCCTCCGCCACTTTATAGAAGATCATGAACTCTAAAAACAAAAAGATGAGAAGTTCAAATCGTTGGTACAGACGGTCTTTCAATCACCTCCTCCTCTTGTCGGCGGCAACTTCCAAATGATGGGAAGTCAATCGGTCTCTTCATATGCATTATGACTGAACTATATGGTTTTAAAAGCGCTTAGGTGTGTTTAGCTGGTAGTCCTTTCAAAGTAGGGTTATAAATCCATAGATCAGGATTACTTGTGCCTCATGTGAGGTGTGGGTTTGTAAGTCCATTGTACACCATTAGACTTAGATTTGAGACACTATCCCTAACTAATCTTCACCTTAGCTTTAAGATTTGGCCTCACATTTCATGCACTTATTTTTTAATATGTGTTGCTAGAATATAAGATCCAATATTTTAAATCAAATTGATTAACTTAAATAAATATCTAATTTTAAAATATAATGCTCAACATAGAATAGTTTGAGCACTTTGAATTTCTCATAATCAAGTGCTCTTATATTTCATGTCTTTGGCTCTCATTCTAAAATCTGTTTTAAAATTAATCACTTCACCTTTGAAATTTTCAAAAATCAAATCTTTGAACAAGAATATCTCAAATTTAAAATTAATCACTTCAGCCAAAATGAGCTGCACTAGAACATCCCAACCCAAAAAAAATTTGAGAGTAGCACAAGAGAAACAAAAAATAGCTAGTCCTGCAAACGAAAACAAAAGGAGAGAGAAAAATCTTATCTCCTAGATTTGCATCGATGTTGTTTGCCACCATGACAGAAAGGGGGTTCCAAAGCACGAGAAACCTCCAAGTCATACAAATCCTATATGGCCCCAACGTCACCCCCAAGTCATCCTCCAGATCACACGAAGAGTCCTGAAAATCATCCAACCAATCAATTTGCCTCAAACAGGACTCTCCTGATCTCAACAAAATATGTGACTTAAGAACATTAGGTGAAATTTGATCGACAGGAACATCAACCAAATAATCACAAACAACATTCCCCCCAACAAAGGAATGTCTGACCGAAGCACCATGATCCAAAGGACCAACAACATCAACCTCCTCCACTCTAGGAGCAAAAGCAACACAACAATACTCAACCACACTATCTTTTATCAAATTAACATTCGCTGACTCAAGAATGCTACATTAGAAGAAACAATATTATCAGAATCAAGGCAATCAACATCACCCTCAACCAATGTAACCTTTTTTTTGCTCCCTAACATTAATTATAGAAGGATCACCCCCATCAGCACCACTGTTATCTAAAAGGACATCACCAACACAATGAACCACCCCAACGAAAGCTGGAATATCACCAGCATTTTGCGAAGTATGAGCACCTACCAAAGGTCCCTCCACCACATGAGGGCAAACATCTCTCACATGACCCAAATTAGGAAACAAAATCGATCAAACATCTCTCTATGACCCAAAATTTACAATGAGAGCAATACAGGAAAAATTCTTCCATCTCTACGAATTGAATGTACCCCACATAATCAGACCCAAGCCACACTTGATTAAGATAACGTTTAATAATATTTAACTCAATAAGTATATGAACTACCAAAGGTCTAGTGGCATTATCAATACGTAAGGGTCTACCAAACAAAGACCCTAACCCCTGCAAAATGCGAGGAGAAAAGAGATGCAGATGACGGTAGGGAAACGACACTCAAATGAGAATAACAGGAGATTCAACATTCACATAAAAGTGAGGAGACCACTTTAAAAGCTTCATATAATAGTTGTTGACAAAACAAGAACTGCGGGAGAACATCTGACATTAATCCAAATCATTTCTCAATTTAATTAAAATATTCTTAGGGTTCAACAAAGTAACAAAAAATTCAACAATCAATTCCAGATTCAGAAAAAAATTACAAATGATATCGAGTGGAGGGCGACGAGCAGGGAACTTCCAATTAGAGCAAACTCAAATGAAGCAACAAGAGAACTCATTTCATCTTCTAAAATCAACAAAGCTAGCAAATCATGGCAAGAAGAAGGTTTAAGCAAAGGAAACATTGGAGAAGCCGACTCACCAGACAAAACCTCACAAAAAGACCGCTATTTCTGTTTTAAAACCAATAAACCAAGGTCACTCAAGCAATGAGCAGCCATACCAGTTTTTAGGATTCAAAATGAGAAGAAAAAAAGATTAAGGAAGAAGAGGCGAGATTAAGGAGCCGCGAGTGAAAACCCTAAACATCGTATAAATTTATAAATACTAACAAATAAATACCCATACGGTTATTTCTAAATCATTTTAGAAACATGCATTCTATAATCTCACGCTGCATTTCGGACAAATCTTTCATAGATTTATTTTAAAATTCATTGCAACATTCTTATTTGGGTATAATTTCTTTTTCAAAAGTTTTAGAGATGATAAAAAGTAATTGACCGTTATAACTACAAGATATTCAATGTCTACCTTTTTCTGAAATAACAAAAAGAGATCATAATAATGACAATTTAGCTTCCAAAATTTTGTTTTATTCATAATTAATTTCATATAAATTTATAATCATCTCAAATACCCCCACAATTGTGTACGCACAATACATTCAAAGACATGCAAAAACACAAGATACAAACATTAAGATTTCGTTTTGGTTGACCTTTTTATTGCTTATTAAAACAATTTTTCAATAAAAATTTTAAATTTTTGAACTAAAAAAATTGCTTTAAGAAGCAATAAAAAAACCTTTCCAAAAAAAGCCTAAATCAAGATAAGGAAACAACTTCATGCAATATATATATATATATATTTTTAACTTCATGCAATATATCTTTAACCTCATTCAAATCTTTTGGAAAAGGTTATTAAATGGTTGCACAAGTCAAATGTAACAATGTTACCTTCTTTATATAACAAACAAAGAATTCAAGTATATATGAGAAGTTCCAAACAATATGACTTTCTGTGGTTTGCATGTTTCAAGTTGAAAGGAACGAAAGAAATAAAACAGGCTGTGGCTTTCATTATGAATCTACAACCATTAATTCTATACATTTAGGCACCCTTCTGACATATTTTCCCTCATTTTCACATTAATCTAAGCCATAAGAATTTACAAATACAGGCATTTTCAGTTCATGTAGTCAATCATCTGATGGTTTTGCTGGGGATTGCAGCGACTTCAATGGCTTACTAGAAGAAGTGAGTTGTGGCAAAGAGATCCCATGTTGCTTTTCATACTCTTGTTTGAGCTCTTCTAATCTTTTAGTGACCTGTAAGGAAAAAATAGTGCTAGAAAGAACATTCAAAATGTTTAATGCGATCATGAAGATAATATTGAGAGTTACATAAATATGGTAATGGAGATAACAGTGACACAGCTGGAATAGGGAATGATTAATGAACACTATTCTCCATTGAGAAAACTTAGGAGTTTTGGCGGCTCTCAATTTTTATTTTCCTTCTCATTGCCCTCAAGTTTTGCTCAGGATTTTTGGCAGCCAAAAGTTTGTATAAATTGATGCATGGGAATTTAAAGAGATAGTTGAGCTCCTTGATATGGAAAGTCTAGCAAAAGATCTGATTAGTGTATCTTAACTTTGTTATTTCATTTGGAAATAAATAAAAAATTTTCACTACCTCACTAATAAACAATAAAATCCTTCTATGGTATTTCAAAATAACCTCCTCTCCCCTTTCTATAGTTATGTTATTTTTAATTTCTTTTCAGATAATGAGCAATAATACAACCTAGGCGCAGTAAATTTACTTGTGAGATGATGTCAAAAAATAAGTTTTTAGTCTTGTATCAGGATAATAAAAATTGCATTATCTTTTAAATAACAATGGATAACCAAGCTATAGCCTTTGTTTTTATTCCAATATTTATAGACTAGATCGCTATTTCTTTTATAGGGCGGATCCCACCCAAGTATTGAAATGTCATATAGCTAATTGATTTATATAGCTTCATAAAAGCTTAAGGGAAAATCAGAAAGTTGTGTCACATTCAAATTTAAAAATAATAAAATAATAATAATAATAATAATAACCTCCAAATTTTATAGAAACCAAGTTAACTGACAAATAGTACCAAACGGTATAGATCTTAAGATTAACAAATAAATAGCCCATATGGCCAATTGTAAATCTTTTTAGAAACATGCACTCGAGCATCAAAGGATAAATTTTTTACTACCTTTAGTTTAAAAATCATTACCAAACTTCTATTTGGCTATAACTTCTTTTTCAAAGCTTTTGCGTTGGAAATAATTTTTACTGAACTATGTATCTTCTTTAAGGATTTATGTTAATCAAGACTGAATGAAGAAGTTTTGGTATATACCGAGCATAATATTCCTTTCATTTTGTACAAGCTTGAGAAGATATTTCATTCAGGATTTTTTAACATCATGGAGCATCTGCCTGTGCATTTATCATATGAGGCTAGAGTTGATGAACCTGTTCAATATAAGTAGATGTACCCTTTCGAGAGAGAATTTCTACAGACACAACACATCTAATATTATTAACAAGTTATTATGACATAATCATACATCATTCAAGTATTTAAATAAACTTAAGAGGACAGTAAAGAACAAATTACATCTCTAAGAATTAATATGTGAAGCATACTTAATGTATGAGACTACCTAATTTTGATTATACTACTTCGATCCTGAATTAAAATCAACAAGGAATATTGTACCTCAAAATTTAGGCGATACAGATATATGTTAATCTACTGTTAACATATCAGTATTCAATGGATGTGGCAAGCTAGTAAGTGCTTGCATGGTGTACTATTTGATAGAAAAACAGATGAGAGTTATCACGTTGTACACACTACTTAATTGTGCTGACGTTAAGCCATATCTCGAGTATGTTTAAGTTAACATTCAGTATATTTTTTAGACTCAAACAGAGGCCCTAAATTCAAAACTTTTGTGGTAATTTCGTTAATAGCCTTACTACATCATCACCAATAGAAAAGGAAGAGAGTCACATCTGAATTTCCAAAATGGTTCAAAATTACGGTATGTATTTTAGCAAGTCACTTCTACTTTATATGTCATAATCAATTAACTTAGTGAAAATGATAATAACATAGATACATTTCATGCACCAATCAGGTCCATAATGAAGCTAGAGATGTGCAAGATCAATGACTAATGAATCTAGCTTGGGGACCTATGAAAGAAATAAAATGTTAGCTAATTTTTAATGTCGATAGTTACATATTTCAAAGCAAAGCTTGGTGTGAAGGTCGAAAAATAAAAAATTATGGTGTGTGTAAAAGGGAACAACCATATGAGTAATGACTATGAGTATTATGGGCTCTTATAGGAGGTACTACAGTTGGAATATCCTGATGAAGGAAACAACTTGTATCTTTTTAATTGTGCTTAGTTTTATCCAGTGCAAAATAGAGGAACAAGAGTGTATCCACTTTATGGTATTAAAGAAGTAAAACAAGATAAATAATATGGAAAGCACGATCCATTTCTTATTGTAGCCAGGCTAGCCATATTTTCCATACTTATCACTATCCATCACACATTCCGGCATTCTACTACCCACCACCCCCCTCATCCCTCTGCAGTTGGACCTTCCACTTAGGCTGCAGCTAGACCTTCCACCCAAACCGCAGCAACTTTGACCACAGATGGGCACATGTTGATTCATCCTTAGAGTGACACTTATGCAATGCAAATGCATATTTTATATTACTCAGATATTTGAAAAGTAATATTTTTAGCTAAATATTTTGTGAAGGTTTTATCTGTCAAAGCAGCTCACGCACAAGACACGAGACATCAAACTGAACAGGTTTGATACTCCATATATTTCTTAGAAGAAAATTCTAAACTTAGTGCGCAACATATGTTTTAGAGAGATCGAGATTAGTAAGCTACAGTATTGATAACATATGTCCATCTTTTATTAAGCTAATAAAGAATAATCTTCATTCTAATTTGCAAGATTTCTACTGGTTGTCAGGGCATGGTACATATATCAGAATGAATTTTGATAAATGCAAAGCAACTCACCTGCGAGAAATGTTCACACACATTAGGAAGATAGGCAAGCAAATGCTATGATTTGGAGAGAATATATGGGCCGGCCTCAATAGTGCTTGGAGCAACCCAGATTATACAAAGGGGAGGGAGCAGAATAAATAGAATCGAGCTTCTAACATCAGGGGCCTGGGTAGCTCCCTCCATACTAGGGGCTCATTTCAACATACTAAGCACAAGCGACGATTGATAAGAATTTTAACAAATTTAAATAATTTTTTTGCTTCTCCTAAGTTTGTTTGGATGTTTGCAAGCTACATTTGAATCGAGTTTGGTTTAAGTCTTGTCCTAATGTTCTTCAATTTGTCTCTTTACTCTAGTTTTGCTCACATCATTATATGCATGTAGCATGTATTTGATGTAGAACCAAGCTAGCTATGATTGGGGTGAGATTATTGATTTAATAGAGTTGCCAATTATGATCTCTCAATTAGGAAATATAAATTAAATTAAATCTCAAATCTGAAGTTAATTTGGAGTAATTGATTGAGAGACTTAATTGGGAGGAGCAAAAGGAGAAAGAGATAGAGGGAGGGGTCGGCCCCTTTGATGGGGCCTTGATTGGAGTGTTTTATGACTTGTCAATCCTAGGTGTTGACCTCCAGATCAAACCCAAAAGAAACAAAAAATATATAACGTCGCATGCCTGGATCCCGTAAATCCTCCCGAAATCCCGCAAGAAATCCTGGATACGTACCTATTCGGCGCCACTCCAGTCGATTCTCCGTGTTTCCTGCGAAAATCCTGCGACAAAGTCCTTGATCGCACTCCATCTTTCCGTCTATAAAACAAAAGGGAGACTTCACCACTCGATCACACACGCAGAGTCCTCTTCCATTTTCTCTCCACGCACAAGCTCCGACCAATTTTCTCCTTCCCATAAGCATCCTGCTCTCTCCCGACCAATCTCCATAGCCGAACAAAAGCCGAGTTCCACTGCCTCTCGACCTCTTCCATCCACAACCTCCTGCGCGACTTCCAGCCGAACCCCTGTTCGTTGTTTCCGTCCAATCCCGTCCAGGGAGCCGACCAATCTCCATCCCTTACACAGCCTCCAGCCTCTTCAATCCGCAGAGAGAGAGAGAGAGAGAGAGAGAGAGAGAGAGAGAGAGAGAGAGAGAGAGAGAGAGAGAGAGAGAGAGAGAGAGGTTCACATACCTCTTTCCCTAGACCGACCGACTCTGCCTCTCTCCTTCCCGTTCGAATCAAAAGTTGCGGCATTTTGAGCGGAGACAACAATAGGAGCTCTTTTTGTGAAGGTAACTTTGCTCCCTTTCATGTGCTTCTCGGCCAAATCCCTAAATCCGCCGAACCAGAGAGCTAAAGAGAGGGATTAGGGCTTTAATTAATTTGAATTATTGTTAGTATTAATTAGTTATAGTTAATATTAATTATGATTTAGATTAATTAATTATATTTATTTCTTTTAAATTATCGTTAATTATTATTAATTAGTTATAATTATTTTAAGCTAATTAATATTAATTAATTAAAATTAATTATATTAATTAACTATAATAATTATAATTTATTATTATAATTAATTATAAGCTAATTGCAAATAAATGTAATTAATTAAGTATGATTATAATTATAATTAATTACGATTAATTAATATTAAGTAATAAAAGGGAGAAATTGTTCTCTCTCTCCCTCGATCCTCGGGCCGACACCACCAAGCCTGCTAAGGTATGCATTTTCCAAACTCAGATTGTCGCGTCGTTGTTTGCAGCGGATCGGAAAAACTCCTATACATGCCTTTATGGCGCATGGTGGGATGGGACACCGGTCCGATGCTTACGACGAAGCGAGCAATCGCCTAAACTCTACTTCGGCGTTCGTGGCGCACCGGAAAATAGCCTATACACGCCTTTATTGCGCGTCGTGGGAAGGGACCCCGGTGCGGCACCTACGGCGAGGCTGGGATCACTCATAAGTACCCCCGAGCGGGGAGAAAGCAAACTGCGCATTTTTAAACGAGCCACTGGCAAAGCCCGCAAAGGTACGAACTCTCTAAACTCAGATTTCTCGCATCGTTGATTGCAGCAAACCGAAAAAACTCCTATACACGCCTTTATTGCGCGTGGTGGGATGGGACGCCGGTCTGATGATTACGACGAAGCGAGCAATCGCCTAAACTCTACTTCGGTGTTCGTGGCGCACCGGAAAACCGCCTATACACGCCTTTATTGCGCGTGGTGGGAAGGGACCCCGGTGCGGCATCTACGGCGAGGCGGGGTCACTTATAAGTACACCCGAGCGGGGGGAAAGCAAATTGTGTCATTTAAACAGGTACCGTCAAAGACCCCATACACGCCTCTATCGCGTGTGGTGGGAGGAACAAAAAATCACGGTCGCGGTCTCCTCGATAGAGGAACCTACCATACACGCCTTTATTGCGCGTGGTGGGGAAGGCCCAGTTTTCTCGTTGTTTTCCACTAAACGGGGAGACGCCGGGAGGCTGCCGAAATTTCAGGTGAAATGTTATTTCGCTTGGACCTGTTTTGAACTCAAAAGAAAAAAAAAAAGGACCAAATGAGGAAGAGCAGTGAACTTTTGGAACATGAACATGAACAGTAGACTTATGGACAGTCGAACTTGATTGAACAAAAGCAGAGGACCTGAACAGAATTTAAATGATTTCTAAAGTTCAAATTCAAACAAAATAAAATCCAAAGGGAACGAGATTCAAATCAAATGAGCATAACTTAAACTTGCAAGACGAGCAAGGACATGGACTAAACATTTGAACTTGAAGACTTGGACTGCAGGGGACTTGAACAAAACTAGAACATCAAGCAAATATATTGATTTAGACTTGAACAAGAATTTACACTGGAATAAAGCAAAACAACGAACAAACTTACATAAGTCTTAAATTTTGAATCAAATGATGAAAATCTTACTACCAAAGCCAATCAACTTGCAAGTGAACTTGTATGTTAAGCTCAAATTGGGTTCTAAACTCCACATGAACGATACAAGAAACTGAGCCGTCAAGAACAAGAAGGGATTCAACCTTGCATTTGATTCGAACAAAGAAACTGAACTCGCACTTGAGACCAAGGTTATAAAAGGCGAAATCGGGAATCGAGACGTTTTTTCTAAACGAGGCGAGGCGTAAGCATCGAGGCGGATCGAGGCGTAAGCCTCAAAACGATTAAAATAAATTAATTTAAAATTATAAATAATGACAAAAAATAACAAAATATTATGTCAACTATGAATTTGAAGATTTGTTTTAAGATAATATTACTGGAATACAAGATTTAAAATAAACTCACTTAAAAATAAAACATTCCCTTAGGATCAAGACCCAAAGCAAGCTCGTCATCACTTTGATTGTCTTCAGAAGAATCTTCATAATTAATGTCAAAGTCATCCTCAAACTCTTCTTCATCTATAATATTTTTTCCTTTATCTCCTATATCAGTTAATATTTCATTAGCTATAAAATGAAACAATAGTAACATACAAAATAATTCATTATATTTAAGAATACCTTTGAATTTTTTTGAAGCTTCAATCTCACTTTGTTTCTTCCTTTATATACTTGGGCAGTTGCTTCATTATCTTCTTCATTGACATGAGTTTCTCCTTCTACTTCAACTTCAGAAACATCAGCATGCATAGGAGTAACCCATTCATCATCAGATTGTAACTCATCAACAAGCAAAGGATCAATTTCATTCTCAATATTTCCTTGATTCTGCAATTTGAGATATCTATCTTTTAATTTTTTGTTAAACATAACATAAACTAGTTTGTTCATTCGATCTACCGCCAATCGATTTCTCCTCTTTGTATGAATTTGATTGAAAATGCTCCAATTATGCTCGCATGCAGAAGCCGAACACGTTAGGCTAAGAACTTTAACTGCAAAAGTTTTTAATTCAGGAATATCATCTCCAAACTGAGTCCACCAACGTTCTACATGAAGACAAGCATAGTATTTTATGAATATTGGTTGAAGTAGAAGACTTGAACATAAATATTAACATTAAAATTATAAATACTCAAACTATAAAGATACCAGGAGATCGTGTTTTGTAGCATGTTTGTGCTGCTCTAAATCCAAACATTCCCTTCTTCAAATGAAAATCCTCAAGTTGATCATTCACTTTGAGGTAATCTTCTTCAGAAATGAGTTTGTCCATACATGCATACAAACCAATTTTCACCTCTTTGTCAACATGAAAATCCTTATCATAATGAAATTGAGGATTTAAATAGTACGCAGCAGCATGTAAGTGTTGGTGTAATTGTCGATCCCACTTTTCATCTATAATATCCCATATTTCTTTGTAGGCACTTTCTTGACCTCTCAATTCTTTTGCAATATCTTCTTTAGCCCTATTCATTGCTTCATAAATAAATCCAATAGCCGGGGCCCTCTCACCATCAACCATTCTAAGCACCTTTACTAATGGTCCTGTTGTCTTCAAAGCATAATTTGTACTGCGCCAAAATGAATCATCTCTCATAACAATCTTTTTAACTTGCTTTCCTTCTTGTTTTTTGGCCCATGAACCTTTATCCCACTCTTCAGAAGCAAACATTGCTTCAAAAGGTTGTCTTAACTCCTTGAATCTCTACAATGTCAAATCTTGTAACAGCAGGTCTAATAATTTCCTTGTCAGTGAATTTTCTCATCAAGCCGAGTACCCAAGAATGATTGTATATAAACTTACTAACGAATTTGGCCTTAAATATGGCTAATTTATGTTGAGGCAACTGTCCCAACCTCTCAAGCATCAAGTCAATACAATGTGCAGCACAAGGAGTCCAGTAAAGGTGAGGCCTCTTCTCCATTAACATTCTTCCTGCAGCTTTGTATGCACTTGCATTATCAGTAACAACCTGTACTACTAAAGCATCTCCCACTTCCTCCACAACT
Organism: Dendrobium huoshanense; assembly: GCA_016618105.1. Taxonomy (NCBI): domain Eukaryota; kingdom Viridiplantae; phylum Streptophyta; class Magnoliopsida; order Asparagales; family Orchidaceae; genus Dendrobium; species Dendrobium huoshanense. Next base: position 45,627,561 of record CM028356.1, read on the forward strand.
TCATCCAACATTTCAAACAATAATTGTGCATCCTTTACAAAGCTTGAAGCATCTACTGATTTGATAAAAACTGTTCCATATGGATTGTTGACTAAAAAATTAATAATACTTCTATGTCGAATATCTGACCAACCATCTGACATTATTGTCACCCCTGTCTCAATCCAAGTCTTCTTAACATCATCCACCATTTTTGAAGTTGTCTTGACCTCCTCATTCAGCATCCAAGTTCTCAGCTCATACATGCTTGGAAGTTGTAATCCTCTTCCATAGCTTCCAACAGATCGTAACATATTGATCCACGACGGACTCCTAACAACATTAAATGGAATCCCATTTTCATAGATGAATCTGGCGATATCCAAACAAACTCTATTCCTGAGTTCTTTTGTAGCTGTAGGAGGCTGAATATCCTGAGTATTTATGTTTTCGTCGTTATCAATATTTAGCATAAATCTATCCATGGGCCCCCGACTGCCTCGGTCAGAAGAAACTAAATGGTTTCCAGTACTAGAACCTTCATGCTGCGATCCATAGTAAGAAGAGTTTCCTATCATCTTTTCCATATTTCTTTGTGTGACCTCCTTTGTGGGGGCAAATTTCTTTAAATAATTTATACATTCCTTCTTTATCTCATCAGGAACTTTTGCACATGGTCCCACATTGACATGAGTGCAAGCTAGATGATCCTTCAATCTCTTGACGTCACCAGTTATGCGCTTCTCACAGAAATTATATTTCATGTAAGCATATCCCTTCTTTGCACCTTCGCCTGACACTTCAACTTGAGTTCCATATTTCCATGCAGGATCTTTCCTTCTTGTGCCACTAGTCATGCTAACAATAGGATAAATTTTAACAATTATTTGCACTACCAAATACCAATAATAAAACAACATGAATACAAAAATATACCAGTCTGTCGGGGGTCCAAGGCAGCGCCCCCGGAACAAAATTATATTATAAGAGTAATTTTGAAATTCTGCTCAATACCGAGCGTGTACCGAGCATGTACTGCTTAGTACCGAGCGTGTACCGAGCATGTACTACTCGGTACCGAGCATGTACCGAGCGTGTACTCATGTACCGCTCAGTACCGAGCGTGTACCGAGCATGTACTGCTCAGTACCGAGCGTGTACTGCTCAGTACCGAGCGTGTACCGAGCATGTACTACTCGGTACCCAGCATGTACCGAGCATGTACTGCTCAGTACCGAGTGTGTACCGAGCATGTACCGCTCAGTACCGAACATGTACTCCTCGGTACCGAGCATGTACTGAGCGGTACCGAGCATGTACAATCTGATGAAGCGAGACATGAAGCAAATAACGGGAAGAAAGATCGTTACCTAGCCGTGAAAAAAGAACCTTCGATTACAGGAAGCTGGAGAAGAAGCGAGACATGAAGCAAATGACCGGAAGATTACGGGAAGAAAGAGAAGAAATAATTCGTTACCTTCGATCGCCTCCAGTTATGTTCGAACTCGACCGAACTGTGGTCGTCGAAGTCGACGGAGTTCGCCTTTTAGTTCTCACCCAAAGCAGATGCAGGTATGTTACCCTAATACTCGACTCTTATACAACTCTCACCGCTCGGTCTATATACTGACAAATCGAAGTGGTGCCTCGTTTCGCTTCGAGGCGTTACGAACCTCAACGCGCAAATGCTTCGCCTCGCCTTGAGTCGCGTCTCAGTGCGTACGCCTCTTCCGCCTTTTTAATCGTTGCTTGAGACCGTGCCATACAGCATTAGGTGGGGGTTGTAGACTTGATGAACCCGAGTCTAAATAAAACTTCACGGGTGTACCTCCTAAATATACTGTTGAAATCTCCTACGACAATTTCTAGAAATGCATGTTGATTGAGATGACAATACTAGAGACCATCAATCAAAGACCTATACTATACAAACAAATTCAACCATCAACTACCTGAGATTGGTGAAAGGTGGTTTCAAAACGGAAACAATGGGTCTCCTACAAACAGTTCCAGGAGCTCGTAGTGGCTACAATGGGTTCCCGTAAATATGTACAAGCCGCTTGTGGATAACAACAGTGGGCATATCGTAAGCACATCGAACCACTGTGGGCACAAGTATAAGTATCCCCTACGACGATTCCTACGAGATCAAACAAGTACAACAACCACCCGAGATTGGTGAAAGGGTGGATATGATGCAGAAGCAATGGGTCTTCTATAAATACCTTCAAAAGACCGTAATTGATACAACCGGTCCCTTACAAATGACTACTTGTGAATAACAACAGTATATTAGAACAACGAATCACTGTGGACACAAGTACAGATATCACCTATGACATTGGTGGTCAAGATCTTCAAGTATTTCGGGTACAAGGGCGACTCGGTGTACAAAAAGTACACTTCCTATCATAATGGAAAGGAAGTTTGAACAAATTATAACCAAACTTCCTGGTATTCCAAAATCTCTTCTTAGTTCTATATTTAAGAAGAAAACAGCTCTGATACCCACAAATACTGGAAATAACAAGTCTGCTACACTAAAGACCCCGAAAGGGATTCTTCTCAAGATAGTGGTCACGAACCTCAAGAAAGATCGCCCTCGGTGAATGAGAAAAAGGAAGTCAATGTCAAGATGAGGAAATACCTCATGACATCCAAACAACGACGCCACCGGATCTGTAACATCTATAAAAGCAGACAGAAGGCGTCTACGATCTACAACTCAACGCCACCGGATCTGTAACATATATGAAAGCAGAGAGAAGGCGTCTACGATCTACAACTCAATGCCACCGAATCTGCAACACATATACAAGCAGACAGAAGGCGTCTACGATCTACAACTCAATGCCACCGGATCTGCAACATCTATGAAAGCAGACAGAAGGCGTCCACAAATTATAACTGCACGCCACCGGACCCGCAATATCCATGCAAGCGGGCAGAAGGCGTTTACAAAATGTTTTAAAGTACCCCTGCACCTACACTATAGTTTGTACACACATAGGTACACAATAGGGTAAATTCAATCGCAATCCGCTTGGACCCCGGCGAGCGTGTTATTGGTACACACGTGACGCCTAGGGATGCTGCGTGGGTCAATAAGTGAATTCTAGTTCGAACCTGATCCTTCTATACAGACCAATAGAAGCCGACAGGGTTCGAACCTTTAAACGAATACACGGTCGTGGTGACCAGTGTATTTGTTTCAATACATTCATATTAGGCCTTCAAGGCCTACAATCAAGAAAATTTATAGACAAAGGCACAAAGCCTATGAGAAATCCGATCCCCTATCGTTAAGTTGATAAGGTCGACAAGGTTCAATCAACAAATGGAAATGACCCCAAACACCCTGATGATGGCCGTGTTGATTGCTTATCTCAACCGGAGGGGTTCACAAACATTTCCAAATAACTCCTAAATGTTCAAATGCACTCAAACCTCTATAAAATCCAAATATTTTTCAAGTGACATCAAGGTCACCCCGATGAAGGCCGTGTTGATTGTTTATCTCAACCGGAGGGGTCCACAATATATTTCAAAAATGCCCTCAAACCTATACAAAATCCAAATATTTTTCAAATGACCTCAAGGTCACCCCGATGATGGCCGCGTTGATTGAAGATCTCAACCGGAGGGGTTCACAAATACTTTTAAATGTCTCCCAAAAAGTCCATTCAAAATCCAAGCTCTACCCAAAAAAAAATTTCAAAACTCCACGAGTTCTGAAATCCAAATCCCAAAATTCTAAAAATATTTAAAATTGAAATTTATCCATCAACCCTTAAAACAAAAACCATCCACCCTCCGCAACTGTTTGACGGGGTGGACAAATCAAAATTTACTTCAGCTCACAAAGAACAAAATGTCTAGTCGAAAATACCACTAGGATCGATTCTCAAAATAATCTCCTACCGGTAAGAACGTGGGACGTGTCCTCTAACCGACGGTTAGCCGTCAAATGGCACCGTAGGATAAACGGTTACGACGACCCGGGGCCCACTGAACTGAGTGGTTTTGCCACCAAATGGCACCACGATATACCGGTAATGGCCAGAGCCAATACGCTCCTTATTGACATCAAATCCTTGAGATATGAATCAATAGGATATGATCGTTATGGCACAAAGGCCTCTGTTAGCTAAGGTGGATTCAAATTTGTCCTCTTAGACAAATATCCAACCCCGGTCTACAAGGTCCTCTTGGACGAAGCAACCCATGGCTGCCGACAAGGATCCTTCTGTCAGGTTGGGTCGACTACCTCCTCTGACTAAGTAGACCAGGGACCACGATGGCCCGGGACGACGGAACCATGGGATCTTGATTGGGTCCATCATCCATTCCCCCACCATCCGTTTTAAGTGCTAGATGGTGCAATTTCTATTTTAAATATCAAACTCTCCAAATTCTCAAATCCAAATCCAGTTTTCAAATCCAAAATCCATTGCTGCTACTATATTCCAGATAACACGTATTTCTACGTATCTGATCAATGGCTAGCCTTAATCGAAAGTTCTCTCTCGCGATCTGGAGGGGTAATTAACTATAGGGGCTTGCGCCTATAGGAAACCAGAACTCAGATCATAAAGTCCTCACAAAATGAGGGCGAAATCTCTGGGTAGTGTGTTATCTACAAACTCATATGCCTTCCAAAATTTACCCCGGAACCTATCAGTTAAAACTCCCTCGCTCAAATAAAAAGAAATCGCGCGGCGGGGAGGCTGGGGCCGAATTTTTGGAGCCCACACTAGGCTACCAATTATGGGAGAGGAAATTAAGGCTAATCTCTCATTAAATTCAAATTGGCATGATTGGGGGAGGCTTTCTAATATAGCTCATGTTATTTTAAGATAGGGATTTCAGATTTTTAATAAATTAAAATCTGATTTGAAAACCTTTCTAATTTAAAATGCGATAATTATGGAAAGTAGTGACTATGCGTTTGAAATTTAAAATTTAAAATCAAATGGGAGAGGTGTAGTGTTCAATGACTTGCTAATCTTGAAATATTAATTAGGGAAAGAAATTATGGTAATTATCTATTTGAATTTCAAATAGCATGATTAGAGTTTTTATAACATAACTTTTTTCTTTTAAAAAAGATATTTCAAATTCAAAATTATTTAAATTTGAAATCTTTTGACTTTCCAAAATTACAAGAACTTAAATTAGGAAAGTAACGAATACTTGGGTTTGAAATTTTGGAGCTAAGGGGAGGGGGGATGGTGGCCGATAGATAGGAAAGTAGTGAGGAAAATGGTTGGGCGGGGGAAGGGTTCAGCCAAAGGTTGGGGGAAGTGGAGGCTGGCGGCTTGGTGGAGGTGGTTCAGTCGAGAGGTGGGAACATAGATGTAAATGGCGCAAAATAGCGCATGCCATGGTGCACGGCGCGGCGCGGCGCACCTACGGCGCTATGTGTATGGTGCGGCGCAAACGTTCAAAATGGTGCGCACTATATGCGCCACATCGTGCCATGGCGCATGGCGCACAGCGCAAAATAGCGCGCGCCATTTGTTTTAAAATTTTTTTAATGTAATTATAAATATTTTGTATATACTTTTTAAGATAATATATTTTCTAATTTTTAAATATATTAAAAGTATTAAAATAAAAGTTAGATTGCATATTATTATCTTCTTAATGATATTTGCTTTCATTTAAATATATATTAGTTGTATAAAGATTGACTACTTATTGGACTTGAAATTATATTGAATTGTTATTTATTTTTATTGTCTTTGTTTGTTTGTTATTATGATAGTTTGTCTTTCAATTTAATAATATTTCATATTCATGCTTATTATTTTATAATTCTTTTATAATTTGTGCCATGTTCAAAATGGCGCGCGCCAGCCGTGCGCTATACGTCATGGCTCAAATAGGACCTTTGCGCCATGATGTGCCATTCGCCGTTAACAAGTATGGTTGGGAACGGACTGAGGGAAGAGGAATGGTATCAGAGCGAGATAAAGGTGGCAACTAGGGGAGGAGGATATGGAGTCGGTGGAGAAGATAAATCACAAGCCCGGTCGCTTCCTGCGATTGATGGGAATAATTTGCGCTCACCTAGGGACTTCAAACCACAAGCCCGGACTCTTCCTGCGCCTAGTGGGTAGTACGTTACCCTCACCTAGGGACTTCAACTCTCATAAGAACTCTCAAAGCTCTTAAGAACTCTCAAAGCTCTTAAGAACAAAGTGCAGAGTTTTTTCTTAATAATCATCCCTCCCCAAAAAAGAAGAGGGGGCTATACATAGCCAAAATATAATAATAAGACAAATGACAAAAGTGCCCCGGCCCCCCTAGGGTCACATAAGCCTACTCCCTCAAATGAGGGTAAAAATTAAAAAAAAAATACATAACTAAATCAAACTATAAATAATAACTCAAAATAAAGTGGTACAATCATGGTCATCAATCTTCAGCTCCTCCTCTGATAAACTTTCACGGTCGGATGTCCTCATCATTCTCCTGGGGTGAAAAAAGAGCTCGACTCTGTCGAGTATGCATCCCTAGAATGCAATCATGCTCTAATATCAAAATGATGTAGAACCAAGCTAGCTATAATTGGGGTGGGATTATTGATTTAATAGAGTTGTCAATTATGATCTCTCAATTAGGAAAATAGAAATTAAATCAAATCTCAAATCTAAAGTTAATTTGGAGTGATTGATTGAGAGACTTAATTGGGAGGAGCAAAAAGGGAAAGGGAGAGAGGGAGGGGGATGGTGGTCGACGGCTAGGAAGGTTGTGGGGCCGGTGGTTGGGTGAGGGAAGGGGTTCGACCAAAGGTTGGGGAAAGTGGAGGCCGACTGCTTGGTGGAGGTGGTTGGGCCAAAAGCTGAGGAAGGACTGAGGGAAGAGGAATGATATCAGAGCAAGATGAAGATGGTGGCTAGGGGATAAGAGGGAGTCAATGGAGAAAATATACCACGAGTCCGAACGCTTCCTGCGGCTGATGGGTAATACTTTGCCCTCACCTAGGGACTTCAAACGACAAGCCCGGAATCTTCTTGCAGCTGGTGGTTAGTATGTTGCCTTCACCTAGGGACTTCAACTCTCACTAAGAGCAAAGTGCAGAATTTTCTCTTAATAATCATCCCTCCCCAAAAAAGAAGAGGGGGCTATAAATAGCCAAAATACAATAATAAGACAAATAATAAAAGTGCCCCCTGGGGTCACATAAGCCTACTCCCTCAAGTGAGGGTAAAAACTAAAAAAACGCATAAATAAATCAAAATACAAATAATAACTCAAAATAAAGTAGTACAATTATGGCTGTCGTTCTTCGGCTCCTTTGATAATCTTTCATGATCGGATGTCCTCATCACTATTTATGTTCAATGTTTAAAGGTGAAAATTCTATGTTGTATATTTATAATGCAGGTTTGTTGTGTTATAGAAAACATGTGAGGGAGTGCTTTTTTTTATTTATGGTACAAGTTTCCGGCATAATATCTGCCGGAAATAGAGATATCGCCGAAAGTTCAAGCCGGTAAACTGCCGGGAAATTCCGATGATTTTCAGACGAACTTTTCCGGTTGTTACCGCAGCCGGTATTTCCAGCAGTAGGTTTTCGTCGGAATTTCTGATGAACAAACTGCCGGGAAGAGAGCTTCGCATACGATTAATATTGATGTATAAGGCCGCCGGAATTCTGTAAGTAAATCCGCCGGAAATATCTCTGGTAGAAAAATTCTGCCGGAACAAAATTTTTTATTTTTGTTTTACTGTCGAATAACTTTCTACCGGAAAACCGCCAGAAATGCACTTTTTCCGACAGAATTTCTTCTTTTCCACCGGATCTTGGCTGCCAGTTATATGAGGTTTTCCTAGAGTGCATGGCCTTGATTGGCTCAAAATTTACCAGAATTACCAAGGATGAGTCTTAAGTACATCTATTGTGAAAGCATACGTTTGGCCCAATAGAACGGCATTCTATGCCTCAGTCATAACAAATTCTTTTTGGTATTAGGCATTTACTTGTGAAATGGCATTACTCATATAGCAAAACGGCCTCTTGTGAGTTTTAGGAAGATACCAAGGCCACAACTGGCTAAACTTTTCCATATTCACAAAAAGAACACAGTCTAGTACGTCTACCAAGTGGCTCTCATAACAATGTAATGCAATAATACTAATGAAAATGAAATCATTAAAAAACCAGTAACTACTACAAGTTCTAGTTTACTTTCCCATTGCTATAGAATAGTTAAGAAAAATGGAGATAGCATGTCATGAACTTTATCGGAATATACCAAAGAACATCAAAAAGAAATAGAATAGGTGACAAATACCTTGATTGAGAAAGCAAGTGGTAATAACTTTTCAGGATCCAATGCTTCCTCAGGGAAGTTGCGCAAAGCATGAATAAGTTTCTCAAAAGCTAACTTTAACTGGAGAAATGAACTAAATAAGCCAATAAAACTAGATATAATTTCATTTCCTAGTTAACAGAATGCAAAGCTATAAACTCACCAAGTTATTCTGACAAACTGTCAACAAGGCCAAACCAACTTGAAAAACAATCTTGACGCCCTGTTCAAAACAATAATGGATCCATAATTCAACTTGATGAGAGATTATTTATGAAAATAAAGTAATGAACAGATAACAATGACAGAAGTAGCATAATTCACGAGCTACATTGAATTGAAATGGGTAGATTAATTCACCAAAAAATATTAAAAATTGTTTATGAGTAGAGAACAGGAAAGGGGAAGACAAAAAAGTAATTTGCCTAAAAATAGTGAAACAACTAATAATACTCAATAGAAGTGAATAAAAAAGAATAATTCATAAATTCACACGAGAGAGCTGAGATAAATAATAAAGATAACGTAGCTGAGAGAAAAATAATCATATTGAAGAACTCAACTGAAGATTTCAGTATAGGGAAAAAAGTTATAGGTTAGAAAATAAAATTACACACAAATGAATAGAAGACAAAGCATTAAGATGAGAACAAATGGGTTTGATACTGATTCCATAGCCCGAAGACTTTTCCTTCCAGTGACAATCCACCAAAAGAATGTTTGAGAAAAGAACCTTTAACTTTTAAGCCATTTAGTCATAGTCTTTATGTGCACATGTAAGGGATCCCGGTGAGACACGTGCCAATTACCCTCCAAAAATAAGATGATAGGAAAAAAAGAATTAATCCCTTTATTCTAAAGTTTTGTCTCTAAGCAATAGTTGAATAATCACCAGAATAACATCTCCATATGATCATAAAAAGCCAAAAAGGGAAGGTGTATAAATTTATGAAGTAACAATTCAAGAGAGGTATATATCTCTAATTAGGTAAATAAGGACTCACTCTAGCGTCAAACTGGATATGGTGCAAAGAGATAAACAGGTTAAACCAGTTTACATTAACAAACCTCCAAATTCTTTAAAACACCAAAACAATAGTAGAATGATTCTCTGCAAGCATTCCTCTGTGGTTAATATACGATTACTAGGTATACGTAAAACTCTGTCATATTTATTAAAAAGCATATAGAAAATACAATACAAACCCAGATAACTACATGAAGGCCATGCAGAAATCCTTTAAACTAATGAAAGAACATCGGCAATACAAAATTTCTATTGAAGTGAATGTATTGAGAGTTCTGGGTGTGATTTCTGTCATGCTATGACATAAGGCACATACTGTTCCAAGTACATGCCACACAAAAGGAGGACCAGGAGTCATGAAACGTTTTGTTACTGATATATCAGAGCCACCTGTAACAAACATGACAGTTCAAGCCTAGTATAAATGTACAGAATCTTATGGTCCCATTGAAGCCAATATGGTATGCCTTGGCATGCCACACACAAGAACATTCAGTTATTAAGTAAACTCAAAGCATGGAGCAGCTTCACATTTGGCAGCATAGGAAAAAATATTATGAAAGGCACACCACCATAATAAAATGTTAGAAATATAATTTCAATATTGTTTCCACCTTTATTCTGTCCATACAGAACAATTATCAGTTCATACGTGAAAAAGAAGACAAACAGACAGGATTTTTTAAAAAGCCAAGCAAATTTACTCAAAATCAAATAAATAGGACATTCAATTTGCTTGAATTTAATGTTACATCACCAATTATTTACCTAACATGTAACAAACATTTCTAGATGAACAAATATAAGGTAACATGACAAACCTCAAAGAGAAACACATCCCAGATCCGTAGAGCCAAGGGAAAAGGGAATGAGTAAGAATATACGGTTATGAACCACTGACTGGCATACATGCTTGGATTAATCATTTCTTCAGAAAAATGTTGTCCCAACTTTGGCAAATGCTCCTTAACCAACTGTTCAAATTGAAATAAATATTGCTGCACTAGTGGTAAACCAACCTGTCATGTTGAAATTGAGACATAAGCACATATGATAGCAATTGCAAAAAGCAAACCATCTAACCAATATGGTGTTTATTTTTTAACGCGTAGGCCTCTTCCGTGGGTTTTAATTTTTTTTTTTTTTTAAACATGGTGTTTATTTTAGGATTACCATAAAAAACAACCGTTTACTAAACAAGCTTCTTCTTTTTTTCCTTTTTTTTTAATCAGCACGATTAAGTTGCAAGAAAAACAAGCAGCATCAAGCTGTTGTCTTAATAGATTTCAAAATGAAAGGTGCCTGAGTACAATAGTCCCCTTCAATACTCCAAAGGAAGCGGAGGATTTCAATCCCTTCAAATACTAATAGTTTACTTTGAGTCATTAATTAAGTTTTAGCTTAATAAACATCTGTCAAGTTCCCCAAACATACAGCAATCAACCAACATTCGAGCTGTTTTTCTCCTTCTCTAATTCAAATCAGAATGACATAATGCTGCCTTGTTCATCATTCTGAACGGCATCCATAAATTGAAGAAAAACAATTTACATCCTTGTTTGCAATATAAGGCACAATAATGCAATTTACATGATTAACAATCACGCGCATAATTTTCATTGCCATGTCCTCTTCTAAAGTTTATATAATATCTAAAAATCACACAATTTTACAAAATCTTTGCAATGATAAATTTGTGACCTCATCTAATCCTCTTAACGTGATTAATTAGCATCCATACAAAACAAAAAGAAGATAAATACAAGGAAAGACAAATAAATCACAAAAGACAGAACACACGTCTCCATTACATTTACAAATACATCTGAAGAAGGATCATGCATCTCTATGATATTAACTCATTCATATCGAGATTTGTTTTCATTGGACAAAAAAATTTGCATGTCGATGTCAACGAGATGCTAGATGGGTTAACCGTGCAATGTTTGAGCAGCATTAATACAGATACAAGCATGATAATGGCATGATAATGGTATTATGTATGCCAATGAAAATTTTAATCTTTTCTTCACCTTGGAAATATAGCTCATATATATGTCCTAATAAGTTACTTGGGAGATTTAAAGCTCATATCTGACTCCAGTGGTTTTGCTACTGAATTAGGTCATATGTTGTTGAATCCCATTTCACACTTAATCAGAAACTCAACGACTATGCTATCTAAGATGTTATACTCATAAGAAGAACAAGTTGCCTAAAAACGTGGCACCTTTGATCTTCAAAATTCAATTTAGATTTGATAAATATGATCCCAAGAAAAAAGTAATGTAAAAAAATCCGGCAATAAACCCATGAGTTCATTTAAATGTATTATAAGATCATCACTGACGTAGATTTGCCAATGACTAGAGTTGGATCAGGTTGATCCTGATTCGTCTCCAATTCAAATAGATTTTGAATTTATTTAAAAATTAGGTCAGATTAGGATCAACCAATATTCAATTCATGATCAAAATCAAGTCAGATATTTAGATAAGGCTTCCCAAATTCATATCAAGTCGGATATTGTTGGTGCAATTTTTGCTATCCTCAACGAATTGAAAATAAATTTTTGAACGACCATGACAAAAAATAATATGTTATTATAAAGGATACAACAACATCAAGCCTTCATCCACTGTGGGGTCGGCTACATGAATTCTTTATCTCCACTGAGTCTGGTTAAGAGTCGAATTCTCATTTAAATCTAATAAAGAAATGTCATTTCTAGTATTTTCTAATCAAGTTCTTTAAGGTCTACCTCTATCTTTCTTAACATAAGTCAAATGTCTATTACTACTAAAATTACACTCCATTTATTCCGTTTTAGATCTACTCAAGCGAAAACCTTTAGACTCTAATGTTGACCTCCATAATTCAAGTTTACCTTCAACTCCCTCTCTAGTCTTATCAACAAGAAGAATATCATCAGCAAAAAGCATACATCAAGGTACATCCTCTTGCAAATGTCTAGTGAGAACATCCATGACTAAAGCAAAAAGATATGGGCTTAAGGCTGATCCTTGATGTAACCCAACCGAAATAGGGAAATATTTGGTCAATCCACCTTGTGTTTGAACACAAGTAATAGCTTCTACATACATATCTTTAATGATTTGAATATAAGCATTATTTACTCCTTTCTTTTCTAGAACTCTCCATAGAACTTCTATTGGAATTTTATAATATGCTTTCTCTAAATCAATAAATATCATATGTAGATCCACCTTATTATCTTTATACTTTTCCATCAAACCTCCAATAAATGTATAGCTTCCATAGTGGACGTACCCTGCATGAATCCAAATTGATTTTGAAAAATAGTGGTATCACGCCGCAACCTATGCTCCATAACTCTATCCCATAGTTTAAAATTATTATTCCGAAGCATAAAAATATTATTTTATTATAAACGTAAATTATGGAGGTCAACCTTAGAGTTTAAAAGCTCTCATTTGAGTAGATCTAAAACTAAATATATAGAGTATAATTTTAGTAATAATAGGTCTAGTGGGGAGATTATGACTTTGGACAATCATGTCATTAAAAAAGAGCACAAGTTTTGATATCTTGTGTCTCTTCTTTACAATGATGGTAAAATAGATGGGGATATTATAAGTAGAATTCAAGTTAGATGGTTGAAGTGGAGGAATGCATCGGCCTTGCTATGTGATAGAAAAGTCCCCCTCAAACTTAAAGGAAAAAATCTATAAGATGCCAGTGAGACCTGCAATGCTTTATGGTACAGAATGTTGGTCATTAAAAGAGAAGCATAATATTAAGTTAAGTATTGCGGAGATGAGGACGCTCAGGTGGATGAGTGGCTTTACTCTTAAAGACAGGATACGAAATGAGCATATATGTGAAAAGGTTGGAGTAGCTCCAATAGAAGTTAAGATTAGAGAGAGACACCTTAGAGGGTTTGGTCACATATAAGGGCGGCCTTCTGATGACCCGATTAGGAAAGTAGATGTATTAGATTTGACTTATGTTAAGAAATATAGAGGCAGACCTAAAAAGACTTGGTTAGAAAATATTAGAAATGACCTTTTCTTTATTATCTTTAGATGAAAATTTGACCCTTAACAGAACATAATGGAGAAAAAAAATTCATGTAACCGACCCCACGTTTTAGTGGGAAAAAGGCTTGTTATAGTTATAGCATAAAGGTACCCTAGAAAAGCAAGCTCTTAGAGTTAATTACATCCCAATAATTCATCCCTGAAGAAATTTTTTTATTAAAATTATGGTTTTTATCATTTCATTAAAAGCTCATCTAGCATTTTATTTGATTTTGAGAAATTCTTATTAAATATTTGGTCATTGGGAATTTCAACGGAGATTGGATCAACTAAATCATTTTTTAAATGGAAGCCAAAGGAAAAAATATAGGAGAACATGTTTCTTGAGTGACTTAGAAGTACCTAAAAGTTTTTTTATGTTAGGCTTTACATTTTAAAAGTAAATTTAGGTTAAAGTTCATCAATTTAATTTAGAAGATTGGGGCTAATATTCCAATAATACAAGTTGGAAGAAGTGCTTAGAAAGGTGGAGGCTTACAATCTTGTAAGCATTTGAAAGGGCGATTTGAAATTTTAGGAGTTTTCTAAGTGCTTAAGTTGCTTATCACTTTACTCAACCATTTAATTTGAAGAATGCATAAACAATCTTACATAATTACGAGGTCAGGTTGAGTAGTATAGCCTATGGACCTTTGAGGGCCCATAGAATGCCCTAAATTATCTCCAAAAATACTTGCAATCCATTGGAAATCACTAAATCAGTTTGCTAAATTTTGGAGAGCATAAAATGAGTTTGCTAGGGGTTTGAGAGAAAAGGGTTTTTTAGTTTGGTATTATTCACCAGGAGTGTTTGGTTAAAAGCAATAGTTCCTCATAAAATGACGAGAAGAGTTTCTACATGTACCTAGGGGTTTGAGAGCGACATCCAAACAAACACCCAAACATGTAGGGTTTCCTCACATGCAACGAAAAGTTAAAATTTAGTGCTTAGTTGCAAACCAAGTGTGATATACCAAATGCCACCAAATTTCTTAAGAAGAATGATACCAGAGCTAGTGTTCAATGGTTAATCAACAACCTCTTCATTACAAAATCACCTCATATTTATTATTTCCACCTCCAAGCAATAGTTCCTCATAGAGACAGCCACGGGAAAACAGCTAGAAGAGACAAAGAAAGGAGAAAAGGCAACTGAAATGACGCTAAATAGAAGAGCTTTTTTTTGTTTTGTTTTGGACGTTGCACCGCCAACTTGCTTGATGCGGGCAAAGTTGTCAGTTTACAGAAGCAAAGGAGAAACTCTCCTCTTTGGAAAAGAATACAATCACTCCTTGGCTTTAGATCGAAACGAGCAGCAAAGCACAATTTTCTAAACGAGAACACTTGGACAAGATGTCCTAAAAGCAAACTCGATTTAATCAAAAGTTCTCTCTCATTATCGAGAGGGGAAATTAATTACAAGGGCTTGCGCCTATAGAAAACTAAAACTCGTATTATAAAGTCCTCGTAAAATGAGCGTAAAATCTCTAAGTAGTGTTTTATTGTAAAACCCAATATGCTTTCTGAAATTTGCCCCAGAATCTAAACATTAAACTTTCCTTGACGACCCGAAGAAAAAATGAAAAAGAAAGAGGATCCGTAGAGAGGCCGGGGTGCAAATTTTTAGAACCCACAAATGATCCTCGACAGTTCACCTCAACTGTGTCACATGGAACACCGAATATATAGTAACAGTTTCGGGAAACTTGAAGCGATAAGTTGTTGCTCCAATCCTCACCAATATCTAATAAAGACAAAAATACCTTAGGGCCAACTTCTCATTTCACCTATTAGCTGTCATCCTTTGTCTATAGGGAGAAAGCTTCAAGTAGACCCTATCTCCAATTGGATGTCCTTTCTACATCTATCTGTCAGCTTCTACTTGATCTACTGAGCTCTCAACAAATACTTTTTTAGCTCAACCAACACCCTGCCCCTCTCCTCTATCACCTGACTAAAGTAAGCTATGGGCTTGTGATTCTACATGAACACTACCCCCAATCCATAACCTGATGCATCAGTCTCCACCACCAAAACCTTGCTGAAATCTAGTAGGCAGAATTGGTACCGTGGTCATGGTCTTCTTCAGTCTCTCAAAGCCCTGGATAGCTGCCTCGCCCACATAAAACTATCCTTTTTAGCCGCTCTGTCAATAGCCATGTGATAGTGTTATATCCCCTCACAAATCTCTTGTAATATTCTGTCAACTTTAGGAAACTCTTCAGATCTTTCAAAGTCCTAAGTAACGGCCATTTCATCATAGTCTCAATCTTAGCCTGATCAGCGTCCATCCTCTCCTGAGATTCCACGTGCCTCAAGTACTCCACACTGGACTGTGCAAAGCAATACTTCTTTAGGTTGGCTCATAGTTGATGCTCCCATAACTCCTCCAACGCCACCTTCAAGTGTTCCAAATGCACCTCGTTCGACCTGTCATACACCAGGATATCATCAAAGAAAACCAATACAAATCTCCTGAGGTATGGTCGAAACACCCATCCATGAGGGACTAGAACATAACAAGAGCATTGGTGAGGCCAAACAACATCACCAAGAACTCATAGTGTCTCTCACATGTCCTGAAAGCAATCTTTGAGATATCATCCTCTCTCATCCTAATATGATGGTATCCAGGCTTTAGATCTATCTTCATGAATATTACTGCTCCCTATAACTCATCCAACAACTCATCTATCACTAAAATAGGAAATTTTTCTAGCACAGTTTTCATATTCAGGGCCTAGTAGTCCACACAAAATCTATAGTTCTAATCATTCTTCTTAACTGGTAAGATTGGGATGGTAAAAGGGCTCGCGCTCTGCCTGATGATCCCTGCATCTAACCTCTCCCGAATCAGCTTCTCAATATCATTCTTCTGGATCTGAGAGTAGCGATAAGGCCTAACACTAATTGGTTACCCCTTCCCTCAAGATGATGGCGTGCTCCTGCTCTCTCGATGGTGGCAATTCTTGAGGTGGATGAAAAAACCTTGTTGAACTACTATATAAGCAATTGTACTGAAAGAGGGATGTCTCCCTTTCCTCGAATCTGATCCCCACTAAGCTCTGCAGTTCCACCTGAAATCCTCCTCCCACTTCCTATATGATCTTCACTATGATTTTGAGAGACATTGTATCTTTAGATAACCCTATCCTACATCTCCCCTGATCATCACCCTTCATCCCTCCATCAACAGTTTCATCGTTAGTGCTCCCCAATTGACATTGATATCTCCCAAGGTCTGTAGTCATTTTATCACAAAGATGGCATCAATGCTCCAATGGAAGGAAGTCCTCCCTCACATGGACCCCCGTATGGTCAGAATCACTCCCCTACACCCCCCAATACCTGTCTCCACCTTCCTTGTGCCCATCATCACCCCATAGCACCCTGTGTCCGCCACTTTTACCCTTAATTGGTCTACAACCTGGTTGGAGATAAAATTGTGAGTAGTCCTACAATCTATCAACACTACTACCTTCCTATCTGTTGTTTATCACCTCTTTCATGGGGTGATTTGGATTAAAATTCCAACACTAAGTTCTAGGAGACCTCTGCCACATCTAAATGCAGCTCTTCCTCCTCTACCACTGTCTCACTCCCAACTCCCTCCTCAGCTTCCTCACAGACAGTGAGAATCTAAAGAGTTTAGTCCTTACGCATGTGCCCTGGTGTATATCTCTCATCACATATGAAATACAGTCCTTTCTCCCTCTTCTCCTATAGCTCCTCGATGAGCTTCTTGAAGTTTCCCCCAGTTCCCCTCATATGATCTTCTCCTTCGTGGTCTCCCAAGGAATACCCGGTGTCGGCCCCTTGAGTGCCAAAAAGGTGGTGATTATCCTATACGAACCTCCTGAACTGCTGCATTTAGCTTCTCTCTCCAGGTGCTTATGATCGGAGACTAATTGGGATAGCTCCATAGTCTCTCTCAAATCACAAGACCTAATCACTATAATTGCACCCAGAATCTCTAATTTGATCCCTTTCATAAAGTTCCCTTCTAATAATCTCCGACAGCCAGTCCAGCCAGCTGGCAAGTTACTCAAACCTCTCATAGTACTACACCATCAATCCCTCATGCATCAGAGCGAAGAACTGCTCATAGAAGTCCCCTCCCCAGCAGGTTCAAAAACGTTCTAGCAAGCAGTCCTTAAACTCCCTCCAACTCCGTATGGGCCATCACATGTCTCTCCACTAGTACCATGTCAATGTCTTCCCCTCCAAGAACAAGCTAGCTGCCGTCAATCTCTCCTCCATCAACCCATTGCCGACAAAATATCTTTCCATCATATAGATCCATCCTCTCCCTCAAAAACAAGCATCTTCAGCTTCCTCACTCTCGGATCTCCTCCGTTCCCTCTGTTTCATAGGAAGATAAATATTTTATGCATTCAAGAAACAAAATGAGTTGAAGAGAAAGCTAAAAAGATTGATAGTTCAGGATTTAAATTATGATATTTTGATGGGATTTGTACTATAAATAATGTAAGTTTGAATATAAATAAGAGTTTAAAGAATAAAGTTATAAACATTAGTGGAATTGGAGTTAGAATTATAATTTTAAAGATTGTAATTGATGCTAAGATTATTAATATTATAAGTGTTTATGCTTCTTAATCGCACAACTACATTTATTATTACTAAAATTACACTTCATATATGCAATTTTAAATCTACTCAAACGAAAAACATTTAAACTCTAAGATTGATCTACATAATTCAAGTTTTTTATCAACTCCCTCTCCAATCTTATCAATAAGAAGAGTACTTAGAGTATCATTAGTAAAAAGCATATACAAAGGTATATCCTCTTGCAAATGTCTGGTAAGAACATCTTTGACTAAAGCAAAAAAAGATTTGGACTTAAATCTGATTATTGATGTAATCTAACTGAAATAGGAAAATGTTTGGTCAAACCACCTTGTGTTTGAACATAAATAATAGTTCTTATATACATATCTTTAATGACTCGAATATAAGCAATATTAACTCCTTTCTTTCCTAAAACTCTCCAAAACACTTCTCTTAGAACTTTATCATATGCTTTCTCTAAATCAATAAATATAATATTTAAATGCTCCTTACTCCCTCAATACTTCTCCATCAAACCTCTCAACAAATGTAAGGCTTCCATAGTAGACTTACCCAGCATGAATCCAAACTTATTTTGAAAAACATTAGTATCACATTGTAATCTAGGCTCAATTACTCTCTCCTAATTTTAATGTATGACACATTGACTTAATAAGATAAATAAAAGAAAAAATAAAGTGGCATAAAAAATAAACCAACAATCAAACTTATCTTCCATGTTCCAACTTATCTAAAACCATCATCTAATAATAACTAAATGGGTACTAGGAACTATACAGTACATTAATGATTTTCAAGGGTGTACGTAAGAACCATGCAACAAACAAGAAAAAAAAAAAAGTCTTATAAGAATCACATTTTGGAATATATATGGTTACCTGGTACAGGCCTTCCATTGGTGCATGAACAGCTCCTTTTAGTAAAGCTACCAATAGCCAAAATGCATCTTCTTCACTCATGTACAGAAGCAACAAACCGGCTAGGAATCCCATTCCCTGGACTCAAGTCATCGAGTTAAATAGATTATATAAATTTTTTTTTAGTTACTTCTATAGAATATTCAAAAAAGGTAGAAACATTTTACTTCCAACCTGAACATATCCAACGTCTCTGTCATATACAGAGTATGCCTTCAAAACATTGTAAAGGGATCTTTGTCCTGGCCCATGCCTTTGCTGGAAGAATACATGTGAAGGGAAAGTTCGTGAAATGTCTCGAATTATGTCCAATTCTGATGCTGACGTCTCATAAATCACTAGTTGCTGAAAATGACCACGACAACTTAACATGAGGATCTTGTAAAGCACATTGAATTGACGAAAAATTTAGCACGAAAATATGAAAAGTGACATTAGTATGAGAAAATATAATATGAAGCACAAAATGCACTACTTTTAAGAAAATTATAAATAGCAGCTATCATTTCAAACATGTAGTTTTGGGGGGGCTCCAAAAAATCTCACCCCAGCTTTGATGAGCGAGTTTTTTGTGTTTCCAAGTTAAATTTTTAGAAAAAAGGTTAAATTGAAGATAGGACAAATCTAGAGATTTCGTCCTCATTTTACAATATTTATAATTTAGTATAAGGTTTCGCATAGATGCAATCTCCTATGAATAATTAGCTCTCCCAATTATGAAAAAGATGTTCTAATTAGGACTAATCGTTAAAAGTATAACACTCAAAAGTTTGTCAAAAAGTAAGCACACAATTTGCCACAAAATTTTACCCTATTTTCTCCCACATATGAAAATGCCAAATCTAATTTCATTAAATTCTAATATAAATTCCAAACATTTCGATACATAATTGTATATAAGTATTCATTAATAGCTTAATAATAGTTAATTAACAATTTGATATAATTTAATTAAATGTTATTTGTTAACAGAGTACTTAAATCAATTGTTAATTTCTGTAAACACTGCAGCAATTCCACTAAAACCCACATGCAATGGACTGATGATTGGGGGTGGGATCATACGGCTAGCAATAGGAATTGGTGGAGTTATTATGGTGCTAGTGGGATATAGCAATATTATATATCAAATTGAGACTTAAGCACTAAAGCATTTCCCTCATTCCTTCACACCCGTCACTGGTTCTCTCCGAGTTAAAGCTGAGGGAAAATCTGTGAGGATTGCTGGTGTTGTTAGCTGTTGTGGCTGACTTCAGAAATCAGGAAGCTGCTGTCTTTCTACTGTTGTAGAGTGCTGTAGCTAGAACATAGAGGAGAGGAAATCAGTGGTTATTGATTTTACTAGCTGAAATTCTGGATATTCAGGTTAGTTGCTGAATTTAAGGACTAAAATCAGTGTTTTCTGCTGTTTTAAAGTACAGTTGTTTGCTTAAATCATCAAGAGAAGGGCTGTTATTTATTGTTTTGTGCTGAACCAGTGGAAATAAGAATAAGAGCTGCTGTAATGTTGCTAAAATTGATAAAAGTTCGTTGTAAAGCTAAAATCTGGAAGAAAAGTGAGTTGTTTGCTGAATTTTTATAAGGAGGGGTCTTAGTGGTAGCAAACAGTAGTAAAGAAGAAGAAATATAAAGGAAAGTATAAAGAAGTTTTATTATGTTTATGATCACATTTATTTAAGTTTACTCCAGTTTATATATATATATATATATATATATATATATATATATATATATATATATATATATATATATATATATGATCATATCATGAGGACTAAAAAGAATTGCTATTGGGAAAGTAAAATAAGTCATATATGAGGAATAAGCCTGCATAAGCAAAGCTGAAAGATCTGACGAGCAAAAGCTTATAGCTATCATATGACTTGTTTAAAGGTGTTGAACAGTTGGCAAGATGGGTAGTACTGTTATGCATTTCTTATGATCAATATGACATTTTAATGTGTCTAATCATATTAGTAATGTTAAGCATTTCTTAATTGTTAACAATGTTATTATTATTTCTTATACATTGCTTGTGTATTTCATTGAGTCCGAGCTCATTTGCAGTGGTTGTACTACAAGAAAAGGGGAGGAGCACGTAGGACAGTAAGAGAGCGACTATCTTTCTTTTGGTGTATATAATTTTTTGGTGTGCACAAAGGTTCAAAAGTAAGTTATACAAAGACTTTTGGATATGTAAGTAAGTTGTAAAGGTTTTAGTAAAGCTCTGTTTAAATCAAGATATGTATTTTATTTGAGGTATATTATATATATTTCCTATTATGAAAATCTTGTTGTGTTATGTTTAATTGTATTAATGATACTTTGAATAGACTACTTTTTACTTATCCAATTCTGATATCAGCATTTCAGATTAGGGGTAAGTACGAAGAAGGTCTGTTCAGATTCTCCTTCTCTATTACACTCTAGTTTAACTGCAGAGTTCAGATTCTCCTTCTCTATTACACTCTAGTTTAACTGCAGAGGGGTTAAAATGAGATGTGACAAAAAGTGAAATGATTAGCATATAGTAGTAACAATTTGATTTAGGGATAGAAATTTTACCTCTATAGCAAAGGACAAGGGAATAATGACAAAATAGATCAAAATCCCATATTTTGTCATCAATGGTTATAATGGACCCTAATCTACATAGTCAGCAGAGGTAGTATACCCAACCTAACTGAATGATCTTTGTTAGCATCCATGGATTTCTTCCTCCAAGAGAACTCAATAGGCCTATGGTGGATGTTTATCTAAGTGGATGAGTTTAAAGTGACTTTAGTTACCTAAGAGCTTTGTGTCCTATCAAATACAACCTATGGTTCATTATTCAAGGATGATTTTCACCATTAGGGAACTTGAGGGTTCAAATCATAATCGTCAGCTAGAGGGCATTGGTCATAATCATTTATCCATTGTGTCATTTGATTGCAAGACCATTAGTTAAAGGATATGCGTGACATCCTTACTAACGAGAGATCATTTAAAAAAGAATCATAGCAATATAATCAACAAGATATCGACTCTTTAAAAGTTGATATTGTCTTTCAATTTGTCATCCATAACAAACGATTGAGAATGAGAGATAAATTTTTGCTTTAAGTTTTTAATCTAATAGATTTCGTTTGAATATTATTTTTTATTGAATTTTGATATTTTTTGTAAAAATTTATAACACGCAATAATTTTCTTTGAGATTTGATGGTATTTTAGAAAAAGAGCTCTCCCTAGTTGAGATTCATACACGGCCATCATTGGGCATTCAAATGGTTTTTTTTATTACTTAAACTTTATCAACTCTACTTACTTGTTAATAGTTGATCGGGTTCAAATATTAATTTTGTGAGCTACTACACAAGCGATGAATTTAAGAGTTCGCATTTTTGTAATAAATTTTCTTTGTAAGAGCATTGAAGGCCTTAAATGAATATAAACTAAATATCTTTGCGGATTTTACAGTCGTATGTTTATTCGAGGGAATAGGATTTATGTTGAACTATTTAAAACTTATTGTTTAAACATCTTTCATTAAACTCAAGTCATGACAATCCCTATCCTTGCAAAGAGGATAGGTGCGAGGATAGGATTTAAAGTGTGGCACTTGTGACTATGATCTTTACATAGTGCAGCCAGCTTGAAAGCATATTTATTTATTGGTGAATTTAACTTTGAAAAAGGAGTTGTAAGACTTTAAAGTCATTGATGCCTTTTGGAGTGGTTACACACTTCTAGAGGTGGCCTAGTTTGTATTCATATAATTTTAAGTATGCATAGTACTCTCAGACCTTAATTATGAGCATACACAAATTTGGCCATCAAGTTCAATCAACTTCAATCCTGCAAGCCATATTTTATGGGCCAATCATACAAAAATCAAGATTTATTCAATCTTTAATCTGACATAAAAAAGTTAAAGAAAATTTTTTGAATGCCTCTAACCCCTGTAATGGCCATTATTACTGCATATCACAGTTCGAGGAATTATATGTCACGACCCAGCCCGGTTAGCTCGTGTAGAGGAGATGGGAACGGAATCAGACGTTTAGAACATAAGCCTTTCTTCTTTACAAATGCATTGAATTAATCTAAAATTCCCCACAAGAAACTAAAAACACCTCTAAAATTTTTTCAAACATACATTTAACACTTCATGTCATATCAAAAGAGAATTCATTTACACAAAGGTGGTTACAAGTATTAACATGCATGCCAAAACCACCCAACAGGAGTAAACTATAACTAAGAAAAACATCAAAAGAACCTGTCGGCTGGTACTCGACGACTGCAGGTGAACCTTGAGTTGTCATCCATTTCTTGCAGCAAATTCTCCTGAAAAGTATCCCAACACGGGGGAGCCAGCTAACGCTCAATAGGAATTATCTAATCCTAACATTTTCACATGCCTTGTTAAATGAAAATTCACATTACATGCTAGTGGTGAAATGCCTTGCTTATTTTGATACACATGCTATTTTTTCATGTCTTATGAATGTTTAATGCCTTATGAATGTTTAATGTCTTATGGATGTCGTAGCTTATATCATAGCCTATGAATGTCATATGCTTACTCATATTTTATTTTATACAACTGTACCGAAGTACCAGGAGTGTACTGATCAGGTACACAAACATCTTTTTGGCCATTCATTTCTTTTCTTCTTTTGCCCCAAAGGGTCATATTGTTCCCGTATTACTCATAAGAGTCATATTTGTGCTTTCGCACCATATTTCGTACTCCGCTTTCAACATGCAAAATCAATTTCATACTCTTTCCATATATGCATATGTATGTAATGTAGCCCTTTTATAACAACTATTCATCCAGAACATGAAGTGCATGAAAGGAACTCTTATGAATGCTGTGAGTGTTAAACATAAACAATGCATCTGTTATGTGTCAAAACAACTAAAGATTTCACTTGTCATGAATCAATTAAGTAAAGCTATGCAATTTCTATAAATCAATTAAGTAAAGATATAATAAAATATAAAAGATCAATAAAAACATAAAGGAATATAATCATGTAGGGTAAGAGATTCCTACCTCAAATGTACCTTGTAAGCTTTCACTTCACCAACCTATTCTTATTTCTTCTTTCCAAAACCTAAAGAAAACATTACAATATAAATCCCTTGTGCCAAATTAAACATCTATAACTAGGGCTGCAAACAAACCGAGCCGAGCCGAGTATGTGAGTGTTCATGTTTGTGTTCATTTAATATCAGGTTGTTCAAGTTTGGTTCATGTTTGTTTGAGCTTTATTGTTTGTGTTCATGTTTGGTTCATTTAAATTAATGAGTGTTCATGTTCGGTTCATGTTCAGTTCATGTTTGTTCGTTTAGTGCTTATCGAGCTTTAAACAAACAAACATGAATGAGCTATAAATGAGTTCTACTTTTAGATGTTCATTAACTTAATAAACGAGCTTTATCGAGCTTCCTAACAAATGATTACATCGAGCATGTTCGAGAACATAATGTCGAGCTCTATTTATATTTATTAATTCTATAATCAAATATTAATTATTTTTATCAAGCTTATTCAAAAGTTCACTATCAAACACGAATCGAGCTTCTTATCGAGCTTAATGTCGAGCTTGTTCATGAACTTCAAATGATGTTGTTCGCGAACATAAATGAGCCGAACGCAGTAGTGTTCAAGCTTGTTTATTTAAGAATCGAGTATTTAAAATATTGTTCAAGTTTGTTTGTTTAGTTAATTAAACGATCACGAACAAGCTTTAATCAAACCAAACAATGAGTAGCTCGTTTGGTTCACCTGCAGCCCTAACTATAACACACTAATCTTACACATACCATAGTTAAATACTCCTCATAAGCTCACTAGTTCACACTCACCTACCCATATCCTAAGACCTTTAATTAACCACAAGAGCATATTTATCAAATAAAGCATGTTCATTACATAAAGCATGAGTCTTCATTTTAGGGTAAAACATAGGGTAATTTCATTAGCATAACCTATAGTTTGACACAATCTCTTTCTTCCATAAAAGAGGAATTAAATGAAATTTTCGGTTTTGCTCAAAAATCAAATTTTGGAAACCTAATATTTTACTAATATCATTCCATTTGCATACAAAGACATTCATCTTTCCTATATATAAGTTTAAGGTATTAAAATTTCGGATTTATTCATAAAAAAAATTAGTAAAATTATTTTTTTCTCAAAAAGTTTAATTTCTCCTAATTAGAGAGCTATCATAACCCTTAGGAACAAATTTTGTGAGCATGCAAGCTTAGAAAGATACAATTAGGAAAAGCCCTAATTTGAAAATTTTAAAAATAAATAACCAAAAATCATTTTCTTACCTAAACTTGCTTCTAACCATCTCTTATAACCTTCTCAAATAAAATCTCATGTAAAAAAAAAAACAAAAACCCTCATTGTAAAACCCGAAAATGCCGTCTAAGACTTCGCACGCTTTACAAAGCGCCGCGACGAGTTTTAAGTGAAAATTTTGAAGTTGTCATATTTCGACAGAAATAATTTTAGAAAATAGAGCGTAAAATTATGATCGTTTTGATGTATAGGACTTATGTTTAATTATTTGTATTTTGAGAATTATAAATTTTGGAAGGTTAGAAATGCCAATGTTACCCCTATACTTTATGAAGGCCGAAATTACTTAATTGGGGGCAATTAAGTCTTTTGGCAGAACCCATTCTCCCATTATACTAAAACCGAAACCCTTCACCCTTCTCCCATTCGCATGTCACGACCAAACCGAGCGAAACAAGGAGAAGACGGACGCAAGGCTCGGAAGGCATCTTCGGCGGTGGCTTCGGCGGCGGTTTCCGACGGCCAATCTTGGGGGAAATGTAGGGGAGACTAAGGGAAGACTAAGGTATGAGTTTTGCATAAGTTTCGCATAAGTTTCCTCCTTTCCTTGAGTTCTCCCTAAGAAATGAAAACTAGGGTTTTGAGAAAACTTAAGTTTTCTTTGAGATTCTTTTGAGAAAAGTTTAGGGAAGGTTAGGGGGATGTTTCTAAACCCTAATGTGTATTTTTCTTATCAAAATATGAATTTTGAAAATTAGGGTTTTACTTAAAATTGATCTTCTTTGGAAATGCCTTCACAAAAGATATTTCTAAGGGTATGGGGAAGTTTTTATGGGAAGACATTGTAAGGTTTAAGCAAAATTTTGAGTTTAGGGATTTAGGGTTCTTCCCCAATCATGATATTTTTTATCCCCATGGTTTTCATAGGTTGTTGGATGATTTTAGAAGCAAATACATGGGTTTTGCTTGAAAAACTATATTTTCTAATTTATGATTTATTAAATTCCGAAAATTGAATTTATTTTAATGATGTTTTGAAGGTAAGGAAGGGTGTTGTATACTTAGAATCTAAGGATTTGGCCTAAACTTTTAATGAGAGAAAATGTGTTGAGAGATTTCATGAAATATGGGAAGGGTTTGATTTTTTGAAACTTAAACAAAACATAGAAAGGACTCTTTTATTACTTTAGAATTAAGGTTTAGTTTATTGTGTAGAGATTAGTCACTTATGCTTTTCTTTAAATGTTTCTTTTAGATATAAATCATGTGGAGCGAAAGAGTTGATCGGTCAAAGAAAAGAGTGCACAGATTGAGATAGGTGGAATGGATTTTCTTATAAATGTTAGACAACTTTTCTTTCATTGCAATTACATAGAAATTACCAATTCATTTATGCTCATCACAAAACTTTCATGGCTCATGTTCCATTGTAAGTTTAAAGACACTTGAAGCAAATGCAATGGGTCTTTTTTTATGCAAATGTACGATTTATGAATGAATCATATGCTCATTTCTCTACTTATGTTATACATGTCTTTCCTCTTACATGCAAAAGCACGCATAAGCATATCAAGCATGCATTTCTCTAAGGAATCATACAAGTGGTTAGTTTAAGAATTATTTACATAAAGCATCTCTTATAGTTATATAAGTAATAAATGTATGTGCATGTTAACGCGGGAGTATCACATGGAAAAGGAGGCTCTTATGAGTTATGGAAAAGGATGGTTCCTATGAACCAATGGAAAAGGAAATGACCAAATTATATGTACCTGATCAGTACAAGTGATACTCCTGAGACGGGTGTTATAGTTTTATATATTAAACTGTTATGAATGTTTCATACACATGTTATATGCATTTGAGATTATCACTTGAGGCATGATGTTTTAAAAAGGAAGAAAGAAAAGGTTATGGCAGGATTAAGCTTTCGAAAGTTGAGGAAAAGGTATGTTTTTCTTTGAGCACAACTTGTTATATGATTGATGATTCTTTTGCTAAAATTCCCAAAGCATGTTATAGTTTTTCTCTCTCGATTCTAAGTTTATTTGAATTTCTATTCTCACCTATTAAGTATAAGACTCACCCTCGTTGTGGAAACACTTTTCAGGAGGATCTAGGAAAGGGTAAATGGCAGACCAACCACCGCGCACCTATCGTCGTAAGGAGACGACGGGCGGCAGGTTCTTTTGATGTTTTGTTATTTTTGTTGATACATGATGGTATGTATAGATTTTTGAGAGGGTTATTTGTGTTTTGGAATCCATTCTATTGGAAGAACTTTTATGTAATCATCTCTTTTGAAAGGTAAATGAAATAGAAAAATCTTACTTGGAATTACTTTAGTGGCTCTTTCATTCTTGTAGTAAAGATGTTAATTTTCATTTTGGAGGATTTAATGATATGCTTTGTTAACTTGTCTCTTTTCCCGTCCAACCTCTGTTCCCGCCTCGCACTTGCGAGTTCACCAGGCCGGGTCGTGACACTCATTTGGAACCTAGTTTTTCCATAACCAAACTTCAATTTTAAGGCTTAGAAATGTAGGCATAATCAAGCCCTAACGTTATTCTAAAGAAAACTTCAACAAAAACCAAACCCTAAAATTTTGGTTCATGAAAATATCAAGAAAAGAACAAGGTTTCTCAAGTTTAACTTACCTCTTATCTTCTCCAAGTATTCCTCTAGCTTTTTCCTAAAGAATCTTGCCGAAAAGCTCGCCAGCCACCGCTCCCCCAATCTCCCCTGTAGCCTTCTCCTCCCTCTTTAAAGTGCGGCCGAACAAAAAGAGTAAGGGACCGAAATGTTCGGTCCCTTAGGCGTGTGGAGCTTTTAGGGAAATAAGGCTAGAGCCAAATTATGCATGTGCCCTTCTCCCCAAAGTCTTTCTATATGTAAAACCTGCGAAATGTCATTTTAGACCTCGCACACTTTTCGATGCGTCGCGACGAGTTTTAACTGCAAAAATTCAAAGTCGTTGGAATTCGACGCAATAAATTTTATAAAATACTACGCAAAATTTGGAGCGAATTGATATATAAAATTTAATTTAATTTCTCTTAATTTGAGAGATAAAAATTTCCAAA
The DNA here is from genome assembly GCA_016618105.1 of Dendrobium huoshanense. Taxonomy (NCBI): domain Eukaryota; kingdom Viridiplantae; phylum Streptophyta; class Magnoliopsida; order Asparagales; family Orchidaceae; genus Dendrobium; species Dendrobium huoshanense. The sequence continues at coordinate 45,655,852 of CM028356.1, forward strand.
GTCAAATTAATACCCAAAATACCCTTAGTCAATACTAAAGAAAATATGGTTTAAGTGAGGGCATTTATGTCATTATGTAATTAAAATATTCCTCATACCTCTTAAGGGACCGAATGAAATTCGGTTCCCATTTGTTCATTCGGCAGAAACCTGAAACCGTGAGAGAAAGAAAGGGCGAACGGGTAAGGCAGCGGAGAGGCTTTGGGCAGCGGAGAGGCTTCGGGCAGTGATTTCCGGGGGCTGTTCATGGAGGAACTTGTAGGGAAAACTAAGGGAAGGATAAGGTATGTTGTTTGCAAGAGTTTCCTCTTTTATTCTTTGAGTTTTCTTTAAGGGAAGAAAACTAGAGTTTTGGGAAAATGCAAGTTTTCTTTAAGATAAAGACAGTGAAGGGTAGGGGATGTTTTTAAACCCAAATATGAGTTGATTTCATGAAAAAATGTGGGTTTTAAAATTTAGGGTTTTATCCGATTTTGATTTTCTTTCAAAATGTCTTTATAGGAAAGTTTCTAATTTATGTTAGGAATTTTTTATGTGAAGCTAGATTCTTTTTAGAAGACATTTTTCATACTCCAATAGTTAGGGTTTTTCAAAAACATGAAAAACCCTTTATGTGTGTTGTCCTTTTTAACTTAGGGAGGTTTTAAAGCAAGGATTTTAGCTTTAGCATAAATTTTTGTTTTCTAAATTTTAAATTAGATGAATCCAATGAAATGTTGTATGTTAACTTGAGTTTAAAGAGAGAGAGGAGGGTTGTATGTTTGAGGTGAGCAAAGAATTGATTGAGACTTTCCAAAAGCTAGAGTTATGTTGAAATCCTAGTTCTAGTGAAAATAAAAATGAAATTAACATGGTTCGAGAGAGGGGTTTTATAGAAAATCAAAACTTGGTGTATGAAATAGCTACATGTTTATAACCTAGGGCTTTTTTAAGGGTTTGAGAGGGAGAAAATTTATGTTTACACCTTATGTTTGTCTTTTATAGATTTTGATTGCGTAAGAGAAAAGGGACGTAAGGACTTTTGACGAATCGCATTATGGTGAGGTAGGTGAAATTGACTTCTTTTAAATTTAGAAAAGCTCTTTACATGCAAATACATAGAAATGACATTCCTTTTTATACTCTTTATGATATCATTATGATTAGCATGTTTCTTTATAAAAGCTCATCATCACTTGATATAAAAGCAAAATCCTTTTATGCAATATTAGAACTCAATGATGAATCTCATGCTTCATCCTTTATGACACGACCCGGCCCGATTAGCTCGTAGATACGAGGCGGGAACGAGATCGGACATGTAATTAATCATTCTTCAAGCAAGATAATACTATGCAAATAATTGAAATCTTCACATGACAAAAAGCGCCTCTAAACCTTTTATATATTCATTTCAAAAAAAAGTGTTTTCAAAAAAACATATACAAGATAGCTAATGGCTAAACTTCAATCTAAACATGCTAGGATAAGCCATCCAAAAATAATAGGAAGTACAACAAGTAAAACTACTAAATGAACCTGTCACCCGGCGTACGACGGCTGTAGGTGAACCTTGGGTTTTCAGCCATTTCTCCTACTAGGTTCTCCTGAAAATATTTCCCAAAACTAGGGAGTGAGCTACGCTCAATAGAAATTCTAATCCTAAACATGCTCATGCTATCATGTTTGTCAAATGAATGAGAGATAATTTAGATGTCCAATGCATATGTCATTTGATATAAAGATGTACATATAAAATGAATATCATATACAAATGCTTTCTTATTTAATATATACAACCGTCTCGGAGTACCAGGGGTGTACTGATCAGGTACACAAACCTCTTTTGGCCATTTATTCCTTTTTCCTCTTTTGCCCCAAGGGCCATAATGTTCCCATATTGCTCATATGTGCCTTTGGCACCATCTTTGGTACTCCGTAATCAATCATGCACATTCATATATATATCTGTTTCATATAACATACATTCTTTCCTTCCTTTCATAATTCCTTTCTTTTTCATATAAAATTTTGTATTTCCATGAACTAATGTGTGATATGAATCTCTAATCATGAATGAAATGACTTATCATAATTACACTTAAGCATGAAAGAAACAATGAAGTAACTATATTGCATATGTATTTCATGGGTAACAACTATGCCATTTCTCAATTCATGCCATAAAAGTTTAACAAATGATTTAAGCATAAAACTATAAAAGAACAAGGAAGGAAAAGAATTCCTACCTCAAGGCTTAGTTATTCTTTCCTTTGCAAAGCTTTATTTGTCAACAATGTTCCCTCTTGAAACCTATGGATCCAAAAATCATAACATAAGTCTCTTGTATATTAAGATCTCTCCTAACACTCTCCTTTAAACCTACTAAGAAAAATTCCTATGGAAATTTCAGTTTTTACCTAAAATCCCTAAGGTTGGAAACCAACTTCCTTCTAATCGCATTCCAATAGCATGTTATAGCCCTTCTCTTTCCTAATTATAAGATCAATACTTTATATTTTCGGATTAGAAAAATTAGGAAATTAGGAAAATATTTTTCTTTTCCGAAATCTCATTTTCCTTAATTTAGAGGCCTCCTTAAACCCTTAGGAACTAAGTTAGGACACATGCAACCTATAAAACTTAGGTTTGGAAAAACCCTAGGCATTCTCAATTGATTTTCCATTCAATTTCTTGTAAAAAAAATTAAAATCTTGCTACCTAAAGCTAGCCTTACACTCCTCTATCCAATCCTCCCAAAATTTTCAACAAAAGAGAAACCCTAATTTTCGGATTTCATTCTTTTTCTCAAAAAAAAACATTGACATGAAGGTAGTAAAACATAGATCAAAGGGATTCCTAAAGCTTTCCTAAAGAACTTTCTCAAAAATCATCAAACCCTAAAATTTTCTTTCAAGAAAACTCAACAATAACCTCAAAAGATTGAAGGAATACATACCCCAAGGCTTCCTCTTGCTTTTCCTAAGGAAATCTCGCCGGAAAAGCCGCCGGCCGCCGCTCCAAAAGCCTTCCCGTCGCCTCCTCCCTCTCTCTCGTCGCCTCTCTCACGCTCGGCCGAACAAAACAAGCAAGGGACCGAAATAATCGGTCCCTTTGGCTAAGTGAGGGTTTTAGAAAACCTTTAGATGCCAAAAGACGCATGTACCCTTAACCCTAACATTTTCCTTAAGGGCTCTAAGGGTAAAATGGGAACTTTGGGAAAATGTTACTTAAACTAGCTTCGGAAATTTCTACCTTCCAATCCGAGCGAAATTAGGTATAAGTTCTTTATATCGTTTCGCTCGAAATTTCGAGACGAATCTAACGAAATTTATTTCGTCGAATTCCGACGACGTCGAAATTTCACTTAAAACTCGTCGCGACGCTTTGAAAAGCGTGCGAAGCCTAAAACGACGTTTTCGGGTATTACAATTCTTCCCTTCTAATAAAAATTTCGTCCACGAAATTTAAAGAAAAGAAGAATGAACATACCTTACACAAAAAGATGAGGATAGCACTTCCTCATTTCTGCCTCTTTCTCCCAAGTAGCATTCTTCTCCAGTCCATGCTTCCAAAGTACCTTAACAAATGGTATTTCTCTACTCCTGAGTTGTCTCACACTGAACTCCAAAATTCGATCTGGTTCCTCAACATAAGTAAGATCTGGTTGAATCTCCACATGTTCAGTTATGATTTTAGAAGGATCATCTGATATGAACTTCCTCAAAGAAGAAACATGAAAAACATTGTGGACAGCGTATGTAGTGGGTAAAGCCAATCTGTAGGCCACTTTCCCAATCCTTTCTATTATCTCAAAAGGACCAATGTAGCGGGGACTAAGCTTGCCAACCTTGCCAAAACGAAGTACACCTTTCATTGGTCTGATCTTAATGAAAACAAAGTCTCCTACGCTGAATTCCACAAAACGGTGTTTAGCATCATAGTACTTCTTCTGCCTGTCCTGTACTGCTTGCAATCTTTCCTTAATAATTTTGATCTTATTTGTAGCATCATCAACCAAATCTGAGCCAATCACCTTCCTCTCACCAGTTTCTGCCCAACATAAAGGTGTCCTACATTTCCTTCCATAGAGTGCTTCGTAAGGAGCCATTCCTATGCTAGCTTGAAAGCTATTATTATAAGCAAACTCTATTAAAGGAACATGCGATTCCCAACCTCCGCCAAAGTCAAGCACACACAGTCTCAGTAAATCTTCAAGGGTTTGAATAGTCCGCTCTGATTGCCCATCAGTTTGGGGGTGAAAAGCTGTACTAAACTTCAACTTTGTGCCCATAGCCTCTTGGATTTTCTTCCAAAGTCTAGAAGTAAATCTACCATCTCGATCAGACACTATAGATTTAGGCACACCGTGTAATCGTATAATCTCAGCCACATACAGCGCTGCAAGCTTCTCAACTGAATCAGTCAATCGGATAGGCAAAAAGTGAGCAGATTTTGTAAGCCTATCAATGATTACCCATATAGCATCATGACCCTTCCTAGATCTGGGTAAACCCGATACAAAATCCATAGCAATATCATCCCATTTCCACTCTGGAATAGGTAGGGGCTGAAGTAATCCACTTGGTCTTTGATGTTCAGCTTTGACCAACTGACAAGTGGAACACTTGGAGACATAGTCAGCTACACTCCTCTTCATCCCAGGCCACCAAAATAAATCCTTGAGGTCTTGATACATCTTGTTACTACCAGGATGAATGGTATAACAAGAATGATGAGCTTCATAAAGAACATCCTTCCTCAAATCATCAACATTAGGCACACAAACCTTGCCCTTATACAGTAAAAGATCTTCATCATCCATAGTAAAATCCTCCTCATGACCTGCTTTAACCAATTGAATGATTTTAACAAATTCTGGATCTTGCAATAATGCTTCAGCTATCTTACTCTTCAAATCAGGTTGCATTGTCATCTGTCCTAACCATACACTTCCTGTAGTAGGAAGTAACACGGACAACTCTAAATGTTCCATCTCATCAATTAACCTCTCCTGTTGAGTCAATAAACAATTTACCTTCACAGGCATCTTCCTACTTAAGGCATCAACAACAGTATTTGCTTTTCCTGGATGGTATTGAATATCCAAATCATAATCATTTAGCAATTCCATCCATCTCCTCTGCCTTAAATTTAACTCCTTCTGTGAAAAGATATACTTCAAATTTTGATGATCCGTGAACACTTCACACCGCACACCGTATAGGTAGTGTCTCCAAATCTTCAAGGCAAAAATTACAGCGGCAAGCTCTAGATCGTGGGTAGGGTAGTTCTTCTCATGATTTTTCAATTGCCTAGAGGCATAGGCAACTACCTTCCCATGCTGCATTAGAACACATCCTAAACCCCTTAGAGATGCATCACTAAAAATCTGAAAACCATCACTGCCTGAAGGGATAGTAAGAATCGGTGCAGTCGTCAAACGAGTCTTCAATTCTTGAAAAGCTTCCTCACATAGACTGCTCCACTCAAACTTAACTGCCTTCTGAGTCAATTTACTCAAGGGTGCAGAAATCTTAGAAAACCCCTCTACAAATCTTCTGTAGTAACCAGCTAGCCCAAGAAAACTCCGTACCTCTGTCACTGTCGTAGGTCTAGGCCACTCAGCTATAGCCTGCACCTTATGCTGGTCCACAGAAATGCCGTCTCCACTAATCACATGACCCAAAAATGCTACACTCCTCAGCCAAAACTCGCACTTGGAGAATTTGGCGTACAATTCATTGCTTCTTAGAGTCTGTAACACTGCCTGAAGATGACGTGCATGTAGCTCTTCATTATAAGAATAAATCAGAATGTCATCGATGAAGACAATGACATAACTATCAAGCATCGGTTTAAAAACCCGATTCATTAAATCCATAAAGGCAGCTGGGGCATTCGTTAGTCCGAAAGGTAACACTGTAAACTCATAGTGTCCATACCTTGAGCTAAACGCTGTCTTAGGAATGTCTTCCTCCTTAATCCTCAATTGATAGTAACCAGACCTTAAATCAATCTTAGAAAAGACTGTAGCTCCTTCTAGCTGATCGAACAAGTCATCTATCCTCGGCAGTGGATACTTGTTCTTAACAGTAAGCTTGTTCAACTCCCTGTAATCGATACAAAGCCGCATACTACCATCCTTCTTCTTAACAAAGAGAACGGGTGCTCCCCAAGGTGAGGTGCTTGGTCGAATAAACCCCTTCTCTAACAGTTCTTGCAATTGTGACTTCAACTCCTGAAGTTCTTTAATCGCCATACGATAAGGTGCTTTTGAAACAGGCTCAGCACCAGGTACAAGATCAATTGAGAAATCAATCTCTCTTACCGGAGGCATTCCAGGTAATACTTCAGGGAACACATCAGGAAAGTCTTGTACTACAGCAATCTCCATCAATTCTGGTAATTGCTTCGAAATGTCCCTTACATGAGCTAAGAAGCTTGGATACCCCTTCATAATTAAACTGCAAGCTTTCATAGATGAAATAATCATAGAAGAGATACCTCTATCACCTTGAAAGACAAGCTTCTCTCCTCCAGGAAGCCTGATCTTCACTACCTTCTTATTACAGTCTATAGAGATGAACTGGTTAGACATCCAATCCATCCCTAAGATCACATCAAATTCCTTAAGAGGTAGTACAATCAACTCAACTTCAAAATTCTTCTCACATAAAGAAAGCAGGGGTGAACACATGCTTGAAGCAATCATGCTAGACCCATCTGGTAACAATACTGACAATGTAGTGGGCACACTATGGACATTCAATGCATGCTTCATAACAAACTCCTGACTAATGAATGAATGCGATGCACCGGTATCAAAAAGTACTCTACTAGGTACATATTGAACATAAATAATACCTGTGATCACATCAGGAGACTCCCTGGCTTCTTGCTGCGTGATGGCATAAACCCTCGGCTGTACTACAGGTCTCGTAGCCGGATAACCAGGTACTGAAGCCGATGCAGTGGACTCCTGAGCTCTGGGTCTACCAACTGTAGGCTGTCTCCCAACACTCTGCTGAGGTGGAGGAGCACTAGACCTCCCCTCCCTTTGACCCCTTGGGCAATTTCTAGCCATGTGCCCAGGCTGATGGCACATATAACAAACATTGGAGCCAGATAAACATTCTCCTCTATGAGTCCTGCCACACTTGTTACAAGCTCTACTACTGAAAGAACTCCCACTGCTGTCAGATCTACCCTTCTTCACACTAGGCCCACTAGAATGCATCTGAAAACTCTTGGTCTTCTCAAAACCTCTCTTCTTCTGAAGGAAATCTCTCCTCTTTTGAGTAGCCTGAAAGTCAATCTCTATCTTTCTTGCTTTTCCAACCACATCAGAATAGTCATCAAAACTAAAAGGGATCAGTGGCTGACGAATAGCATCATGAAGTCCTGCCAAAAATCTCTGACACTTCTCCTCAGTACTTGGAATAATCTGGGGTGCATATCGAGACAACATGGTAAATTCAGCTTCATATTGCATAACAGTCTTCTCTCCTTGCACCAATCTAATAAAGCGCTCTTGCATCTGCCTCCTTGCAGTAAGAGGCACAAACCAGTCTCTAAAGACTTCTACAAAGTCCTCCCATAGAATCCGAGATGCATCACGACCACTGTACTTTTCTAACATCAGTCCTCTCCACCATCTTTCTGCTTCGCCATCCAGAGCAAAGGTGGCTAGGGTCACTCTTCTATCTGCTGGACAGTGCATGCTCTCCAAAATTTTCTCCACCCTTAAAAGCCAATTCTCTGCATCTATGGGCTCTCCTGCTCCCGTAAAGAGTGGTGGTCGCATGTCCTGAAATATCTTTAAATGTTTATCCACTAAAGTCTCTTTAGGTGTCTCTTTAGGTATCTCCTTCTGAAAACTAGGCTGTGGATGCTCTTAAGAACGCTGGATCAACTGTGTCACAGCCATCATCATCTGAGTAAAGGCATCCATACTAGTACTGCTACTCCCACCAGGAGGCGGTATCATAAAAGGAACACCACTAACACCACCAGGGGGTGTAACAGCAGGAACAACTGGAACTTCCCTTCCAGTCTGCTCAGTGTTGCCATCAGTACTGCCAACAGTGGCATCACGCTCCTGATCCATAGCCCTAAACAATGAAAGTAACCCAAATTCAATAACTCCTAAAACAAACGTCCTATAAACATATGTTTCCTATGATTCATATATCATCCTAATGGCGCTTGTATTGATTCATATCTTAACTTAGCTTGGCTCTGATACCACTCTTGTCACGACCCGGCCCGATTAGCTCGTAGATACGAGGCGGGAACGAGATCGGACATGTAATTAATCATTCTTCAAGCAAGATAATACTATGCAAATAATTGAAATCTTCACATGACAAAAAGCGCCTCTAAACCTTTTATATCTTCATTTCAAAAAAAAGTGTTTTCAAAAAAACATATACAAGATAGCTAATGGCTAAACTTCAATCTAAACATGCTAGGATAAGCCATCCAAAAATAATAGGAAGTACAACAAGTAAAACTACTAAATGAACTTGTCACCCGGCGTACGACGGCTGTAGGTGAACCTTGGGTTTTCAGCCATTTCTCCTACTAGGTTCTCCTGAAAATATTTCCCAAAACTAGGGAGTGAGCTACGCTCAATAGAAATTCTAATCCTAAACATGCTCATGCTATCATGTTTGTCAAATGAATGAGAGATAATTTAGATGTCCAATGCATATGTCATTTGATATAAAGATGTACATATAAAATGAATATCATATACAAATGCTTTCTTATTTAATATATACAACCGTCTCGGAGTACCAGGGGTGTACTGATCAGGTACACAAACCTCTTTTGGCCATTTATTCCTTTTTCCTCTTTTGCCCCAAGGGCCATAATGTTCCCATATTGCTCATATGTGCCTTTGGCACCATCTTTGGTACTCCGTAATCAATCATGCACATTCATATATATATCTGTTTCATATAACATACATTCTTTCCTTCCTTTCATAATTCCTTTCTTTTTCATATAAAATTTTGTATTTCCATGAACTAATGTGTGATATGAATCTCTAATCATGAATGAAATGACTTATCATAATTACACTTAAGCATGAAAGAAACAATGAAGTAACTATATTGCATATGTATTTCATGGGTAACAACTATGCCATTTCTCAATTCATGCCATAAAAGTTTAACAAATGATATAAGCATAAAACTATAAAAGAACAAGGAAGGAAAAGAATTCCTACCTCAAGGCTTAGTTATTCTTTCCTTTGCAAAGCTTTATTTGTCAACAATGTTCCCTCTTGAAACCTATGGATCCAAAAATCATAACATAAGTCTCTTGTATATTAAGATCTCTCCTAACACTCTCCTTTAAACCTACTAAGAAAAATTCCTATGGAAATTTCAGTTTTTACCTAAAATCCCTAAGGTTGGAAACCAACTTCCTTCTAATCGCATTCCAATAGCATGTTATAGCCCTTCTCTTTCCTAATTATAAGATCAATACTTTATATTTTCGGATTAGAAAAATTAGGAAATTAGGAAAATATTTTTCTTTTCCGAAATCTCATTTTCCTTAATTTAGAGGCCTCCTTAAACCCTTAGGAACTAAGTTAGGACACATGCAACCTATAAAACTTAGGTTTGGAAAAACCCTAGGCATTCTCAATTGATTTTCCATTCAATTTCTTGTAAAAAAAATTAAAATCTTGCTACCTAAAGCTAGCCTTACACTCCTCTATCCAATCCTCCCAAAATTTTCAACAAAAGAGAAACCCTAATTTTCGGATTTCATTCTTTTTCTCAAAAAAAAACATTGACATGAAGGTAGTAAAACATAGATCAAAGGGATTCCTAAAGCTTTCCTAAAGAACTTTCTCAAAAATCATCAAACCCTAAAATTTTCTTTCAAGAAAACTCAACAATAACCTCAAAAGATTGAAGGAATACATACCCCAAGGCTTCCTCTTGCTTTTCCTAAGGAAATCTCGCCGGAAAAGCCGCCGGCCGCCGCTCCAAAAGCCTTCCCGTCGCCTCCTCCCTCTCTCCCGTCGCCTCTCTCACGCTCGGCCGAACAAAACAAGCAAGGGACCGAAATAATCGGTCCCTTTGGCTAAGTGAGGGTTTTAGAAAACCTTTAGATGCCAAAAGACGCATGTACCCTTAACCCTAACATTTTCCTTAAGGGCTCTAAGGGTAAAATGGGAACTTTGGGAAAATGTTACTTAAACTAGCTTCGGAAATTTCTACCTTCCAATCCGAGCGAAATTAGGTATAAGTTCTTTATATCGTTTCGCTCGAAATTTCGAGACGAATCTAACGAAATTTATTTCGTCGAATTCCGACGACGTCGAAATTTCACTTAAAACTCGTCGCGACGCTTTGAAAAGCGTGCGAAGCCTAAAACGACGTTTTCGGGTATTACACTTTACAAGTGCTACACATGTCTTCTCTTTACATGCAAATATACATTTGAGCATAGCAAATATGTATTTCCATATGAAAACATAAACTTGAAAAGTTTACATAAGCCTCTTTTATAAATATGTAAGAGTTATGTGCATGTGCATGTTGACGCGGAAGTATCATTGGTATATTATACTCATCATAAAATTCTGCCATTAAATAAATTCGAAGGAAGATATATGGAGTATTTTTTTGAAATATATCGATTACAATTAGAGATATAATTAATCATGAAGACTTGCACCTATGAGAAATCTTCAAACAAATCATCAAATCTTCATTAGATGTCAAAACTGCTCTGTAGCATCTTATATGATATTCAATTTATATTTTAAAAAACCATTCTCTAGTAACAGAAATTCTTTTCTTTTTTTTCTTTTTTTCTTTTTTGAATAATCTATAAAATCCATTTTCTAGTAACAGAAACTCAACTTTTTTTTTTGAAATCTCCATCTCTATATGAATTCAAATTCTTATATAACCATACCAACTCTTGCTTCCATTTAATCTTCTGAATGCTCGTAAAGTTCAGTAAATTTTTAACATTGAATATTTTTGGAAAGCCATGTCTATGATCTACTCAGCCAACTTTACAAACTACAATTCTACATCATTTTGCTTCCATTTCCGTTGCCGATAGCATAGAAGTTTTCACATCATATTACTTTCCACGAGATGCTTAGCTTTGTTAAATAAATTATTATTCTTAGTGTAAAAAGAACTTGAATTACCTCAATCTTTGCATCATCACTGATTGTCACCAATACATGGACATCCTAAATGATGATAATTTTATATAATATTCAAATTCATCAAATTTATGAGCAATAATCCTCCAAATGGTTCCAACAAACTTTAACCCTAACCTCACCATTAGTCAATAGAAAATGTTATGAAGCTTTCTACAATCAGCAAAAAATTTTTGGACACTGGATGCAAGTAAGAACTCCAGCATAGTGAAAGAATCTATCATTTGAAGTATCACCTCCTTGTCCACTAGTCCTTTCTTTTCCCAGCAAGTTAGACCGAAGGAAAAAACAAGTTAGTGTTAAAGAGACAAGTTAAGCTTCCTCTCAGTCAACCTAGTATACCATCACTATATTTGTTTAAGTGTATCCACTATTTACTTGGAATATAGATTCCCTTATAGGAAAATTAATGTAATTAATAGATATTATGATTCATAGGAAGTTAAATATTTTGTGCATTCAGGAAACTAAATGGGTTTGAGAGAAGGCTAAGGAAATTGATAGTTTAGAATTTAAACTTTGGTATTCTGGTAGGAGTCGTACTAGAAATGGTGTAGGTATTATTATAGATAAGAGTTTAAAGGATAATATTATAAAAATTAATAGGATTGGAGATAGAATTATAGCTTTAAAGATTGTTGTTGATGATAAGATTGTTAATATTATAAGTGCTTATGCTCCTCAAATAGATTTGGATATGAGTTCTAAATAAAATTTTTGGAATGACTTAGAAGAATTAATACAAAAGATACCTTTTTGAAAAAAGAGTTTTTATTGGAGGATATTTAAATGGACATGTTGGTAGAGAGGTAGATGATTTTAAAAGCATTCATAGTGGCCATGGATTTGGAACGACGAATGAAGGTGGCAAGACCATATTGGATTTTTATTTAGCATATCATTTTTCAATTGCTAATATTTTATTTAAGAAAAGGAATGAGCATCTCATCACTTATAAAAATGGATATAGTACAACCCAGATTGACTATTTTCTTATTAGAAAATTAAATCGTTGGATTGCAAAGATTGTAAAGTTATTCCGAGTGAAAATTTATGTACCCAACATTGATTATTAGTTTTGGACTTTAAAATAAAGGGGCATAAAATAAAAAATAAAGTAAAACGATTTGCTATGATTAGATGGGGGCATTTAAAGAATATTAAAAAAAATATTTTTGAGAATAAGATTTTAGATCTTAAGATTTTGTCTGTGCATGAGGATGCTAATGTTATGTGGGAAAAAGTGACTGGTGATATTACGAATATTGCAAAAGATATCCTTGGAGTATCAAAGGGAAAAGCTCCTAATAGTAAAAATAGTTAGTGGTGGAATCCAAATGTGCAAGAAAAGATTAAAAATAAGAAGTTTTGTTATAAAAATTGGTTTAATTTTAAAAATTCTGATAATTGGACAATATATAAAGTGGCTCGAAAGGATGCTAAGAAAAACAATTTGCGATACAAAGATATTAGCTTTTAGTGATTTATATAATAGATTAGATACTAAAGAGGGAGAAAGGTATATGTATAAGTTAGCCAAACAAAGAGATAGGAGTAGTAAGGATTTAGTTAAAATGAAGTGTATTAAGGATGAAGATCAAAAAATACTTTTCTTAGAAAATAATATTCAACAAAGGTGGATAAGATATTTTGCTAAACTTTTTAATGAAGATTGTGAAAGTAAGAATGACTATAGTGACCTTAGCACCCTAAATAAAAATAAAGATTTCTGTTTTTATCGGCGTATTAGTAAAACTGAAGTTAGAGAGCCTTTAAAGAAAATGAAGGGTGGAAAAGCTGTTGGACCTAATGATATTTCAACAGAAGTGTGAAAATGCTTAGGAGATGAAGGAATTTCATGACTTACTAAACTTTTTAATACTATTTTGAAGACTAAAAAGATGTTAGATGAGTGGAGAATGAGTGTGTTAATTCCTATTTTTAAGAATAAAGGTGATGCACAAGATTGTGCGAATTATAGAGGTATTAAGTTAATGTGTCATACTTTAAAACTATGGGAGCGAGTTATGGAGCATAGGCTGTGGCGTGATATTGATGTTTCTCAAAATCAATTTGGATTCATGCCGGGTAGGTCGACTATGGAAGCCATACATTTATTAAGAGGTTTGATGGAGAAATATAGAGAAAATAATACTAAGTACCGGGCTTGTTATGTGATAGAAATATACCCTTCAAAGTTGGATGGTTGAAGTGGAGGAATGCATCGGGCTTGTTATGTGATAGAAATGTACCCTTCAAAGTTAAGGGAAAATTCTATAAGATGGCAGTGAGGCCTGCAATGCTTTATGGTGCTGAATGCTGGCCATTAAAAGAGAAGCATAATACTAAGTTAAGTGTGGCAGAGATGAGGATGCTCAGGTGGATGAGTGGCTTTACCCTTAGAGATAGGATACGAAATGAGCATATATGTGAAAAGGTTAGAGTAGCTCCAGTAGAAGATAAGATTAGAGAGAGTCGCTTTAGATGGTTTGGTCACATAAAAAGGCGGCCTTCCGATGACCCGATTAGGAGAGTAGAGGTATTAGATTTGACTTATGTTAAGAAAGGTAGGGGTAGACCTAAAAAGACTTGGTTAGAAAATATTAGGAATGACCTTTCTTTATTAGATTTAAACGATAATTTGACTTTTAATATGACACAATGGAGAAAAATAATTCATGTAGCCGACCCCACGTAGTAGGATAAAGGCTTGATGTTGTTGTTGTATCCACTATTCATTAAGTAGAAAAAACTTAAAACAGTCTCTCAACTAATAGTAATTGTCCAATTTAACCCTAGTGTTTTGCACTATCCCAATTTAATCCATTGATTACTGAAAATTGTTCCAATTTTATCTTTCCATTAGTTAACAAAAAATCTTATACATCTCCCGCTTTTCATAATGTCAGGGGCAATTTTAGTAAAAATATCTTTTTTTAAACATAGCAACAGCTCATCCCATTCTCAAACCATCCCATATAAGTACAAGATCGAGTAGCAAAGGATTGCGCAGTTCCAACTGAGAGCAATGAAGCAGCATGCAACAAAAATCAACGATCAATGTGCAAGTGGCCAGGGTTTGCGATAGACTTTTTTTTACCTAATTATTCACCATTATTAATTAGTAGGTAAACTTTCATTCTGATTTTTATATTTATTATAAATAATTAAATAATAAAATAGAGTAATATAAGTAATATAATTTCACAAACAATTGTATCATCTAAAACACCATTATATTTAACTTTTTATATTGTTGACCTCCACCTATACTCCAAAATTTAACGTGAGCAAAAGAGAGCAACCGTTGATCGTTGGTAAGCGTAACACTACACAAGATTGTTCGAACGACTTCCAACTATCAAACAGAATACGTCGATGTGTTCAGAACATCAAATTTATCTGCGGAGGGACACCTAGTAATCGAATCGTACGAAAGTGATCAAAATCGACGTACTACAAACAAAACATTGTGCGACGTTGCCCGAACATTGTTCATTCACAAAACGAACTTCGTTGTTATATTGGAACGTCAAAATCATATAGAAAAGGCTGTAATATTGCCCAGGTCATTGTATAAAACAAAAAAGACAATTGGCACAAATTTTGAGGTGACACTCCACGAAACTGCCCAAATGGCATCACAATCATGAAGCATACTTCACCGTTACGCTCAAAATATCAAATTACCCAAGGAATAATCACTCATGATTGTTTTGAGTGAAGATGATAAGAATCAACAAGCTACGGACAGAATGTTACTCGACGTTGTCAGATCATCATCTGTTTGCGAAACGGAATTTGTCATTGTGTCTCGAACGTCAAAAATATCTAGAAATGACTGTAATATTTGCATGAGTCCTTACACAAGCAAAAATACAAAGTCGGCATGAGTTTCGAGGTGACGACACGCAATTCAAAAGCATGAATAATAAAGATTTTTTCTAGGGTTAATTCTCATTTCTTTATGTTGATTAAATAAATCTATAATAAAAATTTTATATATATATATATATATATATATATATATATATATATATATATATATATATATATATATATATATATATATATATATAATATTAAAAAATAAAATAAAATAATATTCTATTATATAATAATCCTGCTCAAATACCTGCAATTTGGCCACCCCATTCCCTACAGTTCGGCACTGTTTCTAACTCGGCCATCATCCCTAAATGCTTAGGAGATAAAGGAATTTCTTAGCTTACTAAACTTTTTAATACTATTTTGAAGACTAAAAAGATGTCAGATCAATGGAGTTGTACATGACTGTACGAATTACAGAGGAATTAAGTTAATGTATCATACTTCAAAAGTATGGGAGCGAGTTATGGAGCGTGGGTTGTGGCATGATACTAATGTTTCTAAAAATCAAATTGGATTCATGCCGAGTAGGTTTACTATGGAAGCCATACATTTATTGAGGTTTGATGGAGAAATATAGAGAGAATAAGGAGGATCTAAATATGATATTTATTGATTTAGAGAAAGCATATGAAAAAGTTCCATGAGAAGTGCTATGAAGAGTTCTTGAAAAGAAAAAAGTTAATAATGCTTATATTCAAATCATTAAAGATATGTATGGAGGAGCTATTACTTGTGTTCAATTACAAGGTGGTTTGACCAAGTATTTTCCTATTTCAGTTGGATTACATCAAGGATAAGCCTTAAGTCCATATCTTTTTGCTTTAGTCATGGATGTTCTCACTAGACATTTGCAAGATGATGTACCTTAGTGTATACTTTTTGCTGCTGATATTTTTCTTGTTGATAAGACTAGAGAGGGAGTTGAAGGTAAACTTGAATCATGGAGGTCAAACTTAGAGTCTAAAGGTTTTCACTTGAGTAAATATAAAACTGAATATATGGAGTGTAATTTTAGTAGCAATAGACCTAGTGAGAGGATTGTGACTTTGGACGATCAAGTCATTAATAATAGTACACATTTTAGATATCTTGGATCTATTGTTCAAAGTGATGGTGAAATAGATGGGGATATTATCAAGTTGGATAGTTGAAGTGGATGAATGCATCGGGCTTGTTGTGAGATAGAAAAGTCCCCCTCAAACTTAGGGAAAATCCTATAAGATGGTGGTGAGACATGCAATGTTTTATGGTGCCGAATGTTGGCCATTAAAGAGAAGCATAATACTAAGTTAAGTGTTGCAGAGATGAGGATGCTTAGGTGGATGAATGGCTTTACCTTTCACGACCTGGCCTGGTTAGCTCGCAAGTGCGAGGCGGGAACGAAAGTCGGACAGCTGGAATTAATAAAACTTCGCATTTCTCTATTAGCATGTCTCTAAACATACACAAAACATTCTCAACATGATGAAAGAGCCACTAAAGAACTCCAAGTAAAAAAAATTTCATTTCATTCATAAACCAAAATTAACATATTCAAGAAGATTCATTACAAAAGAAAGTGTTCAAAATAGAACTAACAATCAAGGTTATCATATACAACCATCTATACCAAAACATTAAAAACTCAAAAAGGAACCTGTTGTCTGTCATTTCCCTACGACAGTACGTGAGGGGAGGTCTATCCGTCATTTATCCTTTACTAGATCCTCCTGAAGTGTCCCATAACATTGGTGAGTCACAACTCAATAGGTGCAAATGGCATTCAAATAAATTTAAATTCAACGGGAAGAAAACTATAATATGCATTGATATCTCACTAAAAGAATAATCAACATAATACAACATTTGTTCAAAGTGATGCATGTCTTTATTACAACCTTTAAGTTCTTATTCATTTCATAAACTTTCCATTCTTCCTCTTAAAATATTCATGCCTCAAATAATAGCCTCAAATACATATAACATAAATATGCAATGTTCATAATATCTTAACATATATATATAACACCCGTCTCGGAAGTATCACTTGTACCTGATCGGGTACATAAAATTGGTCATTACTTTACTATTTGGTTCAAAAGAACCTCCTTTACCATTGCTCAAAAGAGCTCCTTTACCATTTGATACTTCCGCGTCAACATGCACATGCACATAATTCTTACATATTCATAAGAAAGGCTTTTGTAAACTACTCAAGTGTATGTTTTCATAAGGATATACATGTTTGTCATGCTTAAATATATATTTGCATGTAAATGGAAGGCATGTGTAAAACATGTAAAGAAAGAAGCATGAAATTCATTCATTGAGTTCTAATATGGCATAAAAAGAACTTTTACTTTTGCATCAAAAGATTGTAAGCTTATGTAAGGAAACATGCTAGTCATAATAATGTCATAAAGAGCATAAAAAGGAAAAATGTCATTTCTATGTATTTGCATGTAAAAAGATTTTCTAAATTTAAAAGAAGTCTATTTCACCTACCTCAACTTATGCACCACAATGCGATCTTTCAAAAGTCCTTACGCCCCTTTCCTCTTACGCAATCAAAATCTACAAGTGACAAACATAAGATGTAAACATAAATTTCCTCTTTCTCAAACCTTTAAAAAGCCCTAGGTTATAAGCATGTAATTATTTCATACACCAAGCTTTGATTTTCTATAAAACCCCTCACTCAAACCATGTTAATTTCATTTTATTTTCACTAGAACTAGGATTTTATCCTAACTCTAGCTTTTGGGAAAACCTCAATCAATTATTGCTCACCTCAAACATACAACCCTCCTCTTTCCCCTTAAACTCAAGTTACCATACAACAATTCATTGGATTTTTCTAATTTAAAATTTAGAAAATAATAATTCATGCTAAAGCTAAAATTCTTGCTTTAAAACCTCCCTAAGTTAAAAAGAAAACAACACACTCAAAGGGTTTTTCATGATTTGGAAAACCCTAACTATTAGAGCATTCAAATTCAAGATGTCTCATAAAAAGAATTTAGCTTGACAAAAAGGCTTCCTAACCTCAATTAGAAACTTTCCTACAAAGATATTTTGAAAGAAAATCAAAATCGAATAAAACCCTAAATTTCAAAATCCACATTTTTCATGAAAACAACTCATTCTTAGGTTTAAAAACATCTCTTAACCCTTCCCTAAATTTATCTCAAAGAAATATTAAGTTTTCCTCAAAACCCTAATTTTCTTCCCTTAAAGAAAACTCAAGGAAAAGAAGAGAAAACTCAAGCAAACATTTTACCTTAGCCTTCCCTTAGTTTTCTCTACAATTTCCTCCACGAACGGCCGCCGGAAACCGCCGCCCGAAGCTTCCTGTCGCCGCTCCTACCCGCGCCCCATTCTCCTTCTTCGCTCGGTTTGGTCACAAGGATGGAATGGGGACCGAAACATTTTGGTCCCCTAATAAGAGTGGGATCCTCAAATTAAAAGCACAATGATCTCAAAGCCCTTACTTAAAAATCTTCTCTATTCAAATGGCATCAAGGGCAAAGTTGTCATTAAGAACTTTCAGAGAATTTTAACTCCCAAAATACTTAAAATCCGATATAGGTTCTATACATCATTTCGCTCAGAATTTTGCGCTCTAATTTATAAAATTTATTGCATCAAATTCCGATGACTTTCAAATTTTCACTTAAAACTCGTCGCGATGCATCGAAAAGCGTGTGAAGCCTAAAACATCATTTTGCCTAAAACAGCATTTTTGCAGGTTTTACATTACCCTTAGAGATATGATACGAAATGAGCATATACGTGAAAAGCTTGGAGTAGCTCCAGTGGAAGATAAGATTAAAGAGAGTTGCCTTAAATTGTTTGGTCACATTAAACGGAGGCCTTCCGATGACCTATTTAGGAAAGTTGAGGTATTATATTTGACTTATGTTAAGAAAGGTAGAGGAAAACCTAAAAAGACTTGGTTAGAAAATATTAGAAATGATCTTTCTTTATTAGATTTAAATGAGAATTCGACTTTTAACGTGACACATTGGCGAAAAAGGATTCATGTAGCCGACCTCACGTATTGGGATAAAGGCTTTTTGTTGTTGTTGTTATTGTTGTTGTCGTCTCCTATTCCCTAATTCCTCTCTATTCACTCACACTCACCTGCTCGTGCAAGGAACTCCTCTCCCAATTCCTCACGGCTCCTCTCCCATCTCTTCGTTCTCTGTGTGTCGGACATCATACCCAGCCGCCTCCATTCGAACTCCACCTCCTCCACACTCCAGCCATTCACGCAACAACCCTCCAGCAGCTTAGTTTGACCACACCCATACCAGCCTCTCGGCCAAGCAGCTACAGCAAGCCCAAGCCTTCCTCTCGGCCTCCCTGTTCCAGCCGATCTCAATAGCAGGTCTCCCGATATGCTGTAGCTGCACCAAGCAGCCCCCTACCTTGCTCTTCTCCAACCACTAAATAGAAGTCTGTCTCCCTCTGTTCCCACATCCCATCCAACACAACCAAACAGCAGCCCTCCAATCATACCCGTCTAGGTGAACATCCCTTGTCATGCAAGCACTTTTCCTCCCACTCACATGAATGTCACCTTCTATCGTGGAACTCCTCCAGCAACCAAACCCCAAGCCCATCCCCACTAAACCTCCTCCACTTCTATTAGCCTAACTGCCACCAGTTCCACTTCAACCAACTACTGCCTCCTCACCAAACCGCCTCAAACTACTCCTTCCAGCAAGTCCACGTTAAGATCTCTTAGCCGCCTACTTGCCTACTCACAAGCTCCAAGCTATAGACTTCACTCTTCCTCATTCCCTCTCCCAACCTGCTCCTAATAGCTGGACATTCACTACAGTTGCTTCCAAAATCAGCCTCTCCGTCAACACCACTACAGCCAACACCTACCCCTCCTCTACCCAAATTACTCGAACATCAGCAGCTCACGCAAACAGCCAATCCTTTCCTTCTCTACATATCATGACCTACCCTCCCTCAACTTCATTAAAGGATAAACTTAGCTTGTTCCCAGCCTACAGTAAACCAATCTCCTCACAAACCAGCCTTGTCTCTTCAATCACTCCTTAACAGAGGGTGTGTAATACTCTATTTCTTTCTATCCCATCAAAATAGCCCTATTCTCTCACGTTTGCTCTAAATAGAGAACCTATTCCTCTCTATTGTTAGAATTATTATCTATTATTAGCAGTTTAAAAAATAGAAAAAGAGATTTAAAAAACAAAAAGAGTATTGTTGTGTTTTGATCCCTCGTGCTCTCGATATGCCATCGTCGTCTCGCTCGTGGCAAAGGTATAATGCTCGCTAAATTCTAAACCTCATATCTTGTCGTCAATGCTTGCGGTGCAATAAGTAGACCTCCTATCACGCTTTTCTTAGCACGATGTAAGGAAACTCGATGCGACACTGTGCGTGCTTTTCTTAGCACATGGGTATTTGCACGATGCAATAAGCCCTGTGCGTGCTTTTCTTAGCACAGCAGGTAAAATTAAGTACTCATGTGCCAATGGGAAATTTGCAAGCTTCCATGCAAATACCCATGCACGCCTTTTTTGGTATGGAGAGATTGAAAGATCACGGCTTCGGTGTCACCTAACACCGACCGTGCACACTTTTATTGGTGTGGTGGGCATACCTAGACTCCCCAAAATTTCTCCTAAATGCGGGAGGAGATGCCGGAAGGCTTTCAAAAATTTCATCTGAACTATTAGTGGAGTTAGAAATTTAAATGAACAGCACAATGAAAAATACAATGAAATTCATACTAAACAAATTTCTAGAGAACCAAGCATAAATGAATATTTGAAGTGAAAATGCAATTAAATGAAAATTTGCAACATAACAATATAACTTAATGCAAATTGAATGTAAATGAATAAGCAGGGAACCTGTAATGAATATATCAGCTAGTCAACGAGCATTAACAGGGGCCCATAATGAATATGATAGTTCACTCACGAGAAAGGGACTTGTAATGTATACAATAGTCCATCTACAAGGAACATGCAATGACTGTGACAATTCATTTACAGGCGTGTATAAGGAGATTTCAGTGAATATAGTCCTCTTCTGGACTTGAGCAAGGGACTTATAACAAATGGTATAGCCTACTATGGAAATGAGCAAGGGACTCGTGGTGAACAAAAATTTCAATATGCATAGTGACTTGCCTACATGTAGTATTAGCAAAATTATAGAGAACACAGTAGCCTTTATATAAGCAATAGCACGAGAAGTTTAATGGATACTACAGCTTGCATATGTGTAACAACAGAAAACTTATAATACTTAAATCAGTCAGTCTATATGCACGAGCAAGGGACTTGCAATGTGATGATTCGCCTACAGGCGAGAACCGTGAACTTGTAATGAAAATATCAACTCACCTACAGAAAAATACAAGGACCTCTAATAAATAAAGCAGCTTGCCTACGAGCAGGAAAATTCTTTAATGCACACTACAATTCACCTATGACCAGAAGCAGGAAATTCATATTGTATACAACGCCTAGCCTACAGTCAAGAATAAGGAGCTCGTATCAAACAAACCTGCTTGTCTATGGATAATAGCGGGAAACATCTAATGAATGTATTAATTCGCTAAGGGAAAAGAACAATAGACCTGGAGTGAACACAACAGCTTGCCTAAGGGCAACAGTAGAAGACTTCATTGCATAGCAATCCTCCTATGGGAAACAATAGTGAATGCCAAAATTCACCTGTAAGCAAGAGCAGGGAATTCATAACAAGCTTATAAGTGACCAACGATTAAAAAGGCGGAAGAGGCGTACGCACTGAGACGCGACTAAAGGCGAGGCGAAGCATTTGCGTGTTGAGGCTTACGCCTCGTTGGATTCGGCGGAGCGTGCACTTATTTCGCACAGGGCGTAGGCTTCGGTTCGTAACGCCTCGAAGAGGCACCGCTTCGATTTGTAAGTATATAGACCGAGCGGTGAGAGTCGTATAAGAGTCGAGTATTAAGGTAACATACATGCTTCTGCTTCGGGTGAGAACTGAAAGGAGAACTCCGTCGACTTCGACGACCACAGTTCGGTCGAGTTCGAACATAACTGGAGGCAATCGAAGGTAACGATTTATTTCTTCTTCTCTTTCTTCCCGTAATCTTCCAGTCATTTGCTTCATGTCTCGCTTCTTCTTCTCCAGCTTCCTGTAATCGAAGGTTCTTTTTTCACGGCTAGGTAACGATCTTTCTTCCCGTTATTTGCTTCATGTCTCGCTTCATCAGATTGTACATGCTCGGTAATGCTCAGTACATGCTCGTTACCGAGGAGTACATGCTCAGTACATGCTCAGTACACGCTCGGTACTGAGCGGTACATGCTCGATACACACTAGGTACTGAGCAGTACATGCTCGGTACACGCTCAGTATTGAGCGGTACATGAGTACATGCTCGGTACTGAGCGGTACATGCTCGGTACACGCTCGGTACTGAGCGGTACATGCTCGGTACACGCTCGGTATTGAGCGGTACATGAGTACATGCTCGGTACTGAGCGATACATGCTCGGTACACGCTCGGTACTGAGCGGTACATGCTCGGTACACGCTCGGTATTGAGCAGAATTTCAAAATTACTCTTATAATATAATTTTGTTCCGGGGGCGTTGCCCCCGAAAACCCCCGCAGGGGCGCTGCCCTTGATCTCGCGACCTGACCGGGCAGGTCGAACCCCGCCAGGGGGCAGCTCCCCTGCGGGGTTTATATAGAGCATGTAAACCTCGGATTTAGAGCAGCACAAACATGCTACAAAACACGATCTCCTGATATGTTTATAGTTTGAGTATTTATAATTTTAATGTTAATATTTATGTTCAAGTCTTCTACTTCAACCAATATTCATAAAATACTATGTTTGTCTTCATGTAGAACGTTGGTGGGCTCAGTTTGGAGATGATGTTCCTGAATTAAAAGCTTTTGCAGTTAAAGTTCTTAGCCTAACGTGTTCGGCTTCTGCATACGAGCGTAATTGGAGCATTTTCAATCAAATTCATACAAAGAGGAGAAATCGATTGGCGGCAGATCGAATGAATAAACTAGTTTATGTTATGTTTAACAAAAAATTAAAAGATAGATATCTCAAATTGCAAAATCAAGGAAATATTGAGAATAAAATTGATCCTTTGCTTATTGATGAGTTACAATCTGATGATGAATGGCTTACTCCTAAGAATGCTGATGTTTCTGAAGTTGAAGTAGAAGGAGAAACTCATATCAATGAAGAAGATAATGAAGCAACTGCCCAAGTATATAAAAGGAATAAACAAAGTGAGATTGAAGCTTCAAAAAAATTCAAAGGTATTCTTAAATATAATGAATTATTTTGTATGTTACTATTATTTCATTTTATAGCTAATAAATATTAACTGATATAGGAGATAAAGGAAAAAATATTATAGATGAAGAAGAGTTTGAGGATGACTTTGACATTAATTATGAAGATTCTTCTAAAGACAATCAAAGTGATGACGAGCCTGCTTTGGGTCTTGATCCTAAGGGGATGTTTTATTTTTAAGTGAGTTTATTTTAAATCTTGTATTCCAGTAATATTATCTTAAAACAAATCTTCAAATTCATAGTTGACATAATATTTTGTTATTTTTTGTCATTATTTATAATTTTAAATTAATTTATTTTAATCGTTTTGAGGCTTACGCCTCGAGGCTTACGCCTCGCCTCGTTTAGAAAAAACGCCTCGATTCCCGATTTCGCCTTTTAAAACCTTGTAAGCGACAATAGGAGATTCGTAATGAACAATGTAATTTACTTAAAAGCAATAGTACGATCTCCAAATGTCTATTGAACAAAAATCTCCAAATGTAATTTATTTGATGAACAAAAACTCGAATGAGGCAACATGAATTAAATAATATATCTCCTATATACAACATCTAAAACGTAATTCGCATTCACGCCACCGGATCCATAACATTCATACAAGCAGACAGAAGACGTTTCTTGAATTTCAAATCCAACGCACTTTTCAATGATAATCACTTGGGCAATTGATTATATTTAAATATTTTAAAGTGTCCCCTCCTGCATTAAACTAAAATTCCCAAAATCTAAATGTGAGAAGCGTTCTAACGCCTCTGAAAGTGTGCAATAACCTTAGAAAGCAAGCGACAGCCCTAAGAGCTATCGCCTTAAGAAGCCAAACACTACCATAAAAAGCGTGCACATGAATTAAATACATATGTGCTATGACCACTATATTGACTTCTAATCTTAACGTCTAAGAATGTTGCACGGGTCAAATATTCAAGTTTCATCATACTCATTTAAAGGATTGGAGTTGACATGACTTAAATTAATAAGCAAATGCTTAATCATAAATCCACTGAAATATTTAATATTAAAGTTCATATTAAACCTTCAAAGGCTCTTTAAATGAAACTTATAAAAATAAAAGCTCTCAATTTCAGTGTTCACATAATAATCAATAATTGAACTCAATCCTCTATTATCGGGTGAACAAAGTCGACTAAGTTGAGATAAAATTAAAGATATTAAATATTTTATCCCCATAATGGTCGTGTTAAAAGTTAATTTCAACCAGAGGGGACTCTACCCTTTTAAAAGCCTCCAAACTCCTATGAATACAAGAATTTTCAAATAACTACAATGTCACCTCGACGATGGCCGCATTTGTCACACCCCATTTTGACCATTTATAGTCAATCTAAAGTATAATAAACAGGGAAAATTGGAACATATATATTCATTACTAACACCCATTCTAACTACTTCGATCATAATCAGGTGAGTAGGAAATAACCTATTCAAAGTATCCCAGCTTCTCAATTTTTGTATAAAACAACAGGAAACGTATTTACAACATCTCAAATAAAATGCAGAGCTTTATTAAACTTTTAAAATAATATTTACATACCCAAAAGTGTTTGTATAGCTTTTACACTCATCTCTATGTACACCCAAAATATAGGTATACAAAAAATGGAAGTCAATCGTCCTACTTACCATCCCACTAGCTCCTTCTCCTTTTTTATAATACAACCACTGCTAATAAGTTATGGCTCAATAAAATACACAAATAATGTATAAGAAATAATAATAAACATATTGGCAATTAATTAAAAACACTTGTAAATTTTCATAATATACATAAGAAATGCATAACATCACTTTCTATTATGTTTACTATTCAACATTTTTATATAAGTCATATGATGGCTATAGTCTTTTGCACCCTTACAGCTTCCTAATTTAAGATTTGTCTGCATTCTTAACTTTTAGAATTGAAGTCGCTCTCTCATTCAAAGCTGGGTCAAACTTCTAAACTTTTAGAATTTCTAGAGTATAGACTTGCCTCGTCAGGTATTTCATCTTTACTTGTGCGAGTTTATCACTCATATATGACTTATTTCACCTTTCTAATGACATTCACTTTTAACAATCATAAAATGTAATATTGTAATACATACTTTATGAATAAATAAATTTATACAGGAAGAAACTGGAAAAATGCATATCATAATCATAACGAATGTGAAGTTGCAGATATATAAAATTTTACCATCTCATATGGCATCGTTTGGGTATCTCACCTTGTTAGGAATCGTTTCTCTTAGATCATACTTTCTTTTTCTCTTGTATACAACCTAAAGCAAAAATTTCTTCATTTACACATTCATTCAAATAGAAATTAAAATGAGCAATATGAAATCTTACAAACTACCTTCAATGGAATTCCTCATTCAACCCAGATTCTTTTTCTCTCCCCAAAATTCTCTCTCTACTATATTTCCTTAACTTTTTTCCTTTATTATCTTACTGTTTTTAGAAATTTACAGCCATTTCCTAAACTTCCCAGCAAGCAACATCAGCCCTCCCAAATTCCTGCATTCAGCCAAAAGAAATTACAACACAAAGTGCATCAGCCTGACACGCTATAGTCCTTTTTCTCTGCTGAATTTAGCAATATCCACGTTATCCAACTGATTTCTGCAACTACAAATTCAGCAAATATAAATTTAGGAAACCCTACAGCTTCTACTTCACTTTCCTTCCTGATTTCATATACCTAAATCCAGAAATATAGCAATTCAGCATCTATTGCAATTCTTACCTATGCCAAAACCTGAGTTCAGCAAATAAATTTTCCTTACCTAAGCTTAGAAGCAGCTACCGCAGCCTAAAAGCTAGTTTTCACTTGCCTCCCTCCTGGATCACGACGTCCACTCGGCAGAAGTCCTCTGCTTCGAATTCCAGTGAATGTTGTAGATGGGAGGGGAGAAAGAATGAAAGGGAATGCTAGTTTTATTGCTTAAAACAACTTAATATAATAAATTAATAACACAACTAAAATTGCACTAACATACCCCTACTATCTCCCACCAGCATGATCACATCAAACCATCCTATGGTTTGATTAGTAGAGAATTTAATGGTGGCAATTTAATATATATTATTAGTTGTAGTGGCTGGAATCATTATTGCCTAATGAAATTTGCTAATGATTTGGAATAAATCATTATAGGAAGAATAATGAATTACTACTAATGATTTTTTTTTTCAATGCTTAAGATTTCTGTCACATGAATCTCTATGTACATATATTCAATTAGAATTTAATGTTTTAAGGGAAATGATAAAATTAAATTTACCTTTGAAAATTTTGGGTATTATAGTGTTGAAAGCTAATATCAATCAGAGGGATTAATTTTTGAATCATGCCAAAAACTGTAAAGCTCTACATTTATGATGAATTTTTATATTTAAAATTGAAATAATTATATAAAACTTAAAGCAAAACTCATCCATCATTTGCAACTGTTTGGAGAGAATAATGAACTCAAGGATAACACTAGCTCACTAAGAGCAAATTCAAGTCGAGAATATCACTTAGATTCATTCTCAAAATTCATTCTACCAGTAAGGATGGCATTTGTCCTTTAATCGGTGGCTTGGTCAATACAGCTCTATGTGGTATGATTATGACCGGTCCTCTAATAAGTTGTTGGCCAGATGACACCACAAAGAACCCATGGCTTGGCCAGGACGGTCCCACATGGTAAATAATTATGACCACGGTCCTTTGACCTAGTGGTTTGATCGAGTGACTCAATTTTATTACGGTCATGGTTAAAAGTCTGTATGTTCCACAATAGCTAATTACCATTGAGTAGAGAATCATAGGGTATAATCGATAGGGCATAGAGTTCTTTGTTGGCTAAAGTTGTCTTAAATTTATCCCTTAGTCAAAATTTACCCCAAGTCTATAAGGTCCCCTAGTACGAAGCAACCCGTGGCTGCCGACAAGGATCCTTCGATCAGAATGGGCCAATTATCTTCTCGGACTAAGTGGACTAAAGATCATGATGAGCTGAGATAACGGAACCATGGGATCTTGATCAGGTTTATCATCATTCCTCCCACCATCGCTTTAAGTGATATGTGATAAAATTTTCAATTTTAAATATCTAGATCTACTGCTTCTATATGATGGATACTAATGCCTATTTAACAACTAGTCTAATCGAAGGTGCTCTCTCGTTTATTAGAGGAGTAATTAACTATAAGGGTTTGCGCCAATAGGAAACTAGAACTCAGATCTTAAAATCCTCACTAAGAGGGCAAAATCTCTAAGTAGTGTCTTATCTCTATCTAATGTGCCTTCCAAAAATTTTTTCTGAAATTAAATCAGCTAAAACTCTCCCCGAATAAAATGCGGAGAGGTCGGGGCTCTACAGTGTAAATTTTGGAGCCCACAGGTTTTATCGACTCCACTGTATTACATTCATGGCTAAAAGTCTATATGCTTCCCAATGGTTAGTTACCATGGAATAATGAATCATAAGGTATAAATCGATAGGGTATAGAGCCTCTATTAGCTAAGGTTAACTTGAATTCGTTCCTTAGACAAACATTTATCCCAAGTCTAGAAGGGTCCCCTTATATGAAGCAACTCATGGTTGTCGACAAGGATCCTTTAGTTAGATTGGGTCGACTACCTCCTCTAATTAAGTGGACTAGGGATCATGATGAAACCATGAGATCTTGATCAAGTTCATCATCATTTCCCCATCATCCACTTTAAATGATAAGTGAAAAAATTTTCAATTTTAAAATTTTAAACATCTTGATCTACTGCTACTATCAATGTTTAAAATTGCGTATTCAGGTATTGAGGTGTTTTTCGTTCATGAGGCGAGGCGTAAGCCTCAAAATCAAAAGATTGTGCAAACATAAAATGATAAATTTTTTATATACTAAATAGTGAATAATATAAAACATAAAAAAACATAAGATATGAAGTAAAATCAAAATATCTCAATAATAATACAACATTAAATATAGTTCAACTCAAAATTCTATCTTTCCCAAATCTCACTATTCTTTTCATTAACATATAATTCAAATTTCCAAAAATAAATAGCAATGACATATCACATAAGAACTCATAAGTCATCAGCACTGTCATCACTAAGGGGTTCTTCATTTGAATCATCATTATGATGAACAGCTCTCTCCCCTTCCCCCTCTCCTATAGAGTCCAATGTCGGGCATTTACTTCAAGATTTATGTAAGTTTTAATATATATAGCAAGAGGCGTAAGCCTCATGCCAGTGAGGCGAGGCGGGCCTCAACCAAGTTGAGGCGCAAGCCTCATAAAAAAACTTGAGGCGTAAGCATCGAGGCGTTTTTTACTGGAATTGCGCAAAGGCGAGCCTCATATTGGGCAATTTTAAACCATGGCTACTATACGTTGGATACTAAATGTCTATTTAACGACTAGCCTTAATCGAAAGTGATCTCTCGTTATTGAGAGGGGTAATTAACTA
Source organism: Dendrobium huoshanense (assembly GCA_016618105.1). NCBI lineage: Eukaryota > Viridiplantae > Streptophyta > Magnoliopsida > Asparagales > Orchidaceae > Dendrobium > Dendrobium huoshanense. The sequence continues at coordinate 45,684,742 of CM028356.1, forward strand.
CAAGGGCTTTAGCATATAGGAAACTGGAACTTAGATCTTAATGTCCTCACAAAGAGTGAAATCTCTCAGTAGTGTATAATCTCCATCTAAGCTGCCTTCCGAAAATTTCCCCCCAAACTGACTCCATTAAAAGTCTTCCCGAGTATAACGAGGAGAGGTCAGGGCTCTAAAGCACAAATTTTCGAAGCCCACACATATTAACTTCAACAATTATTTTCAGTCCTATGACCAACTTAGGCCAAATTTTAATAGTAAAGTAACAAATTTGGAGTGATGTGAAACTCTGTGATTAAATTTGGCTCTTACTAATTGTCAAGAGAATATTATTAGCTTTTTCTCATTCAATAAGTAACAAGTGTGAAACTTCTTAGCATATACATGAGTAAAAAACAACTTTGTAATCATTTCACTCCATTTAGTGTTAAACTTGTTTCCATTTGTAACTCATGAACTACTAATTATCGATAGTTTTGCAAGAACTATTTTATCTCAACAAAGATAACTCTCTACCTCAACAAGACCCACCCTTTTTATTTCACAATACCTTTCCTACATTTCTGCTTTATAAAGAAAAAAATGTCTACAATGATGTCCTTATGATAAAGGGATGGAATACATAAAATATTAATTATAAGTATTATATAAACTTATTTTCTTCATAAAATAATTATATGATTCTTGGAAAAATAAGAGAATATATAAAAACAAATTTACCAAATGCACTCACGGAAAAGCTTAAGGATACATGTTGAAGGGACCCCACAGTTAGATGCACTGCCTACAGATGCCAACACTTACAAAGATCCTTGTACATAGGTGGAAAACAGATTGCTTATTACATGACAGTTAATGAATATTGAAAGTCGGTCAACTTATCAATAATGATACAGGCTTGATTTCTTCGCCCTTTCCTAGATTAAAAGGAAGGGAGTATTAAGCAAATAAATAGTAGCTTTTAAGGAAAGTACATGACAAGGACATCAATTTGATTGAAAATAACTAAATCCTATCCAACATTCAACTTGATTTTCTTAGAAGTTAGAAAAGTTGGAGACCTAGAAGTCTTAGTTTTATTGATCTTCGTTCTCTGAAACAGCAGATATTTATAAACTAATAACAAAATGTTAACAATGAACTAGCGCACAGATGTGCATATGACAAGTCAAAAAAGTATACTAATTGCATCGACATTAGAAATGGTGTAAGAAACAAGAATACTAAAGTTGATAACAGCCAACGTCCAAAACCATGGAATACAAGCAAGCTTAAAATCAAATATCAGAAAACAAAATAGGCATAGCTATTATAGACTTCAAGCTACCATCCAAGAATTTATGGGTATCATAATACAAGAAAGAGCAATGTTATCATGCAATGACATAGAAAAATAACTGGAACAATTTAGATTATGTTACGTATATTGCATTAAATCTTCATGGTGTGATCCCTTGCTTTCAAAAATGAAGGTCATATCTTAAGTTTTGAGAATAAAAATGGAATTACCAGTTCCACAATAATTTCTATCATCTAGATAACAAAAAAATTATATTGAACGTACAAAAGCATCTGAATACCTCATAAACTCCCGGATTCATTAGCAAAAGACCCCTACTTCCAGAAATTAACTGCCAAACAAGTCCCCTCAAGCAATCAGGAATGCCCTTCCTTATACGCCTTCTAACTACATGAGGTTTCCTTCTGACATAATGCTTCCAATCACTTCCACCAACACCTATCATTTTCCTCCATTTTCGAATCCTCCTTTCCTCCCTGAAATGAAATTTTTCCATACTATTATATTGTTATATATTACTAAGATTAAGATATAATGTTCAAGAGGAGCACTGCATGAAAATAACTATTTTGGTTTTTTGTTAAATAAAAATAATCACTAGCTAAAAAGTGCTCGAAAATGAGATTGTCTAAAGAAGCTCTCAACCTTCAAATGATACAAGGTAAATGGCAGAATTGTAGATTCAATAGAATTTGTAAATACATAAGAAAAAAATAAAAGAATAATAAAGTGAATCCTCAAGTTATAGACATTGGATTCTCCAATCATATAAATTAAGTAGTATGACAAAATAGAGGCTGCTTGAATTTTTTCTTTGTTTTGCCATCATTAGGTTCTTACATAACTATGAGTAAGCTATTTATAGAAAAAAGCTAACAACTAAAATTCTAAATTATCCTCAAGTATTACATAATAATCCTCATGAAAATAATAAATGCCATGAATATACAAATATCTGACAGATAAAGTCTGAAATATATATCCTAAAAGCTTCCTTATACCTGACATTTTCCTCCAATTTCGAATACTACTTTCATCATTGAAAGGTATATTGAAGCCATATATTGTTATATATTGCTCGTGAGGAGACTAACGTGAAAATATATAGGAGAAAATTTGTTTCATGTTGCCATTGATTCCTCAGATTACTTAAGGGTTTTAACCAGGGTAATAAAAATATTAACTTATTTGTTAAGAATATTGATAATGATATAATAGTTGTTCAAATACATGATGACGACGCCTTGAAAGAAAATATTAACTTATTTGGCAAGAAAAATGATAAATGTTTTTAAATCCTATGAAACTATTTGACCATATAACACAAGATTTAAGTTGATTAATCACTAAATACACAAATCTAATTTAGTAAATCATGATTCATAATAATGTCTTTTAATGCTTCATGTCTCCCTAAATCTTGTGAATTCACAAAACTCCCAAATTTAGTAAATTTGGGATTGATTTATTTGATTAACTATTATTATTATGATAAATTTATTTGTATCTAATTACTATGATTGAATATTATTAATTTTATTTTATTCTTATCAATCATAATTAGATTAATAAAACTCTGCTTATTATAAATTAATATAATAATGAACTATTAGTTAATAAAATAATAAACTAAAGAAATAAAAAAATTTATTTAACCTCAACCCTCAAATTGAAGACGAAAAAAACAACTATTAAAAATAACATCAACATTAGTAAATCCAAATTTACAGCCTTCTTGAATTAAATCCTCCTTTCAATAGCCCCATCCGTGTAGCTTCTACTCCATCTTACCATCGCAAGCCCTCTCGCTCATTGCAAATAAAAGAAAGAATTTTCGGAGAGAAAATGAAGTTGAGTGGTAATATTGTTCACTACCATTGCCTATCTATTTGTATAATTTCTCCTCTTTGGTCAATCTATGCTCTTCCTAGAGCCTTAGGGCCTTAGGCATGTCTAGGGTTTGCTTTCCCTCATCACAATTTCTTCTTCGACCTCGTGTGCTTTACGAGAAGTAGAATTTTGAAATAGTCGCTAAAGAAACTTCATCACCTTTTTCGAAGATGTTGTTTCTATCGAATCAGAAGTCACAACAAGAGCTCGCTGTGTAGGTAATGATCTTTCCTCCCTTTTGCGCACTTCTTTGACTAAATCCCATAAATTTACAAAATTATTAGAAGTATTAAATCCTGGATTTAAGGCAAAATAGAGACCAGGAATTAAGTTTTTGTAGAATTTAAGCTGTATTTCTACTGTTTCATTGGATATAGGCAAAAGCTAGCATCCAAATAGCCCCTTATTCTCCCTCACTCATATCTCTCGCACAATAGATGGGACAATCAGACTCCAACCTCTCCTCATTGAACATCAAAGTCTATCGGCTCATCTCGCCCCTCTAACAAGTTCATCTCTCAACTCCAACATCATCTTTCAAAATTGCCAACCTCACACCACTCTAGTGATTTAGCTGCAATTACATGAGCTGCTTGTTGTCCAACACCAAACTTCCTCTCGCCTCAATATCTCAAGCACCTCACACCATCAACATAAAACTTCTCGTTAACACCACCTTTCATCTGAACCTCAATCTCCCTCCCTCTTCCTCACTCTCACTTTCTCACTCCCTCTCCCTCTCCCACTCACTATATATATATATATATATATATATATATATATATATATATATATATATATATATATATATATATATATATATATATATATATATATATATATATATATATATACTAACAATAGAATGTAAAATAGAGCACAATAAAGAAAAAAGAAAGAAAGAAAACAAAACTAAAGAGCAAAAAAGAGAAAAAAAAAAAAATGTTGACAAGAAGTAAAAAAAGAAATAGAGAAAAAAAGGTTAAAAAAAAAAGTAGGGAAAAAGAAAAAAATGTTGACAAGAAGTAAAATGCTCCTAATGCCTCTATATGATGCTGAAATGTTGAGGACAGCAACCTACCACAAGGACTTAAGTTGTCTAAGTGTTAAGGGCAGGTTTTGACAAGTGGACAGCAATTTATGACAGATTTAGGGCCACCTAAATGTCCCTAAACAGTGCAGGAAAAATTCTGGACAGCAAGGTTTTCTACTATGGCAAGTGACCTAAGCAATTGGGTGAGTTGTAATGACAAAGGCAGCACTCAAATGATGTAATATGCTTGCTTAATATGATAAAAACTTGCAGAAATTTACTGGACAGCAAAATGAAACAGCAAATAAAACTATCTAGACGATGTTATGCACGCAAACGACTAAGGACAAGTTAAACTAGACTCCTGGGATGCATCTAGCACATGTAAAGCATGCTAGCGATGCTCTGATACTAAGATGATGTGAAACCATGAATTGTTTCTTAGAAATTAATAGAAGTTGTTAGAGCAATGATAATTTGATTTTAATGCTTCTCAAGTTTGACAAATCAATAAAGATCTTAGAAGTTAACAGTGAGGAGGTAAGTCGTTAGAACTAAATTTTGCAAGGTCCTTAAAACAACAACTTAAATGAACGTAATGAAATGATTAGCCAACTAGAATCCGACGGTTAACAAAGTAATCGTCTCACCTTGAGGCACAAAATCACTCTTCTACTTCTAGGATTGTCGGAGGAAGAAGAACCAAACGAGAAACGAGATCACTCCAAGGTAGACGGCGCAGACGATCCATAGTGATGGCGAGGGAAGCGGCGGCGATGAAGGTGGGGAAGCGGGTGGATGTCTCCGTAGATGTCGAACAAGAGTCTGCCTTCAAGTTCAGGATCCGCCATGCATGTTCATGGGAAGTCTTGGCGTCGCAATAGTGAAAGGTGGAGGAATTGTCACCTGGGAGAGGTGCGGCCAAGAGGAAGGGAGGGAGAAGGAGCTCGGGTGGGAGGAAAGGAGGGAGGTGCAGGAAATCTGAGAGAAATTCATATTTTTGGGCAATTAGAGGAAGAATTAATTTGAAAATTCAAATCAAGCCTAAGAGGGAGAGGGGCGACCAAGGGGAGAGATTTGGGGCTGAATTAGTGGAGATTGGGAATTCATTTGGGAGAGAGAAGGCATCCATGGAGAGGCCGGCCAAACTAGAGGAGAGAGGGGGTTTCGGTTTTGAGGAGGTGGGGCCCACTTGATTATTCAATTGATTTGAATAAATCTGAAATAATTTCAGCTTTAAACATAAGGAAGATTTCTTAAATTACATGTAAGCATTAGGTAACTTTTGAATTTCAAAATTAGAATCCCATTAAGAAGATGGCCTAAAATTTAGGAATTATATTTGGAAGGTAATCAAAGCCTCTTGGGGATTTGAATTTCAAATTCAAACCAAGGGGAGAGGGCCGGCGGGTAGACAGGGCAAGAGGGGAAGACGGGGAAAATGAGGGCCAGCGGGCTTGGGGTGGTCGGCCGGCGGCTTGGGCGGCCCAGGTGGCCGGCAGCAAGGGGCTGAAGGGGATGGAGAAAAGTAGGGCTAGAAAATCAAGGAGAAAATTAGGAAGACTTGGATGAAACTTCAAACCTCATGCACCTCCTTCCCTAGAACTCACAAAGAGATCTACAAGCTCCACCTTTCAAGAACTCACAAAGAGATCTTGACGGATGACACGAACTCACTAAGAGATCAATAGAGGAAAATTTCATTCATTCAAAAACTAATCTCAAATACAATGACAAAGCCTATATATAGGTCATTCAAAAATAAAAGCCATAAAGACGACATTGCCCTTGGGCTACAATAGACACTAACTCCCTCATAGGGGTATAAATGGAAAAACATGAAATATAAATGACATGAATACAATAAAACATCAAAAATAAAGACTCTGAATCATGGTCGTCGCTCGACGACCCCTCCGATGGTAAGTGTGCCGAAATCTCCTACGGATGTCCTCATCATTCTCCCCAGGTGGGAGGAAGCTCGACCCTGTCGAGCAAGGGTCCTGAGAACTCTCGTATAGCTCCAGAAGGTCGGGATCCAGCCTCTGTATCTCATCACGCTCCAGCCATGTATTCTCCGTCTCCGGCTTCCCTTTCCAACGAACTAGGTACCTTCGGCGCCCGCCATCCCTGGTGGAAATGATCTCATCACTGAGTATGGTTTATATCTTCTCCGTATTAGGTAATGTGGGAATTTTGGGGAGTGGAGGGTAGGCTTGGGATCTCACTTGGTATGGTCTCACAAGGCTGAATATTTAGTGGATTTTTATGGTTAAAATCAGGACCATCAAAGGCTACTAGATCCTCAATATTAAACGTGGGATTCATGTTGAAACCTTCTGGAAGGTCTATACATATGCATTACTGTTTATTTTGGAAGTTATTTTGAAGGGCCCCGCGCTTTTAGCATGTAATTTCTTAACGGCCCCTAGTGGAAACCGTTCCGGACGAATCCGAACCATGACATAGTCTCCAACTTCGAACTTCTTGAATCGTCGCTTAAGATCAGCATTAAGTTTATATTTATCATTACTTTGTATAATTCTTTTATTAATCTCATGATGCAATTCCTGGAGATGAGATGCAAATGCGGATGCAAACTCTGACACTCTAATCTTAGAGCTCATGGGGATTAAATCTATCGGCTGCCTAGGTTGGTATCCATAAACAATCTCAGCTGGACTCATACTTGTGGTCCGATTAACGGAATTATTATAAGCAAATTCGGCAATTGGCAGTTTAGAATCCCAATCTCTAATGTGTTCACCTACCAAAGTTCTAAGAAGGTTTCCAAGGCTCCTATTGACAACTTCCGTTTGACCATCCGTTTGTGAGTGGAAGGTGGTGGAGAACTGCAGCTTAGTCCCCATCTTAAGCCATAAAGTTTTCCAAAAATAACTTGTAAATTTCACATCTCGATCCGACACAATTGTTTTAGGGAGTCCATGAAGCATAAACATAAATTATCTAGCACATGAAGTTTTAACTATTCAATACAAGTAATGATATAATTATCTTCTTCATTGGTTTGTCTTTGAACTTCTATATCATCTTCAATAAATATCATAGCTTCTAATTCAGGCTCATCAAGTGAAAGATAAGTAATTTTTAATATTTTCATATCATAAGAGACTCAAATCCATCTCGGGAATGAGAGAATCTTGCTCGCAACCGCAGAAGTAAATACGATACGTCTTCTTTTTTCTTTTCTTTATTCAACGGACACGTGTGTCCTTTTGAAATTAAATAGTATTTTAATTGGATACGGCTTTGGCGTATCCGACACATATCGGTGGAGTATCGAAGGCGTATCCGTGTATCGGTGTATTGGATACAGCACACCTTCAAAAATAGGTGTATCGGTGCAACATAGATACCAGGAGATCGTGTTTTGCAGCAAGCTTGTGCTGCTCTAAATCCAAACATTCCCTTCTTCAAATGAAAATCCTCAAGTTGATCATTCACTTTGAGGTAATCTTCTTCAGAAATGAGTTTGTCCATACATGCATACAAACCAATTTTCACCTCTTTGTCAACATGAAAATTCTTATCATAATGAAATTGGGGGTTTAAATAGTATGCAGCAGCATGTAAGTGTTGGTGTAATTGTCGATCCCACTTTTCATCTATAATATCTCATATTTCTTTGTAGGCACTTTCTTGACCTCCCAATTCTTTTGCAATATCTTCTTTAGCCCTATTCATTGCTTCATAAATAAATCTCATAGCTGGGGCCCTCTCACCATCAACCATTCTAAGCACATTTACTAATGGTCCTGTTATTTTCAAAACATAATTTGTATTGAGCCAAAATGAATCGTCTTTCATAACAATCTTTTTAACTTGTTTTCCTTCTTATTTTTTGGCCCATGAACTTTTATCCAACTCTTCAGAAGCAAACATTGCTTCCAAAGATTGTCTTACCTCCTTGAATCTCTGCAATGTTAAATATGCAGTAGCAAATCTTGTAACAGCAGGTCTAATAATTTCATTGTCAGTGAATTTTCTCATCAAACTGAGTACCCATGAATGATTGTATATAAACTTACTAATGAATTGGGCCTTCAATATGACTGATTTATGTTGAGGCAACTGTCCCAACCTCTCAAGCATCAAGTCAATACAATGTGTAGCACAAGGAGTCCAGTAAAGGTGAGGCCTCTTCTCCATTAACATTCTTCCTGCAGCTTTGTATGCACTTGCATTATCAGTAACAACCTGTATTACTAATGCATCTCCCACTTCCTCCACAACTTCATCCAACATTTCAAACAAGAATTGTGCAACCTTTACAAAGCTTGAAGCATATACTGATTTGAGAAAAAACTGTTCAATATGGATTGTTGACCAAGAAATTAATAATACTTCTATGTCGAATGTCTGACCAACGTCCTGACATTATTGTCACTCCTGTCTCAATCCAAGTCTTCTTAACATCATCCACCATTTTTGAAGTTGTCTTAACCTCCTCATTCAGCATCTAAGTCCTCAGCTCATACATGCTTGAAAGTTGTAGTCCTCTTCCATAGCTTCCAACAGATCGTAACATATTGATCCATGACGGACTCCTAACAATATTAAATGGAATCCCATTTTCATAGATGAATCTGGCGATATCCAAACAAACTCTGTTCCTGAGTTCTTTTGTAGCTGTAGGAGGCTGAATATCCTGAGTATTTATGTTTTCCTCGTTATTAATATTTAACATAAATCTATCCATGGGCCCCCGACTGCCTCGGCCAGAAGAAACTAGATGGCTTCCAGTACTGGAACCTTCATGTTGTGATCCATAGTAAGAAGAGTTTCATATCATCTCTTCCATATTTCTTTGTGTGACCTCCTTTGTGGTGGCAAACTTCTTTAAATAATCTGTACATTCCTTTTTCACCACATCAGATACTTTTGCACATGGTCCCACATTGACATAAGTGCAGGCTAGATGATCCTTCAACCTCTTGACACCACCAGTTATGCGTTTCTCACAGAAATTATATTTCATGTAAACATATCCCTTCTTTGCACCTTCGTCTGACACTTCAACTTGAGTTACATATTTAAATACAGGATCTTTCCTTCTTGTGCCACTAGTCATGCTAATAATTTATAGAAATAGTAAATAATCAACATAAAAAATCAATAATATGACAACATGAATACAACAATATACCGGTCTGCCAGGGGTCCAAGGGGGCGCTACCCCCTTGCGGGGTTATGCTTGTTTTTAAAGTTCGTAAATTGTTTGTATGGAAAGATATCGAGCATGTACCTAACGGTATTGAGCATGTACCGATCAGTACTGAGCATATACTGCTCGGTACCGAGCATGTACCTAGTGGTACCGAGCATGTACCGCTCAGTACCGAGCATATACTTGCTCGGTACCGAGCGGTACTGGCTCGGTACCGAGCATGTACCTAGTGCTACCGAGCATGTACCGCTCAGTACCGAGCGTAGACTTGCTCGATACCGAGCGGTACATAGCAATACTTAGCAGTACCGAGCATGTACTGAGTGGACGAATGAAAGAAAGACGAATCAGGAGTTATTCAAGCTTTCGTTACTGCATGTCAAAGTCAAGGCCCACAATACCGCTCACCTGCTCTTCCGACCTAATCGAGGCCTGAACGTTTCCTGCACTCACAACTTTGGCATCGTTCCCTACTTTCGAAATCGTTATTGCTTTCGGCTTCGTTTTCTGCGTCGTCTCCTTCCGACTTCGTCTACTGCACTCACGGCTTCGTCTCCTTCCCTCATGGCTTCGTTTCTTTCCATCACGGCTTCGCCTCCAGTTCGCCTTTCAATTCTCACAGGAAGCCCTAATCCTATACACGAACACGAATCGGCTACATCGTATTTACATCTATACTGAAAAAAAAAATTTTTGAAACAGTGCCTCGTACTGCCTCGAGGCGTTACTCTCTGATGCGTACGCCTCGTGCGAAAAAATCGTAGGCTTCGCTGGATGGTTCGAGGCGTAAGCCCAGATACGCATGACTTCCGCCTCGACTTGAGGCGCGACTCAATACGGACGCTCTGTCCGCTTTTTTAATGGTTGGATGCAAATAGTTGTTCTTCGATGATGGTTGAGTTAACAAAAAATCTCAATTGAATGGAACATCTAATATCAAAATGCTCCCAATTGTAAAGCAAAATTATTTAGGGCTCAAATTCAAATGAAAAATATACATTTTAAGAAACATTATAAAATTCAAAATTTTAAAGCAAAAGTTGGCCACCAAAAGATAAGTACTATCCATTCATCTTTATGAGGGTGACAAATTTGAGATAATCTCAACTAACAAAAATCTAACGCTATATCAAGCATACTTTATAGCCATAAAAAATTCACATCAAAAAGGTGTGGCACATGTCCTCTGACGAGTTGGCTCTATCACAACAATGGCACCACAAAGGAATTATTATGATCGGGGCCCTCTAATTGGGTGTTTCACTAGAAAATGACACCATTAAATTATGATCATAGTCAAAGCCTAGAATTTCCCCAATGATTCAATATCCTAAGTGGTGACTTGTATAGTATACTTAATAGGACATAAAGTCCTCTGGTAGCTATGATCAACTTAAAATTATCCCATTAGGCTAATGTTAATCTCAAATCTATAAGGTCTCATTGAACGACGCAACCCATGGATGCCAATAATGATCATTCAACCATGTTGGTTTAGCTACCTCCGCTGCCTAAGTAAACTAGAGTTTGTTCTAACCTGAGATGACAAAAATATAGGAACTTAATCAAGCTCGTTATCATTCTCGCCACCATTCTCTTTAAGCTAGAGATAAAAAAATTTCTAAATCCTAAACCTAAAAAAAGCAATGCTTCTCTAACTTAATTATTTAGTGCTTGCCGACTAGCCTTAATTGAAAGTTTTCTCTCATGACTAGGAGAGATAATTAACTATACAATCATGCGCCTATAAGAAACCTGGAACTAAATTAAAAAGTTGTCATAAAATGAGAGTGAAATCCCTAAGTAGTCACTTATCTGTAATCCAAATTGCTTTTTGAAAATTTAACCCATAATAGAATTCTCTTAGAAGAGCCCGGCATGAAGTTTTGACGCCTACACTTATAGGTTCATCATTTCCATTTTTCCTTCACCCATTGCTAGTCAACATCTATCAAACCCATCATTTCTAGCTTCTACTCCCATCTCCGCAAAATTTTATTACTAAATTGTTTATAGAAAACTTTGCTACAAATGATATATCATTATTTTGCAGAATTTATGACAAGGATTTGTACTTGTTGAAATTACTATTTTCTTAATCATACGTACTAATCTCACCTCCAAATTTCCTGCAACAAATACTTTTAATCTGACATTTATATTTCACCTTTTAATTCAACTCACATATAAACTTATAAATCAAATCAATTTTTGAATTGAAAATCAAACAAAATCCCAATTACAAATTCAAATCAATATTCTTTTATTTTAAATTCAACACATGAATTCAAATTTAGATCTACAACCACCACTATACAATACGCCAATTCATATCCTAGAAATTCTCCGCAATATCCTTAGGTTCCTCAACAAACCCGTCAAAATATAAATTTAATTTAAAATTTATATTTATCCCTTTTCCTAAATTTCCTCAAGAAACTACCAGTCTTAACTAAACTGATACCCCTCAAATGCAAATAAGTACAGACGTTAGCATTAATTTCAAGAACCATACACCGTTCCCTCACACTCAAACGGAGGTGTATTCCTGCTAAGGATTTGAACTAGTAATATAAATAAAAAGAACAGAAAGAAAGGCAACAGCAGAAGCTTTCTTCTTCTTTGAAGCTACTCATCCATCATTTTGGCTGGCAACTTCAAGAGTTCTGCTAAACCTCTTTCTGAGAATACTGCATAAAGAATAGAAATTGATCGTTCTTGCAATAAGAACAATGGTTGTTTCTATTTTCTGTCATCAATGCTTCTAACTGCAATATCTAAAAATGCTAAAACTGTTCTACGAATATGGAGAAATCATCAAACTTCAAGATCATCCAGACAATACCTAAAAGAATGCATTGTTGCGCTAACTTTCTGAAGAGAATACACAACTTTTATTAAAAGGAGAGTTCTTCCCACCCCAAGGGAATCTTCATTTTTTTTTTCCTAAAAAAAAAAGGGAATCTTCAATTTAGCAATGATGATCAAAATTGATGAATTTTCTTTATGTAATTGCACTAATAAGGAATTTGTATATGAATTATTATTTACATAAGGATTATTGAGTAATAAAAACATAGGGGGAGTTTGAACTTTCAATTGTTTGTTTAAATAACCCTTCAGTAATAAATACTTGGGTGAGTTTGAACTTTCAATTGTTTGATTATTTCTTTAAATAACACTTTAAGTTATCTAAAAATTTAATAATTATGATATAAAAGAAAATTTCATATAATCAATATTTCCGCTCCTCTCTTTGAGGAAATATAACACAAACTGCTTGATTTAAGTAAAATGAGCAATTTTCCTAATGGAGTTCTTCTCTTATCATAAATCAGAGAATGTCAGACTTTTGATATCAGATTCAATAGAGATGATTAGATACTATGTATATAATATATTAGACACTAAGGAGGGAGAAAGATATATGTATAAGTTAGCCAAACAAAGAGCTAGGAGTAGTAAGAATTTAGTTCAAGTGAAGTGTATTAAGGATGAAGATCAAAAAATAATTTTCTTAAAAGATGATATTCAACAAAGATGGATGAGATATTTTGCTAAACTTTTTAATGAAAATTGTGAAAATAAGATTGACTATAGTGACCTTAGCTCCCTAAATGAAAATAAAGATTTCTGTTTTTATCGGCGTATTAGTAAAACCGAAGTTAGAGAGGCTTTAATGAAAATGAAGGGTGAAAAAGCTGTTGGACATGATGATATTCCAATAGAGTTGTGGAAATGCTTAGGAGATGAAGGAATTTATTGGCTTGCTAAACATTTTAATACTATTTTGAAGACTAAAAAGATGCTGGATGAGTGGAGAATAAGTGTGTTAATTCCTATCTTTAAGAATAAAGGTGATGCATAAGATTGTGCGAATTATAGAGGAATTAAGTTAATGTGTCATACTTTAAAACTATGTGAGCGAGTTATGGAGCATAGGTTGCGGCGTGATACTAATGTTTCTCAAAATCAATTTGGATTCATACCGGGTAGGTCGACTATGGAAGCCATACATTTATTAAGAGGTTTGATGGAGAAATATAGAGAAAATAAGAAGGATCTACATATGATATTTATTGATTTAGAAAAAGCATATGATAAAGTTCCAAGAGAAGTGTGTTAGACCGGCCCAGGATGGGCCGGTTGGACCGGTCCGCATCTACGCGAGACGGATGCGAGACAGAGCCCGCCTGGGCGGAAACGGCTCTGTCGTGAGCCGTGAATCCACGTAGGCTTGAGAGGGGGAGTTTAGGAGGGAATTTTTTAACGTGAAAGGCTGTTTTAGGAAGTTTATGATTGTCCTTTATGATTAATTTTGTATAATTAGGAGTTTGGGGGGAATTAGCTTCTCATCTTGAATTTGAATTGTTTTGAGATCTAGGTTTTGGTGTCTTTGGCTCTTGGCTTCGCCGGAGATCTTTGGGAGAGTTTTTCCTTCCTCTCGAATTGAAGGAAAGTTGTATCTTGCAAGTGCTTTTCATCCGTTATCGAAATAAAAGCGTTTGTATTATTTTTTCCTACGTTTTCCAACGTTTCTTCTCTGTTTTTAGCTGTTTTCCTGCTGTGGACAGCAGTTCATCCTAGATCTACTTGGTTTTTGGTGTGAAACACTTGGAAATCCAAGTGTTTCCTATCAAATTGGTATCAGAGCAAGATTTCGGGACCACCGGCGGCTGAAATCCTGAAATTCAGCAAGATCTTTGTCTCCGGAAGAAGATTCTTGTGGATCCGATAGAAGAAAAAAAAAATGGCCGGAAAGAAGGTGGGCGTTTTGGAAGGAGAAATCGGTCAATTGAAAACCGATCTGGAGGAGAGATTCTTCGACTTTCAGAATCAGATCACTACCAACAACGAAAGGGTGGAGGGAAAGTTTATGGCCATAGAAGAGATGATGAAGAAATTGTTGGAGATGAAGACAAATCCGACAACGTCAGAAGCAAGAGAGAATACCGGAGACCATGGTGTAGGAGGAAATCCGAACCCGCGTAGGGGGAGGAGGAATCAAGATGTGGAGATCCTTGAAGGAGACGATGACATGCCACCTCTAGAGCCACTTTCTAGAGAGGAGATGAGCATGGGAAATGACCGCCGAGGTGCTGATTTTCAGCGTCGAGGTGCTGATTTCCAGCGTCAAGGCGTGGATTTTGAAGGCAGGAGGGGAGAATATGAGAGAAGTGCAGATTTTGGAGAAAGAGAAGAGGAGAATATCAGCGTCGAGGTGCTGAATTTCAGCGTCGAGGTGCTGAATTTCAGCGTCGAGGTGCTGAATTTGAAAGGGGAAGAGGGGATTATGACGAAGGACTCGGATACCAACGACGGAGGGAGGACCGGGACACTTGGGGAGCACCTCCTCTTCGAGGAATGGGAGGTTATGGAGAGTTCCGGGGTAACGGAAGGGATCCGAAGGTGAGGAAGTTGAAGATGCCCATCTTTGAGGGCGAAGATGGCCATGGTTGGATTTACAAGGTGGAGCGTTACTTTGCTGTCAACGGGTTGACAGATGATGAGAAGCTGACGGCGGCAGGATTGTGTCTGGAAGGGAAGGCGTTGGCATGGTATCAATGGCGAGACAGGAGAGAGCCTATCAGGACTTGGAGAGAGTTTAAGGATTGTTTATTAGAATGTTTCCGAGCCGATGGGGGAGGAGACTTCTATGAGCAGTTCTTTGCTCTGACTCAGGAGGGGACCGTGGCCGACTACCGAGACAGATTTGAGTACTTAGCGAGCCGTTTGGATCATATCTCAGAATCAGCCCTGGAGGGAAATTTCATGAAGGGGCTCAAACCTGAGATAAGAACAGCGGTCAGAGTGCTGGAGCCAAGGAATTTAGGCAAGGCGATGGAGCTTGCACAACTGGTGGAAGATCAAAAGAAGTCAGAAAGAGGAGCTCGAGGCAACTACTCAGGGGGATCGTACAAGATGACTGCTGCGGTATTACCCTCCAAAGGGGTAGCGCCGGGGGGTCAGAAGGAAGCACCCAAGGAAAAGACTGGAGGAGGAAATGGGGGACAGTTCAAAAGGTTGACAGAAAAAGAAATGCAGGACAAAAGAGCAAAAGGGTTGTGCTTCAGATGCGACGAGAAGTATATGCCGGGGCACAGGTGCAAGGACCGCTCTCTTCAGGTTCTCCTCGTTTGTGAAGATGAGGAAGACGAAGAGAGAGGTGGGAATGACCCCGAGGTGGAGGAGGATGAGAAGTTGCATCTGGATGTAGCAGAAGTATCCCTGAACTCTGTAGTGGGATTCACTCCGAGTCACACTATGAAGGTGAGAGGAGAGATAGCTGACCGTGAGGTGGTGGTGTTGATTGATAGTGGGGCAACCCATAACTTCATTTCCACCCAGATAGTGGAGTCGCTGGGGATGGAGTAAGTGGACACAGGTGGCTATGGGGTGATGATGGGTACGGGAAAGGTGGAAATGGGAAGGGGAGTTTGTAGAGAGGTGGTGCTGAAGATTCAGGGAATCCAGGTGAAGGAAGATTTCCTTCCTTTGGAATTGGGGAGTACTGACGTCATCTTAGGGATGAAGTGGCTGCGTACATTGGGGGAGACGAAGATTAACTGGGGGACTTTGAGGATGGAACTTGTGATAGGGGAGAGAAGGAGAACGATTCAAGGAGACGCTGGGTTGACCAAGGCTGGGGTTTCTCTCAAATCCCTAATCCGAACCATTCAGCAGGAGGGAGGAGGCTACCTGGTGGAATTGCATAGTTTGGAGGGGGCAGGAGTGGAGGAGGGAGGAGCTATACCCCTCTCCGTTCAGCCGTTGATTCAATAATTCCAAGAGGTATTTCAGCCGCCTCAGGGATTACCACCGTAGAGGGAGCATGAGCATGCTATTGTGTTGAGGGAAAGAGTATCACCCATCAGTGTACGTCCTTACCGCTACCTTCAGTTCCAGAAGGATGAAATTGAACGGTTGATCAGAGAGATGCTGGAGGCAGAGATCATCAGACCCAGCATCAGCCCTTTCTCTAGTCCCGTTCTGTTGGTGAAAAAGAAGGATGGCAGCTGGCGTTTTTGTGTAGATTACAGAGCACTCAACAAGGAGACTGTACCTGATAAGTTTTCTATACCAGTTATTGATGAGCTCTTGGATGAATTAAGTGAGACCGTGATTTTCAGCAAGATAGAATTGAAATCGGGCTACCACCAGATTCGAATGAGGAAGGAAGATGTTCCCAAAACAGCTTTTAGAACTCATGAAGGCCATTATGAGTTCTTGGTGATGCCCTTTGGCCTCACCAATGCACCGGCTACTTTCCAGGCCCTGATGAATAAGGTCTTCAAACCTTATCTCAGACGGTTTGTGTTAGTATTTTTTGACGACATCCTGATATACAGCAAGTCAGAGGTCGAACATTGGGAGCATTTGAAGAAGGTGTTAGAGGTATTGCAGGAGCACCAGTTGAGGGCAAATTTAAAGAAATGCTGCTTTGCACAAGCCAGTGTAGAGTACTTGGGTCATGTGGTGTCCAAGGAAGGGGTGGCAGCTGATCACTCCAAAATTGAGGCAATGCTAAAGTGGCCACTACCAAAGAATCTGAAAGCGCTGAGAGGATTTCTAGGATTGACAGGGTATTACAGAAGATTTGTAAAGGGATATAGCACCATAGCATGGCCACTTACGGAGCAATTGAAGAAGGATGGTTTCCTGTGGGGAGAAGCAGCCACATCCGCGTTCGAGAGCCTGAAGAAGGCAATGACTACAGTGCCGGTCCTAGCTTTGCCGGATTTTACTCAAACATTCATTGTGGAGACCGATGCATCGGGATATGGATTGGGTGCAGTACTAATGCAGAACCAGAGACCCATCGCTTATTTCAGCCAGGTATTAACGGCTCGAGCAAGGATGAAATCAGTATATGAGGGGGAATTGATGGTCATCGTGTTGGCCATTCAAAAATGGCGGCCTTACCTACTTTGAAGACACTTCGTTGTCAGGACTGATCAGCGGAGCCTGAAATTTCTCTTAGAACAGCGGATGGTGACGGAAGAGCATCAGAGGTGGTTGTCCAAGTTACTGGGGTACGATTTTGAGATTCAGTACAGGTCAGGGGTGGAGAACAAGGCGGCCGATGCCTTATCCAGATGTATGGAGGAATTGCAGACAGTTGCTCTATCCGTGCCTTAAATGCTTGATTGGGAGGCCATCAGACAAGAAAGCGCTAAAGATGAGAGTTTGGGAAAGATCAGGACGGATTTACTGAAGGAACCAGATAGCCACCCGGGGTACTCCATGGAGGGAGACAAGCTGCTGTATCAAGGGAGGTTTGTGATGCCCCGGACGTCGATCCACATCCCAAACCTGCTTCAGGAGTTTCATGGGAGTGCAATAGGGGGCCATTCAGGCGTACAAAAGACATACAGGAGGCTAGTTGGGGAGCTATACTGGAAGGGGATGCATAAAGATGTAGAGGAGATAGTAGCCAGATGTGAGGTCTGCCAAAGGAGTAAGTACCTAGCTATGTCACCAGGAGGATTACTACAGCCTTTAGCCTTGCCGGGTAGAGTATGGGAGGAAATCTCTATGGATTTCATAGATGGGCTGCCCCGTTCAGAGGGGTTCACAGTGATCTTAGTAGTGGTGGACAGGTTGAGCATGTATGCCCATTTCATTCCCCTCCGACATCCCTACACCGCAATAACAGTAGCATCAGCCTTTATCAGAGAAGTGGTCAGATTACACGGGGTGCCAGAGGCGATCGTATCAGATAGGGACAAGGTGTTCCTCAGTCATTTCTGGAAGGAGCTATTCAGATTGCAGGGAACAATGCTCAAGAGAAGTACAGCCTACCACCCACAGACGGATGGACAGACAGAAGTAGTCAACAGGAGCTTGGAAACGTACCTCAGATGCTTTGTTTCAGAGACACCAAAGCTATGGGCAAAGTGGTTATCCTGGGTTGAGTACTGGTACAACACGTCATTTCACTCGGCTTCACAAATGACCCCGTTCAAAGTGTTGTACGGATGGGATCCCCCACACTTGGTACACTTTGGGAGCAGCAGTACTCCTGTTTCATCAGTAGAAGAGTATTTGGAGGAGAGGGACCGAGTGTTAGAGGAGTTAAAAAGGCACTTGCTGAGGGCGCAGCAAATTATGAAGAAACAAGCAGATGGGCATAGAAAAGATATCCATTTTGAGGCAGGGGATAAGGTGTTCTTGAAGCTCCGCCCATACAGGCAGAAGACAGTCGCCAACAGGAGGAATGAAAAGCTAGCTCCAAGGTACTTTGATCCTTATGAAGTGATAGAAAAGATCGGGGCAGTAGCATATCGACTGAAATTACCCCCATCGGCGACTATACACCCAATTTTTCACGTCTCACAGCTGAGAAGGGTCATTGGTGATCACATCGCCATTCCCGAGCTACCGCCGACACTTACGGAGGAGTTAGAGGTGATCCTGGAACCTTTGGAGCTGAAGGGTGTTCGCCAGAAAGAAGATGAAACTAAGGAAGTGTTGATCTAGTGGAAGAACCTTCCTGACAACGAGGCCACGTGGGAGCCATACGAGATGGCGAAACAGCAGTTTCCAGATTTTCACCTTGAGGACAAGGTGATTCTTTGGGAGGGCGGTAATGTTAGACCGGCCCAGGATGGGCCGGTTAGACCGGTCCAGCAGGGACCGGTCCGCGTCTACGCGAGACGGACGCGAGACGAAGCCCGCCTGGGCGGAAACGGCTCTGCCGTGAGCCGTAAATCCACGTAGGCTTGAGAGGGGGAGTTTAGGAGGGAATTTTTTAACGTGAAAGGCTGTTTTAGGAAGTTTATGATTGTCCTTTATGATTAATTTTGTATAATTAGGAGTTTGGGGGGAATTAGCTTCTCATCTTGAATTTGAATTGTTTTGAGATCTAGGTTTTGGTGTCTTTGGCTCTTGGCTTCGCCGGAGATCTTTGGGAGAGTTTTTCCTTCCTCTCGAATTGAAGGAAAGTTGTATCTTGCAAGTGTTTTTCATCCGTTATTGAAATAAAAGCGTTTGTATTGTTTTTTCCTACGTTTTCCAACGTTTCTTCTCTGTTTTTGGTTGTTTTCCTGCTGTGGACAGCAGTTCATCCTAGATCTACTTGGTTTTTGGTGTGAAACACTTGGAAATCCTATCAAAGTGCTTTGGAGAGTTCTTGAAAACAAAGGAGTTAATAATGCTTATATTCAAATCATTAAAGATATGTATGCAGGAGCTATTACTTGTGTTCAAACACAAGGTGGTTCAACCAAGTATTTCCCTATTTCGGTTGGGTTACATCAAGGATCAGCCTTAAGCCCATATCTTTTTGCTTTAGTCATGAATGTTCTCACTAGACATTTGCAAGAGGATGTACCTTGGTGTATGCTTTTTGCTGATGATATTCTTCTTGTTGATAAGATTAGAGAGGGAGTTGAAAGTAAACTTGAATTATGGAGGTCAACATTAGAGACTAAAGGAATATATGGATTGTAATTTTAGTAGTAATAACCCTAGTGAGGGGATTGTGACTTTGGGCGATCAAGTCATTAATAAGAGTACACGTTTTAGATATCTTGGATCTATTATTCAGAGTGATGGTGAAATAGATGGGGATATTATCAGCAGAATTCAAGTTGGATGGTTGAAGTGGAGGAATGTATCAGGCTTGTTGTGTGATAGAAAAGTATCCCTCAAACTTAAGGGAAAATTATATATGATGGTAGTGAGGCCTGCAATGCTTTATGGTGCTGAATGTTGGCCATTAAAAGTGAAGCATAATACTAAGTTAAGTGTGCAGAGATGAGGATGCTCAGGTGGATGAGTGGCTTTACCCTTAGAGATAGGATACGAAATGAGCATATACGTGAAAAGGTTGGAGTAGCTCCAGTAGAAGATAAGATTAGAGAGAGAGTTGCCTTAGATGGTTTGGTCACATAAAACGGCGGCCTTCCAATGACCCGGTTAGGAGAGTAGAGGTATTAGATTTGACTTATGTTAAGAAATATAGAGGCAGACCTAAAAAGACTTGGTTAGAAAATATTAGGAATGACCTTTCTTTATTAGATTTAAACGAGAATTTAACCTTTAATAGAACACAATGGAGAAAAAGGATTCATGTAGCCAACTCCACATAGTGGGATAAATGTTTGATGTTATTGTTATTGTTGTTGTATTCAATAGAGATGATTAGCAGCTTTTTGCAGTACAATTTACAAATAGTACAATTTACAAATAAAAGTATTCTTCAATGATTGGATATTTCTAAGACAAGTAAATGTGCACATCAAAAGCAAGAAAATAATAAAAGAAGGATCCTAAAATAATAAAATCTCATAAAAATTCAACTTGAATGCATAAATGATAAGAACTTTGTAAGCTGAGACTCTATTCAAGAAAGAATAAAAAAGTTTATTGCCGCCTCCAAAATATATAAGAGTTATATAAATGCAAATAGAATGACAACCTTTCATGTTACTAACAAAGACAAATCATATAAGAATGTGCTTAAGTTAACTTTCAAACCTAATATATATATATATATATATATATATATATATATATATATATATATATATATATATATATATATATATATATATATATATATATAAGAATGTGCTTAATCTCACGGACCCAAAAAAAAAGATGCTAGGTTATAAAAGAGATGATTAAAATAGAGTAGATGGCAATACATGCCAAATCATCAATTAGCAAAGTCCAATAGAAGTTATGCTCAAACTCATAAAGCCACTTTGGCGATGCGATGATTGTGATTAGGCAGTTAACTGTGCTGTACAACAACCTTTGCATGAGGTATAACACCATTTGCTTCCAAAGAACTATCTGAATTTCCTGTGTTCAAATGACAATTCCAAAAATTCTCAAGTAGATGAAGTGTACAATGTTGATTATGGATACAAGGACTGATCTGCATAAGTGCTGCACATTTGCAATGCACAAAGCAAAACATAAAGCGTGCATATTGCTATGCAGCACAATACAAAGTAATATAAAACTTCAGTAACCAATGGGCAAGGTCCAATTTTACAAAAAAATGGTACTAACAGCATGTAATGAGCAACATAATACTATCTTGGCATCAATAACACATAAAGAAGAAAATAAAGTAAATGTTAACGTATGAGGCAAAAAAAATGTATAAAGCTTGCATAAATACAATAGAATCTACTACCAGCACTACATAAGAGAAAATGGGTAAATTTTTCCTAAGAAATAAAAACCTGTAAAAAAAATTAAGAAAAAAAATAGAGTCAATAGAGCAACCGCGGAGCCACACGGGGTCCTGCGGGGGCACATGCCCCCTCCGCCAAAATAAAAAAAAAATTGGTATGCCTTGTATTTGAGCGGTTCAACATATTTTTGCCCTAATATTTCGGCTATTCCCATTTATTCTGTCATGTGTTCCGCGCGGAGAAGGGGAGAAGGAAGTTCGTGCGCGGTTCGGCTCCGGCTCTAGCGCGGCTGGGCGACGGCGACGCAGCAGTTTCTACAAAAGTTTGTCTAGCCGGCAGCGGGCAACCAGCAAGGCAGCAATCATCGCATTCGCTCGCATATTCTCTCGGTCTCTCCGACTCTCCCATCTCCAGTTTTTCGATTGAAGGCAGGCTGCATCCCTGAAGGTAAGTAACAGTCAAAATCTCTTAAGATTTCATTTTATTTTGTTGTGTATGAGTGTATCCTTTCATTTGATGTAATTTGTTTGAAGCCCTAGTTGATTCCTTAGTTACGGTAGTCTTTTAATTTTTGAAGAATTTGTCTGAGTTGATAATTGATCACGGTAGTCTTTTGATTCCTTAGTTACTGACTTTTTTTTGAAGAATTTCTCTTAAGTTTTTTTGAAGAATTTGTCTGTTTGAAAGCCCTAGTTGATTCTTAAGTTTTTTGTTGAATTTGTCTGAATCTCTCCGACTCTTCTCTTTTTCTTTCCATGAAAATCTAACAGAGTAGTCGAGCTGAAATTGGCGAGTGAAAGAGGTGAAAACAAGTCAGTTGTTCTCTAGGCATTTAGATTTAGTGATTAATGACTTTGAAGTTCTTGATAACAAAGTTATTTATTATATCTGCTAAGAATAAATTATTGATTATAATGTCTTCGAATTCATTAAGTTTTTTGTGTCCCTGTTTTTATTTTTTTTTAGATTGACTTATATTATTTGAGACTTGAGTTATATATATTTTAGGTAGTTTAATTTTGCTCAAAGATTATGGAGAAGTATTTTAAGAAGGCCTCGCCAATAGAAGATTCAAGAAAGAATGATGATGAAAAAAATAAAAAAAGAAATCGAACATGTGGTGAAACGTCAAACAATGAGCCAACAAATCTAGAGAACCTTCAATCAGATCCTGGTTTACGTATACCTATTTCTAAATATAGTTTTAATATTCGTGATCAAATTCGAAGAGCATATTTGCAAAAAGGACCATGTCAGCCTTGTAATCATGACTTCCCTAAAAGTAAGTTTGGAATCAAAGATAGACGTTTCAATCCGAGGAAAGTAGTGCTCATAATAATGCAAGGCAAAGTTGTGAGGATTTGATGAAACAAGAACAACATATCAACTTTTCCTTACAGATGCAGTCTGATCGAGTTACAAATGCATATCGTATCCGACTAAATTCTTCCATTGATTGTGTGAAATTCCTTCTGAGACAAGGATTGGCTTTTCGAGGGCATAATGAAAGTTTCAACTCCAAAAATCAAGGAAATTTTCTTGAGCTATTGCAATTCTTATCAAAGCATAATGAAGATATAAACAATGTTGTATTAAAGAATGCTCCTAAAAATTTGAAATTAACTGCTCCTGAAATTCAAAAAGATATATGTAGAGCAATATCTAGTGCAATTACAAGCTACATCAAAGCAGAAGTTGGAGACAGTTTCTTCTCTATTCTCGTGGATGAAGCTCGTGATGTATCAGGGAAAGAACAAATGGCTATCGTTATACGATATGTGACTGAGAAAGGCCAAATTATTGAACGTTTATTGGGTATTGTACATGTTCCTGAAACGTCAACTCGATGTCTCAAAAAAGGAGTTGAAGAAGTTCTCTCAAATTACTGTTTTTCTCACACTAAAATTCGCGAACAAGGTTATGATGGCGCAAGCAACATGAGTGGAGAATTTAACGGGCTAAAAGCACTTTTTTTGAATGAAAATTACTCTGCATATTATATTCATTGCTTCTCACATCAGCTTCAGCTAGTTTTAGTTGCAGTTGCCAAAAATCATGTTCAGATTGCATTATTGTTTACTATAATTTCTAATGTGATGAATATTGTTGGTGTTTCATGCAAACGACGTAATCAACTAAGAGATAAACATCGCGACATGACATTATGTGCATTAGATAGTAGTGAATTGTTCACTGGAAGAGGATTAAATCAAAAAATATATTTACGTCGTCCTGGTGAAACAAGATGGGGTTCTCATTATGAGTCATTATTAGATTGATTACAATGTTCTCCTCAGTTGTTGATGTGCTTGAAATAGTTTTAGAGGATGGCATAAGTTCTGAACAAAGAGGAGAAGCATTTGCATTATTAGATTCAATTCAATCTTTTGACTTCACTTTTTGTTTGCACTTAATGAAAAACATTTTTGGAATCACTTCTGAGCTATCAGATGCTTTACAAAAGAAAGATCAGGACATCGTGAATGTCATGTCTTTAGTTCAAATATCAAAAATCAGATTACAAGACATGAGAGATAACAAGTGGGATGACTTCATATTAAAAGTATCTTTATTTTGTGTTGAACACAAAATAATCACTCCGAATTTAAATGATAAATGGGTTGCTCGTGGACGATCACGACGTGGACTTCAAGAAATGACAAATTTGCATCATTACCGAGTCGATATATTCTACAGTACTTGATATGCAATTACAAGAGTTGAATAATCGTTTCACTGAAGCCAATACTGAATTAATTTTGTGTATTTCTTGTTTAAATCCATCAAATTCGTTCAGTGCATTCAACAAAGAAAAGTTAATTGTTATGGCAAACTTATATCGAAGTGATTTCAGTCCTTCTGATTTGATGATTCTTGATAATCAGCTAAAAACTTACATTATGGATATGCAGCTTGATGTAAAATTTTCATTATTAAAAGATATCGGAAGTCTTGCTGAAAAAATGGTTCAGAGTAGGAAGGATATATTATATCCCCTTGTTTTTAGGCTTTTGAAGTTGGCATTAGTACTACCTGTTGCAACAGCAGGAGTTGAAAGAGCATTTTCTGCAATGGCAATCATAAAAAATCGGCTACGCAATCGAATTGGAGATCAATGGATGAACGATACTTTAATCGCTTATATTGAAAAAAAAATTTAGATTCCATTGACAATGATGTTATTATTCAGTTATTCCAAAATATGAAGAACATAAGGTATAAATTGTAAGTGTATGTCATTTTATATTTAGTATTTTATCTTTTAAATAAAAAAAATTTTAAAACTGCCTATGCCGGTCCCAAGCCCGGATGAAAAAAGTTGAGGCAAAATTTTAATAAAATAATTTAGCCCCCTCCCCCCCACCCCCCCCCCCCCCCCCCCCTCTCAACATATTTTCTGGCTCTGCCACTGCAATAGAGCCAAGTGATCGGATGGATTTTGGAAACTTTGTACAAGAGAAACATTGAAAAATCAAGGGAAATTCCAGCTTTGAAAAACTACGTAGAATAAAAAGTGATAATATCCATAGAAAAAAACAAAGATCTTTAGCGAACCCTTCCATCTAGCATCCTAGATCGTTAAACCCTACAGCACTGTGATGGTATTGAATGCCTCTAGTATAAGTTTTTTAAATCAATCTAGAACCTCTTAATACATTAAAATAATTGTACATAAACCAAACAATTAGCCATTAATTCCCTGTATAGTGCTCATCCCAAAAAAGAAGGTAAATGCTGAGAAACAAAATCAGGGATAATCTAAAGCTAGTTGTTTTATATTTCATCGTGATTAACTGGCTCTACTAACCATAGTAAATTATTGAAGCAAGTGAATAAAGATATGAAAAGATGCAAAGCACACCTCTCCACTTCATTGGTGGGCCTGTTTTTAGCTTCTAGGGAGTTATTCTGGTCCTGTTTTACAAACCCAAACCTGTCAACTTGCTTCAACGGAGAAGCTGGTCCAGGCTCAAATTCATCTGCCCTCCTCTTTTCCATTTCAGCATCACTCGCTAACCTGCACGTAGGCCAGAAGTAACTAATCGTATCTCTTGTCATAAACAATGCATTTGTATTTCTATATTTCAGATATTTAAATGTCAACACTATTCCAAGACACATAAACAAATGATCAATAGAATCTTCAAGGCAATCTTGAAAACATTCTAATAACACCGAAGATTCAAAATACATAGAGTAACAATGATTGTCGTCAAATAACTTTATAGACTTTACAAAACATGTTTAGATTAAAACAGTATCGTATCTAGCTATACAGAATTATTCACATTGTCTATCAAGAAATCAGATCTTTTTGGGAACGAATTTGAGTGGGGGAAAGAATGAAATAAGGCCGTTAATGATAAGTGCAAACCTGGAAAACATACTCTTTCCATGGGAAATCGAGACCGGAAACGCTCGAGAGAAACCGTATTTGTTAATAAGGAGGAAGAGAAAGTGGGAGTCGAATCGGGAAGAATGTCAATCTAGGTAGCGGGGTTATAGGGTTATGCCACAAGTAGGGATAATTTCAGGGTGGTACAGGGGAGGAAAGGGGAGGAAAGCTCACCGGCGGAGACGCAGAGGTGGCGTAATACGGTCGTGGTCAGAGGGAGAATCGGATGGCAGTGAAATTGTTTGAGATGGAACGGTAGGAAAGAGGAGATGGGAGGCGGTGGAGACGGACGGAAGAGGGTGTAGTGGTGGAGGAGGAAGGAGGAGGCGACGGTTGAATTTAAGAGATGGAGTAAAAGAAGTTGCAGAGGTTTTGGGTGCGTATTGCTGTCTTGCTTGCTGATTGCTGATATTTTTTTTTTTTTTTTTTTTTTTTGCTGATTGCTGATATGTGACTTTGTTTATTAGAATGTTTCCTCCAGCAAAACAAATTGTAGTTTTAAGTGTAAATTTGTATTATTTTATTTCTTAAAAATCAATAAAAATGTAGTATTTAAGTTGATGTTGTATAAGAAATATTCATAAAAAAGAGAAAATTTTGAAGTATTGAACCAATATTGTAGTGCTTAAACTACCAGCGCCGCAGGTCTACAATGCCTTGATGCTAGATCAAGAAATCACAGCACCGAAGCCTTGGGAAAAATGGCAAATAATTCAGAGCCACTGCAGAGTTAAGGTCAACGTCGCAGCGTCAGAAACCCACGTCGTAGCATCTAAGTCTCAAGAATTTGAGCGTCGGAGCGCCTAGCATCAACACCACAACACCGAATTGTACATTCAGGTCAAAGCGCTCAACTTTTGTAATGTTTGCTGTTGAACAATTGATAAAAGATAGAGCCGCGTCGAATCAATCAAACGACACACCAGTTCAGCCAATAGAAGCGCCAAGTCAGTGCAACATCGCAGCGGAGCAAGCCAGAAGTGCTGAGGCACTAGTTCACTGATGATGCCCAGCACCACATTGTCAATTGCTAAGGCAACTGAACCCATTCCTGTACAGTATAAATACTTTTTAGTTTTAAGTTTATGGAGGTTCTTCTAAAAATAGTGTGGAGTTATACTTTTCTATAGTGCCCCCTTATAGTCAAGTTTAAAGGAGGCTAAGGAAGAGGAAGATACTTTTCTTTGAATATCTTAACTTATCTTATTGTGAGGAACCATCCATTTGGAGGAGAAAGGAGTGTGGAGAGTACATTTATTCTACTTTGGTGACTTCTTTATTTACTATCTATCATGTATCTTCTCTTTTATGCAAGAAATGAAGATGTGCTCGCTTTCTATCTTTATTATGTATGGTTGATTTTTTAGTTTTGGGTTAATATAGTAAACAAATTTCAAGTACTAATACAAACTCTTGTGCCTTAAATGAAATTATTGATGTTTTTTTAATATCTTCAATTATTAATTTAATGCATACAATGGTCATATGTGTACTTAATATTTAGTATGACATATTACCTTGGCAAAAAATATTAGAACAATAGCAGTAGTGAATGGAATGTTGGCATGCTTAGAAATAGGATGTTAAACCTTTTAGGTTCTATGGAAATATTATAATTGTAGGAAGGTCATAAACATCCCTTTTCACCCCTACAAGCTTAATAAAGATCTAAGAATGTATATGTTCTGATCCACATCAATATTTAAGAGTCTCATTAGGAATACTTTGTTATTTTATATACATTAGTCCAAAATATTTTTAATATCATGTATCTCATCTATCTTCTTACTTTTTCTTCGTAAGTGGCATAATTTAAACACTAGATTTTCATTCAAAAGGATAAACCTTCCATCTATAGGCAAAACTAGTTTGATTGCAATCTAGTAGAACACTTCCTCATAGCATCAATAGTTTCTCAATCACTTTATTAATTGATATACATGTATACATATATATCTAGTGTGCAATTTATATCAAAGAAAATCTAAGCATCAATTGGCCCCTAGTCATTTTCTATTTCATACATGCATTCATCTATTCATGCTTATGCCATATATATATATATATATATGGGAGATTTGTTGTCACAACCCGAACCGATATCATATTGATCATATGATATCTGATTATGGTAAGACTCTCCCTAAGACCTGGTTAGAGCAGTACTTAGATAAAACTCCAATTTCCCTTATGCATGAATCTACTTGATACGGACAGTCTATTTAGCGTGAATGGTCCATCTCACGTCAGACGAATCATCTAATCTATCTTATTTCATGTAGCAACTACACAGATCTCTGTCTAACAGCATCAATGCTATCTATTCCAAACCATGTAGATTGGACAGCCCTCAAGCTATTTGACATGTTTAAGTGAATTCTCCTTATGTCAATACACATAACCACCATCGCGCGCCGCCGCACAATCACTGCCAATGATTACGCCACCAGCCATAATTAAATTAAAATGCAATTTTAAATCCAAAAAAGACCCATAACTTAAAGAAATTGTTATAAATTCATTTCTTTGCCAATTTTTTGTGTTCTTTGGATTTATGGAATCAAAATAAAGCCATTTTTAATTTAAATATAATTTAAAAATCAAATGATCAATTTATATAGAGTAATTAGGGTTTGAATGCTCACTAATTTTCATTAAATTCTCCCTAAATAGTGATTATTTAGGGTTCATTTTTGGATAGTAAATTAAGGCATGTCTCCTACATACCCTAATTTTCTTGGGCCTATATGAGTAGCCTATGCTCTATAATTAAATTTCCAAAGTTATATGTCATAATTTGACCTAAAACTTTGGAACTTCATTACTCTTAATCCATATAAAATTAAGGCACCAAATTGATGGTTTGTTTATCTTATTGCAACGGTTATATCATATGAATTTCAAGCCAAGATGAACAGCAGAGAAACCTATGGAATTGAACTTAGAAAAAATTTAGGAAATTCCCCTCACATTCGATAGGAAAGAAATTCAAACTCGAATAACTTAGGCTTCGTTTGGGACGGCTTTTTTACTGCTTTCTAAAATGGAGTTTTAGTACAAATTTTTTTATTTTTTAACTAAAACTCCGTTTTAGAAAGCAATAAAAAAGCCGTCCCAAACAAAGCCTTAGTGTTATGATGAACCCTAAGAATTTATTTCATCTTAATTGAAAGCTATTAAGGTAGTTAATTAATTAACCCAAGAATCAATCACTATTTTGGGGTTGAATTTTCCAAAAATCATATTAAATTACTCTAAAATTATAAAAATCTAAAATAAAATGGAATCAACTCCATCAAACGCATAATGAGTAAGAATTAAAATCAATCCCTAATTTTAATTAAAATTAATCCAATGACCTCAATTACATGAACATTTGGATTAATTTTGTTAAATAAAATCACACTCCAAATTTCTTATATAAAAAGAATTTAAATCATTAAACAAATATAATAAAATTACATTAAAAATAAATAAATTTTAAAAAATAAGACTTAAGCAAATATATAACATAAAAATAAACTAAAAATTAGAAGTAATTAAATTAAAGTTAAATAAAATTTTAAAATACAATTAAATAATTTAGTTTAAATATTAAGAAAATTAATTAATGATCCAAATAAATCTTTAAAAATTTTATTAAATTAAATAAAAATTACTGAACATTAAATAAAATTTAATTCACTTCAACTAAAGAAAAATTGATACTTTTATTAATTTAATTTATTTTATTAAATGTTCTTGATAATTAAACATGAAATCATCAAATAAAGGACCTATATGCTTTGTTCTTAAATCCTTTGGAAGGCACCAAGGACCTTCATAATTTTCTAATAAACCAAAGATCATTATGCATTGTATTTAGCTCCTTTTGGAAGATACAAATGCATTTGATTAATAAGTCTTTAATAAATTCTTAATAAATCAAGGGACTTCATGTATTGTGTTCACATTCTTTTGAAAGGCATAATTGCATTAGATTGAATAGACCTCTAATAACACTTGAAGACTTAAATAATAAGACACAAAATCATTAAGATTTAACTCAAAATAAAAATCCTTTTTGGCCTTTAATATACAAACATATTCAAATAAATTAACTTAAATAATAAACTCCTTTGGACATCTCAAAGCCATGTAGCCTTCTTCAACCACTATAAATGGTTTGTTAGGGAAAATATTTTTAGTCTAGGCTAGGTCGATGCTTTTTTTGGTTTGCTTGTAGATGCTTTGCTTGGAGGGCATCTTGTATTAGTTTATTTATTTTCAACAATCTAAGAGTCATATAAGTTTACATTTTTGTTTGTGCACATTAGTCTCTTTTCGATTGTACTAGATTCATTAGATCTTACACACCTACATTATACTCTTTTATTACTTGCATCATAGCTTTTATTACTTGCAAGAGTCAGTGTAGAATGTACTTAGGATTTGATGTAAATGTAAAGAGTCATTATAAATGTAGCCTGAATATAGATTGAGTTGTAAAGTGTTAATGAGTTGTAAAAAATTGAAACTACTTGCTTATGTATACATATAGGACTCCAAAAAATAATTCGAAGGAATTTTTTTTGGAATTCTATAAGAGGACACAAAGCTAGAAGATGATAAGCAAAAACTTTTAAATCAATATCTTATAGCATATAAAGTGAGGTTTATTGTGTTGGAGCTTAAGTACTTTACTTTCCGTCGAACCGTGGGTTGTACAAATCTCTTATATAAATGAAATGATATTTCTGTTTTAATCTATTTACATCAAATCTGACTTTCATCCACATCATATTACATGCATTGCATTCATATGGATGGTAGATTGCATTAGAGGGCGACTTTTTTGCAATATGGGATCCCAAGCTTATGATTTTAGTGATAATAAATATTATTGAATTTTACTTTACTTTTCCTATCAACATTATTATATATTTGGTTTGTGCACACTAACATTTTAGGTACATGGTACACCATACAATAAAGGATCAAGACTCAACAATAGGTAGATTAGGTAATGTTTGCAAGAGTTTATATTTTATTAATTTATTTATTTTTATATTTCTTAAGTCAAAAGTCTCGTAAAAGGTGTAAGCTATCTCAATGTGCACACACACATGGAGGATGAAAGCTAAAATTTTAGATTTTTCAAATTTCATACTATAAGATTAGTTGATAAAAAAATCAACTAAAATGGCTAATTATGTAGTTATTATATTTTGTACTATTCATATTGTACAAACGTGATCATAAAGGATGATCAATTTGAATTTGAGCCTCCAACATCCAATCATATTTAAAAAAAAATAACAAATTTCTCTTTAAATTAATCATACAACACAAATTAGTTCATATTGTATGATAATTAAAATTATGCCTAAATTAATCCATATGATTAGTTAATTAAATTAAGGTTTAATTAATGAGTTTGATCATATAGTATGATGATGATCGTACTAGATGATTGGCAAGGATGAATTTTGATCATCCCAGTGATCATTCTTGATTAACCTTGATTTATTAAGCTAAGGCCCTAATTATACTAGAGAATTAATAGAGATAATTGTTTATTATCTTAGACATTGTCCTAGAAAACTAAATATAAATGAACTAATTGTACCATATGATCAATGATTTATATTGTACGATAAAGTTGAGATAGTTAAATTGATCATATTGGGACTCGTTCATCGTACTTAAAAGACAGGAGCTTTTGAACTAATCATACTATATTATCCTTGATTGTACTATACGAACAGAGTCAGCTGACTGAAAAATTAGAGTTTTGGGAAGCCTTGTATTTAAGCCTTCATATTAGAATCTTGAAAAGTATTTGGCTACTGAGAGATTTTTATGGGAGTTCTTTGAGAGAGCTTTGTCTTCTTGAGAGATCATAGAGTTTTGAGAGGAAGAAGGGAGAAGTTGTGTGTGAGGGAGAAGTGGTGTGAGGGGATTTCATGTGGTTTCTCCAAGCAAGCTTCTACCTAAGTTCCTTCGTATCATTATTAATCTTAAGAGAAACTTTTAGTGGGAAGTCTTTAAGGACAAAGATAAATAATTCTCTTCCTCACTAGGATGGTAAAAATAATTCCATGTTTTCTGCTTCACCATGTGGGTGAAAAGGATTCTAGGTTCTTTACCTCAATGGGAGGGTGAAAAAGATTTTAGTACTTTGCCACATCGGGTCGGTGGAAGATATTTTGTAAGGGCTCTTATACCTTACTGTGGGGATAAAGGAGAGTCACTAAAGATTTTGTGTAATACCAAGAGAGGAGGACTCCAAGAAGTGGGTGTAGGTCAAGTTTTCACCAAACCACTAAAAAATCTGGTGTGCTCATTCTACTTTTGATTCCATATATCAATTTCTTGATCATTTTTATTTTTCTTGCAAATTTGTGTTGAGATTATTGAGCTTTATTATATTTTGAATCTTATTGAAAAATAAAATAAAAAATTAAAAAAATAAAAGAAAAATATTTTATTCTTTCACTTACATTTATGTATTTGGTTTAAAGTTAATTTCAAAGAATATCCTTGAGAGAAATTTTTAAAACACCAATTCATCGCCCTATTGGTTTTCCTTGGGCAGTTCAAGTGGTTTGACAACCCATCCTTAGACTATCAATTGGTATTAGAGTAGGTTCTCTAGAATTTTTGGTTTAAAAATCTTGTGCAGATCCAATGACAAATTATAATGATAATTGTAATGAAACTAAAGGATATTTATTTATACTCCACCCATGTTTAATAATATACCTTATAATTTCTAGAAAGAGCATATGTCTACACTTATTCAATCTATTAATTATCATATGTGGCATTTGATTCAAGTAAGATGTACACCTCCATCTCATGTTAGTAATGGCTTCAAAGAAGAGATTCTTTTTAATGAATGGAGTTTTGAGGATATAGACTATGCATAGTTGAAAGATAAATGTTTAAGCTATTTTTTTCTATTCTTTAAAATCTTAGGACTATATGTGTGTTTCTTCATATATAACTAGAAACGAAATTGGGGATAGGTTGATTGTTACTTATGAAAGAACCAATAAAGTGAAATAATCATATCTAAATATTTTATTTCATGACTACGCGTTAGAGATAATAACTGATGTGTACACTAGATTCACTAAGAAAGTAACCTCATTAATAAAAGATAGTAACTTCATTACATGCACTAGGTAGAGAATTATCTAACTCTAAAAAATTCAAAAAGATTTTGTGTTGCTTACCTGATTTCTTTGATGCTAAAGTTATTATTATTTGTTAATTAAAATAATTGAATACTTCTATAGATAATCTACTTAACTCGCTCATTGCTTATGAATAAAATGTGAGTCAAAGGTTGCTTAATGCAGATGACAAGAGGAAGGAAAAGATAATGGCAC
Organism: Dendrobium huoshanense; assembly: GCA_016618105.1. NCBI lineage: Eukaryota > Viridiplantae > Streptophyta > Magnoliopsida > Asparagales > Orchidaceae > Dendrobium > Dendrobium huoshanense. Next base: position 45,718,071 of record CM028356.1, read on the forward strand.
TGATGGCCAATGCCTCAAATAGCAACAGCTTTGTAGCTGATGGAGATGATGATATAGCACTAATGACCTAGCAATTCAAAAGCTTTTTGAAGTGAAAGTAAATATGTCATCAAAACTGGAACAAAGGAAAGTTTGGCAGAACTAACAAAGTTTCTTCTGACACTATTTATTTTGAATGCATAAAGCCAATATATATGAGTTTTGAATGCCCTAGCCTAAGAAGTTACCCATGCAAGGAAATGAATGAAGAAAAATTAAGTGCTAGGAAGGGTAATGAAAGAAAACATGCTAAAAAGGAGAAACAGTGAATACAAAATGCCTTATGGGTAGACTCTACCTTAGATTTGTTAAAACAAGAACCAGAGGAGGAGGCAACAATTCTGTGCCTTATGGAAAATGATAATCTTGATAATTCTAATTAAAATGAGGTATAGTAATTATTCTATGATGAGCTATTTATTATTTCTGAAAATATTCATGACTCTAATAGGAAACTTAAGAAATTACAGACAAGTTTAAAAGTAGATTTTTTAAATTAAAACTCATGCATGACACATTATTATGGAGCATGAAAATCTCAAAACTAAACACATTTCACTAGATAAAGAATATATATCCCTACTAGTTAAATTTGATAAATAAATAAAAATCATATTGAGCTAACAAAGTCACATGAATCCTTAAAATCTAAGTGCATTGAATTAAAAAAGGAATTTAAGAAATTAGAGTAAATGGGAGTAGAGTTAGAATGTGAGAAGAATGAAATATTATTAAAACTAGCTAGAAATGAGGGCTACCCGAAATAATGATAGTATCTCTGGCTCTAGCTTCCTCAAGCCTCATATCTTCCTTCGATGCCCATTATAGACAATGAGACACCTTTAGAATAAACTAGAAACACCTAAAACATTACTTATTAAGTTGTTTTTCTAATTTATATAATGGGAACTACCCAAGATAATGAAAAAACTACATCTAATAATTTGTTTAAGAAATTAAATACATCTCAATAGCACACTCATGAGCTTATGCATTCATAGTCACTACCTAAGACGTAGCATGCATCTCATATTCTTAGGAAGATGCATTATTACCCATATAGGTTAGTAAACCCATTCTTAGGTGTTATGAGTTATTCTTTTGGCATGGTATGACACATAGACCACATCTGTAATGTTTATCATAGAACACATCTTATGTTGAAGCCCAAATCATTTGTTTCACAACACAACATGTATGACATTCATTCATTAAATGATAAGGTGGAACCCAAACCCATTTGGGTTCCTAAATATAACCAATAAGTGAATTTGTAAGGATGCTCTCACAAAAGGCCTAAAGAGAGCATGCAGTACTGGGACAAGGGGAGTTCTAAATATATGATTGAAGATCTGAAGTAGTTCATCATGCTGGAGGCTAGGAGTAGAGGTAAGTTAATACTGGGTGACAACACCACTAAGAAAGTGGTGTGCTCAAATTTTTTTGAGAAATCAAGTAATTTTATTATTAAAAATGTTCTTCTAGTAGATGACTTAAAACACAATTTATTTAGTATATGCCAACTCTTTGATAAAGGGGTTGATATAATTTTTTTTTCAAAAAAATGCATGATCACCTTAAATGGAATAACTATTTTAGAAGGAAAAAAGAATAAATAATGTATATATCCTTAATTTATCTTGAATTGATAATTATGATAATTTATACTTGAAAGATATCTAGGATGAATCATGGCTATTGTATACCTAATTTTCATATGAGGTCATCAGCCTAAACTACTCATCAATCTAATGGTTGATAGCAACTAGGGGGTGTCAATATTGGACATGACCTGAAAACCCCGAATCAAATCCGACATGAAAATTTTGGGTTCAGGTTTGAGATTTTGATACATTTGCAAAATTGGGCCAGGTTCGGGTTGACCCAAAAACTTGAAATCAACCGTTTCCCACTTTTTATCCAACATGTCATGTTAGTTGCATCTGATGAGGTGGTGCATTAGCCATTGCTTTTTCCAGCCATCTACGTCAAGCTGTCATGTTCGCCAGCCATCACCTCTTCCAGGAGAATTTATTATGTGCATACATCGAATGGTATTCATAGACCAATAAAAATAAGCCACATCGATAACTCGGCTTGGTACAAGTCAATACCATGCTCGATATTGATGATGTGGCTCATTCTAATTAGTCTCTGAGTGTAGAGCTGCATTCAACATCTGCATACACTAATTTCTCCTCTACCAGTCATTGCCTCCACCAGCTGTCTCACATCCATTTCCCACTCATAGAGTCGCTAGTTTCTTGATCATAGGGTCGTCGGTTTGCTTGATCGCATACTCGCATCTGCCATTCACATCAGTCTCAGTGTTTCATGTCTACCATCCTCACCATCCCACTCCCACACACTGCGACATAGCCTTCTACGAGCTGCACGAACCCTTCCAAGTTCCAAATGGACTCCCTACCACCGATCTCCTCCCATGTAAGTGAAATCCATGTCGGGTCAGGTTGACCCAAACCCGAAGTAGGTCAGGTTTGGGTCCCAAAAATTGACCCGTTTACAAAAATGAGTTAGGTTCAGGTTGACTCAAATATTGTCAGGTCAGTTTTAAGTTTGACTCAAATTTGACTCGTGATATGAAATTAACACCCCTAACAATAACCTAATTGTCAACCATCCAGTCTATAATCATCAAATCTACTAATACCCAAGTTACAACTCTTCAGTTTACAATCAACTTGCAAACATACACTAACAATCAATCAACTAATCAATAACTAAGCATCTAATTTATATTCCAATTTTCAATCATCAATGATTTGGTAACAATCATCAAATCTATATCAACCTATAATCACTAAGAAAGTTATAGTCTTGCACTATAACTACGTAACCCAGTGCATTTAAATTTAATTAATAATAAATTACCTTCAATTAAATATTAATTAAATAAATTCATCAAAAAAATAAAAATAAAAAAAATATGAAATAAATTTAAATAAAATAGAATAAATTCAAAGATCTATAATTTCAATTTAAATATTTTTATCAATTAAAAAATAATTTTAATTCATTAAATAATTAAGTTCATAATTTAATTAATTAAATGTAATAGATAAAATTAAAAATAGCATAAAAATTTAAATAAAATTCAAAGAATTTTTTTTTTTTTAAATAAAAAATTTTGAATAAATTTTAATCATAATTCATTAATAATTTATTAAATTTATGTAAAAATTCCAAATAATTCAGTAAAAATTAAAAAAATTCAATAAAAATATAAAACACAAAAAAATTAATTTGACAATTTATATATAACCAAATAAATTTGATAATTAATCTTCATTAAATATTAATTAAGGCTTTCATGTTTGATGCTTAATTCTATTTGAAGGGTGTTTTAATATTAAATTTTAAAGCCTTTAATTCATGTAAACCACTCCATGATCCCTTTATGTGGTGTTTGATTCCATTTGGAGGGCACATACATATTTGATTAAGGAATTTTAGCATTGCAGTGCTTGGAATTGCTTTCCAGTGTCACAACATTGGATAGGGCGGTGCTTCTGAATGAATTTTCCTGAGACACCCAATGCTATAGTGTTGATTATGGGCACAGTGATGCTGTGATGTATTGCAATATTGATTATGTGACAACCGGTGCTTACAAACAGAGAAGGTTAGTGTCATCGAGTTGAAATCAATGCTTTGGCATAGATTGATATGACGTTGTGACAGATATCTTGCTGGTGCTATGGCGCTATCCAACACTTATAATTTTGGCCTTTTTCAGCTTATTTTTTTGAAAGCCAATGCCAAAAATGCATTAAAAAAGAACGGGAGTCAAAATACAACCAGCACACTCACAGAACATCTAAGGTTTAACATTCCTCTTTCAAACAATTTAAGAAAGAAGAAGGAATGGAACTACCTTGAAGATCTTCCCAAACAAAAGAACCATCCACTGCCAAATTAGCACACAAGTCCGCTAATTTGTTACCCAACCTATTGGTAAAAGAAAAAAATAACTTGTTTGAAATCAAGTAAGAAATATAAACTATCCTCAATAACATTGCTAACCTTCCACCTTTTGATTTCCCTTTGGAGCATATTAATGATGTTATGGTTGTCTCCTTCAATCAGGACTCCAAGAGCTTCCGACATCCAATCCCTCTTGACATACTTTAAAAACTTCACAGAATACAGTTCAGTTTGAGCCGCATCCCAATGTTGAAACGAGCTACCAAATGCCAATAAAAATCTTCCCTTGTTGTCTCTCACAACCCCACCTATACCAGCCGAGTTATTCTTCCTCAAAGCACCATCAATGTTGATTTTAATCCATCCAAGGGGCGGGGGATGCCAATGATTATACAGCTTAAGCCGATTAGCATTCCAGATTTCCTGGTGGATATTAACAAAATTGCTTTTCACCGCAAAAGAAACAGCTTCAGCTGCTATGAAGCAAACTGAATCTTCCTTCTTTGTATTGACTAGTTTGCATCTACTCTTCCACACCAACCATATAGCATTGCAAAACAAGTTAGCTGATAAATTCTGCTTTCCAATCATCCTTTGTAAACCGATCAAGCACTCTTTAACTTAACTCATGTACAAATAGAACTAAAATAACACATTTTCATTATATTTAACATGAAAAAATTAATACATAAATTATACTTATTAAATTCCCCCCAGCTTAGTCTCTTGATTGTTCTTAAGCAACAATTGCATTCACTGCTTGATTAACTTTATAGTCAAAGTAAAAATTGATAATTCCAAATTACTAAAATATAGGATAATACAACAGTTTCTAGAAGTAATTTGAAATGAACAAGTTATAATTTAGATTGAAAAATGACATAATATTTATCTCAATCAGTCATTCTTGTTATTGCTTAATTTTAAATTTATCCACTATCTTTGAAAATATAAGATTGACTTATAAATATAAAATGAATAATGTAGTCTAGGGATTAGTTACTCATAGTTTAAATAGAGAATTCATAAGTGTGCTATTACATGTACTAGATTACTTAGTAGAAGGAAATTGAAATCAAGCTACCACTGATACCAGCTTTTTAAAGTACTTATCTTTTTCACATAAAACTATTTTCATTTTGTTATTTTCACATTCCTTTCTTTTGTGAAGTACATAGTTAATAATTTTGAATATTAGTTATTGATTTTCTTCTTTTGCAATCGTTTTGAATTCATGTAAGGTCTCCATAAAATTTTTACTTATATTTTCAAGTTTAACTATAGTTTCCCTAATTTAAACTTACATATATCTAATCCTCAAATTTACTAATTCATTTTGAATTCAGTTGTCAATGTAAATTAATGTATAGTTTTTAAATTCTAAGTTAAGTCAAATAACTTAAATGATTCATATTAGTTAAGTGTTATATTCTTCAAAGTAGGAATTATTATGCCATGTTTATCCACACTAAAATCTAGAGTTTTATTATTATCATAATTTTTTATAATTTTAAATTATAATTTTTATTTTGGCTAAATAAAAATTCAAGTGCAAATAATTGTAAAGGATGAGATGCAACAATTTAAACATAAGAAATTTAATAAGATGTAAAACAAATACAAAACATCTACAGGTACTAACAATAACTAAAAATAACTAACAATATGCCAGTTTATGAATGATAAAAGGCTCAAAGACAAATATACAATAAATGTAGTAAATAAAGATAACTAGTGCCTAAGGCACCGTTCCCCTACATTAATCACTCTGGCCCTCAAAGCCATCATCGCCATCACCAATACTTTTGGAAGAATATATAATCAAGGTAACAAATGTCACAATAACTAGGCTCTGTCCTCCAAGGCAAAGAAATGAAAATGAAATAAAGAAAAATATGTAATAAAACATAGTAATAAAAATAACTACTCTCTCAACACTCTTTATCTCACAAGCCAAGAAATGTAAAGACTCCAAATCTTTAGAGTTTACATCATCCTCCTCTTCCTCACCACCATCATCATCATAGCCTTTCCCTAAGGTTGCCAAATAAAGGGCTCATAAGCAGGTGTAGGAAGAAACTGAAGTTGGTATGGGTGCTCCCCAAATAGACTACTCCTTAGCATCCATACAAGAGCTTCATTGAAATCTACTATATAGTGTGGGTCATCCTCATTCTCATTTTAAAATGCTAATCTTTGGATTCCTCTCAAAAATTAAGAACTCCCTCTATTTGAGTTCTAAGATCTGCCACCAATTCACTTTCTATCTTAGGGGTTGCAGGACTCTTACTACTCTTACCCTTCTAGAAGATCTAGGTTCATTGGGACCTCCCTCATCATCACCTTCTTCTACCTGCTTAAAACTTAAAATTTTTTCTTTTAGTCAAAGCAAAAATGGGGAAAAACTGCTCCATATTCTGATATCCCCTAACACCAACATTAACACAAAGCATAAATAAGTTGTTTGGTCACTACAACATTGGAAAACCTTCCCTAGGCATAAGCAAAAATGAATCTATGCTTATCATAAGATGAAGGGGATCGCTTCTTATTGGTCAATTTAGGGGCCATTGCACCACCAAGTGGAATGAGGCTAATAAAACTTAAGAGCAAGAGAGTTGAAGTAGGAATGGTGAAATGAATGAGAATCATAACGAGCTTCATGGTGCCAAAAACATATTGTTGACCTAAATTTTCACTAAACCTTTGGGTCAAAGGGGGTTGACTTGGTCAAACTGACCAAGCCAGACCCTAAGACTACCTCCATTGAGTTCAATGGGTCAAACCAAGTTTTTTGAGCCCAGACCCAAGCCTTGGGTCAACCTGGTTGACAAAGTCAATCTATGTTGACCAAATTAGCCCAAATTACCTCACTTTTGATTTAAATCGATTCCAAGACCTCTCTTGCCTAATCCCTCACCCACTTGGACTTGTTTGACCATGTCGACTAGGTCAACACATGGCTTGGTCAACCCAAGCCTTATTTGGTCAAAATTGACCTATTTAAGTCAAATTCCCCATTTTTTGCATTTTAATCCTTTCTAATCTTCCCTTGGCCCAAAACCACAACCAAGGAGGCTTGATTACCTCCTAATTAGCCCTAGAAGAAACCCTACCCTTCCATTATAGGCCTAGGTCTATAAATAGAGATCTAAGGTTTCACTAGGGGGGAGCTTGCTTTTTCTTTCACCCTAAGTTCTCCAAACTCGAGACCCTTTGTACGTAAGATCCTCTAGTCTCCCTCCACCTTTCCAAGGCTAAATCCACCGATCAACCCTCATCGACAGTAAAATCTCTGGAGAACCAAAGCCCTAATCCTTCAAAGGTGAATTCTTGTCTATCATCATGTTTTAAAATATAATTTCTTCTATAAAAGGTGCGTGTACAGTCTACAAGTGCAACAAGCCTAAGATCTCCCAAATCAAATGTTTGGATTAGGTATAATCTCAATCTCCTGGGTTAATTATCTTTATATTAAGCGTGTTTTAAATGGCAAAAATTACTCCCCATGAATGCTCTTCATGCATGGATCTCATGTTTAAAATTTCATATTGTTTAATTGATCCAATTGATCAAATGAGATGAAAAATGGATACTAGGGCATCTCGATAGTGTCAATTAGGTGTATGAGATCTCCACTATTGATCATTTGATCAACGATAAAGATCCCATCATTCCGAGGCTTCCTCTAAATTGCAAAGCCGCTCTAGTGGCTAGATCCTACATTCGGCATGATCAGAACCATCCATCTCAAACCGTGTGAGATCAGATGGCTCCCTATGGCTGCTGACATGGTTAAGTGAAACTAAGAAGCTGACAATCATCCCGTAATCATGCGACAAAGATTGCAAACTATGTTCACGGCTTAGGGGACCAATCTCGAGCTGTCACATATATTGCCACCTTTGTTTTATTTAAAAATTAGTTTTAAATTATTTTAAATCCTTTTTAATTCTGATTTTTTCAAATAATTCTTAAAAATTATCTTAAATAAAAAAATGCATATAATATATCAAAATTTTTAGAAATTTAATTTTCTTTAATTTAAATTTAATTTTCTTTCATTTAAAATTAAAATTATTTTAAAATACATTATATTCTTAAAATTATTTCAAGAACTCTTTTTTTAAATATTTAATTAATATTTAAATTAAAATAATATTAAATATGTTTTTTAAAAAAATAAAAATTTCACATTAAATATTTTGAAAAAATTAGGTGATTATTTTAAAATATAATAATTTAAAATTAAATTAATCTAAGATATATTTTATATTGTAGGTAAAGTTTAATCATTTTACCCTTAAAGTATTTAATTAACATAAATATTTATTAATTTTTTTAAATAATTAAAAATATTTTTTTAAATTAGAGATTATTTATTTTTAATATTTAATCTTAAATTCAATTGAATATAAATGATATTTTTTATTTTAAGTAATGTTTTAATTAATTAAATATCCAAATAAATAATTAATAATTAAATAAATTAAAATTTCAAATATTTTCCCTAAATCTTATAAAAAATGATTTTTTAAAAATTATTTTAAATATAAAAAACTTTTTGGATTTATATTAATTTAATTTATTAATTAATTTAAATATGAATTATTTTAAAATTATCTTAAATACCTTTTAGTCACTTCACACTTTAAAAATTAATGATAAATTCATTTTAAATCTTAAAAATTAATAAAATTCCTAAATTTTTTAGAAAAATTAAGAAATTATATTTAAAATTGATTTAAAAGATTAAAAATTAATTTTTCTTAATTATTTAACTACTTTGGCACTTATTTTCTATTTAATTAAATATTATATTAAGTAATTTCAAAATTAAAAAAAATATTTGTAATTGTTTCCAAACCCTCTTTGGGTGATGTATGGATCTCTCAAGAAAATATTCTTAAATTATTTTTTTAATTTTTTTATTTTAGATTTTTAAATTTTTATATAGGTTTATATATATATATATATATATATATATATATATATATATATTAATTTTTATTTTAAAATTATATATATTTAAATTTTTAATATTGAGAAAGCCTTTTAAATTTCAAAAATAGGTTGTACATATGAATAACATTCACGGGGAAGGATTAGTGAATGGTTGGACTCCAATTATTCACTAATCTCATCATTAATTCTTTTAATTATCATTTGATTTTTGCATTTTTAGAATGCATGAGCATTTAGTCATGGCTCTCCTAGTTCTAAGGACATGCTTTGTGATGATGTGTTTTATTTTCTCCTATGTTACCAAAGGGTTAGTCATTAATACTTGATTTAAACCTATTTAACATAGTGACACCTTAAGGACTCGTCTAAAAAATTTAAAGAAATTCTAGGGACTAGGATACACCTTTGAATGACATGAAACTTGAATCATTTAAACTTAGAGGCATTTCAAACTCATTGAATTTTCTAGAAATTTTTAGGACCTTTTAAATCCCTAAAATACCCTAAATTGGGTAATTTTAATAATTCATTAAATACCCAAATTTTGAAAAATCATAACTAATTATAAAAAATCTAAATTCTATAAACTAAAAAGGATTCAACTCTAATTAAAATATAGTGTTTATTAAAAATTTTAATTTCCATAAATTAATCTAAATTAAAAGGTCAACTACTCAGTCAACCGTAGTTCGATAATTAAGGTCCCGAACTTATACAAATCACAACTTTGTGTAGAAAACTCCAAATCTAGCAAACTTAAAGTATAATTACTCTAAATAAGGTCTAATATTTAATAAAAATATTAAAACCCTAAAAAACTAGCCTATTTCTAAAAGTCACCTTTGAACTGCTTTGACCTAGTAGGATAGGATAACCCTAGGCATTCTAAAATTTAGAAATTAAATTTCAAAGAATATTACCCTAAGTATTAAAATAGACGAGCTAACTAAATTAATTAAAATTAATCTAAAAACACTAATATTTAAACTTTAATAAAAAATCCCTCTTTGGCCTTCAACAAATCAAATCACAAATAACTTAAATTATTTACCCATTGTAGAACATACCCAAGACCACATAGTCTATTTCATATACATAGAATTATTTGTCATGACACGACCTCTAACTTTAGGTTAGTCATGTGTTTTCTTTCTTTTTCTATGATGTGATGCTTTATATGTGGCACATGTGCTGGTTGTTTTGTTTTTTTGTGATGATTAGTATAATAGTGATTTTTATTATTATATTATCTTTATGATGTGATGTACAATAGATTACCCATAGATTTGGAGAAATCTTACTACTAACAATATTTTTTATAGGTGGTCATGCTCATGTAGCACTAAAAAAGGGGGCTAAAATAAATAAATTATAAATATATATAACTGCTACAGGGGTTTTAGCTACTTAACCCCCAAATAAATATGAGCATGGCTAAACGTGGCTAGCATGTGTACTTTTATTTCCATATATAACTACTTTTTTTTTGAGGGAAGGCATATAGCAGGATTTTATTAGAAATAAAAAGTTACAAAAAAAACTAAGTGATTGCTTCGCAATCACTGTCCTCCTTGAGAATGTTAAAAAATTTTGGAGGAACCTTATTACTACTAAGATCATCCCAAAAGAAATCAACTAAAGAAGCATAATTAGTACAAAAGTCCACTAATTTATTGCTATTCCTATGAACAAAGTGAAAAAAAACTTGATTGAACTCTTCTAGGAAAGCAAAATCCAAGTTACCTTGAATTCCATCATCACCTGCTTGATTATTAAAGATTTTTTTGAAAAAAGCAATAACATTTTTGTTGTCACCTTCTATGATGATCCCCTTGTAATCATATCTGCCTTGAAGTATAAAAGATTTTATAGAAAGAATAGCGGACATTTCCATTTGAGCTGGATCCCAATGCTTACATTGGATACTAAATGCACACAGAAATCTTCCTCTATGATCCCGGAAGACACCGCCCTAACCAGTATTATAATTACTTTTTACAGAAGCATCTATATTGAGTTTAATCCATTCGGTTGGTGGAGGAAACCAATAATTTGACAGCTTTGAGGGCTGGTTAGTTTCCCAGTTGACTGAATTATCTTTAAAAGATGCAACAGCCATGCTGATAGCATTAGCTGCTAAGTAAGAGGAGCTGTCCTCCTTTCCTCCATGAATTACATTGTTCTTGTTGATCCAATTTAAAAAAAATAGCTGAATAATAGATATTACCTATGATCTATTCTTTACTGGCCATCTTCTTTAGAGCTTTAGAACATTCTTCAAATGAATTAAAAACGGGTATAAAGAATCCCTAGCTTCTAATAACATTAAAAATTTGAATTAGTTTATGAAAATTCACCGCAATAAGAACAATACACAATTTTCACTTATTACATGTATATAAGAGGAAAACTGGTCGGGTACTTAATTTAATCAAATTCACCTACCTACTTCCGTTGATGAGGTAAGATGCCTTATCTATAGTTAGAAAATAGTAAAATTTCTATAATATCGACTCTATATTTTTATATAATTAGGATGGCATTATTTCTAATATCATTATGTCTTTAGTTACTTGTTCATTAAGTATTTATTATAATAGAAATTTTTATGATTGTTGTGAAGAGGTAAATGAAAAGTCTAGATGAGATAAGTCATATATGAAAGATATGATAGCAAAAGTAAAGGTGAAAGACTTTGTGAGATAAGCCTTAATGAAGCCATACAGAAGATGTCAAACAATCCCTCTAATTCTAAAACTTGAAAATTCGTACCAGTCATTAAATGAGAGAGCTACCCTCTAGTTTTAAATGTTGGAAATGTGGACCCAACCTTAAATTTGAGAGCTATAAGTGTGCAAAATCCTATAGTCAATATATAACTTGCCCAAAGTATTGAGTAGTAAATAAAATCGGAAATATGAAATGTTAAATAAATATATATATATATATACATTCTTATTATTTGTTATACTATGTATGTGTATTTTATTAAGCTCTAGCTCGTTGGCAGTGATTGTATTGTAAGAAAAGGAAAGGAGCCCATGGGGCCCTAAGTATGAGATTGATTATACTTTTGTATACATAAGTTTTGGTTATACATAGAGTCAAAATAGGTAGCTATATAGACAAACTTTGGGTATATAAATATTATTTGAAAGTTCAGTGAGTTCTGTATTTTATTTGATGCATTTTAAACATGCTTCCAGTTATAAAATATGAAATATAATCTTAAGGTTTGAAAATTTGATGTGTTAGGATAGTCTTGGCAGGCTATTTCCTACTCACTTGATTTTGATAGATGTATTTTAGAATGGATGCTATTAAGAGATGTGTCTCTCTAGATTCTCGTTATCTATTATACTCTAGGTTGACTGAAAAGGGTCAAAATAGGGTATGACAAAAATTGGTATCATAGCTAAATCAAATCTAAAGGAAGCATAATTGGATTTAAAAATTAAGTAGGATAGATAAAATGCTAATTTATACAGAGCTATAATTTGGATTGAAGTGAGCTGTGCATTCATTCTACTCATTTTACATGCATAATATGGTTTAATACTTTAAAATGATCACATGATGATTATATATATATATATATATGCCTGAAGAATTGCTAAAAAGAATGATTAGCTAGTTATCTAGACCATATATAGAAACAAAAATGAAAGAGGGGATTAATTCTAAGGAACTTCATGATATTTTAGATTTGATCTCACAAGTGGTGGATAAAATGACATCTTGGGATAAATCTTATACTAGTAGTGGATCCAAATTTGAATTTGGAAATAAAGTGGTTTGACATTTGGATTTATTTTAGACTTTAAATCTCAAGCCTTTAAAGGTGAAAATGATCTAACAATAGCTAAAAATTGGTTGTTAAAAATAGGGAAGATCCTTGATGGTATGATTTATCCTGAGAATAGGAGGGTAGTATTAACCATACTTATTCTAGAAGGAGAGACTGAAAGATGGTGGAAAGCACATCATAGAGAGAAATTTGGACTGATGCTTATCATCATCATATAATGCGATAATTTTGTGAGGGTATTAAGAAACTAATTTATTCATCATTTAACCAGACTAGCTTTATAAGATGAATTGTTTAATAGGCTTCAAAGACAATTATACAATATGAAGCAGAATTCACTTCTTTATCCCGCTACGCACCTCATTATGTTAGCACTCTAGAGGAAAAATGCCATTGTTTTTTTAGAGGCCTCATGAATCATCTAAGATTAGCACTGACACAATTTGATATTAATGATTTCTTTGTCCTAGTGGAAAGAGCCAAAAGGATTAAAAATAAGCAGAACTTTTATAAGGATAATGGGGAGTACCAAACAAGAAAAAGGAAGATGTTTAAAAAAATATGATCAATCTAAAAATCAGAATCTAAAATTTTATAATAATTAGAAGTAAAATTAGCTTAAAAAACTTTTGTGTGATCAGTGTGGGAAGAGGTATTTTGGCCAGTATTTAGTGGATTTTGGAAGATGTTTTAGATGTAGCAAACTGGGTCTTCACAAGGTGGACTACCATCATGAGAATAGAAATAATGCTCGATCATAGAGATATTAAAGATATCAGGAGCAGGGATAGCATAGGAGATATCTGGAAGGCGATCAAGAAGGGAAAACTCAGTTTTAGGGACAGATGGTAATATAAGGGAAGCCACTAGTTCAAATAAGAGGAGAAGCATTAGATGTTAAAGGTAATTAACCTATAAAAGCTCTAGTATTTTCCATTACATCTCAGTAAACCAATGATTTAGAGGAGGTAGTTATATGTATAGTTCTGATTTCAAATAAATTTAGTAGAGTTCTTTTTTATTATGGTGCATCCTAGCAATTTATTTCTGAAAAATTTTATTCTAATTTATCTATTGAGACTGCGTGCTTTTGTCATTAATTGAAAAGACCATGTTATTTCTAAAAAATATTTAACCATGTTGCCCAAACTAAATTAAGCATAGTTTATTTTAAATTGGTTGAAGTAAATCTTACCTTAATTTGATTTAGCCAAAGACATTTCCTGACAATTTATAAAACATTTGATCATGTTAAGGGATTGGGCGGTAGGACTTATATATATATATATATATATATAACTCATGTGCTTGGATAAGTGGGACAGGAAAAATTTAAGAAAAAATTTTAAATACAAATATTTTAGTAAAATATAAAAGAAGCGGGTCAAGTTTGGGTCTAAAGAACTAACCCATTTGAAAAATTGGGTTGAGTTCGGGTCGGGATAAAAATACCAAGTTAATTTGGGTTTGATCGAAACCCAACCCGAATCCCACTTTTAACAACACTACATGCTCTACACCTGCCATATGTGTTATGATGCCAACATGAGATAGTTTGCATGCTAGTAGAGTGTGTTTTTTGAATCTTAATATTTAGAGTCAAAAGTTTTCAATAGAATTGATTTTTGTGCCTATTAAAACTTTGGATAGCATTTTGGGAATGGATTGGCTAGTTAAATATTTTTTATAATTGGATGTTGAAAGAAAATGATAAAGTTTAGTTTTTGAAATGAGAAGGCCTACTTTCCTTGTGAGAAGAATGTAATATCCTCTCTTGTTAGTTCCATGAAAAGAGGTAAATTTCTAAGGTGTTTTGAGTTGGTTTTTTGAGCTAAAATGGAGGTCTTAAATAAAGATGTACAGTCATTACACAATTTTCCATTTGTTTAAAAAATTTTAGATGTATTTCTTTAAGAATAACTTGAATTACAACTTAAAAGGATAGTTTACTTTAGCATAAAACTACAACCATGAACTTCATCAATCTGTAAATCACCATATAGGACGACTCCAAAGGAATTATAGGGATGAAAGCTCACTTACAAGAATTGGTAGGTAAGGGATTTATCATAGAAACTAACTCACACTAGAGTGCACCTATACTTTTTGTTAAGAAGAAATATGGATCCAAGCGAATGTGTATTGATTACAAAGAGCTGAATAAAGTTACCATAAAAAAAAATCCACTCCCTGACATAGATTATTTTAGGAGGTACCATAATATTTTTCAAAATTAATTTGCTATCAGGATATCACCAGGTGAGAGATAAAGAAGTAGATATAAGTAAGGCAACTTTTGGGACCAAATATTATCATTTTGTGTTTGTTGTCATGCCTTTAGTTGACAAATGCTCCTTCTATTTTTAAGGATATAATGAATCAACCTTTTAGTTTATGATTATTTTCATTAATGGCATCCTTATATACTCAAATACTGATGATGAACATGCTGAGCATTTAAGAATAAAAACTAATTTGAAATAATTTATTTCTATCAAAATTATTTAATAAAGAAAAAATCATAGAAAATAAGTCTCTTTCCTTCAGAAATAATGGAGGAATGCTATAACACTTTTCTCCTCAAAAAGAAACTTCTCCCTAGCCTCCTTAGCTAGATCCAAGTCATCCCACCAAGACTCAAAGAAGCCATTTCTCAAGAGCTTTTATAAAAATCTAAAGGAACTATGAAGAAGATTAGACTAGATAACCTTAATGAATCAATCACCCACTCTTTTGGTCCCTCCCAAAAAATCCCTCAAAAGCCTTTCTAATCTCTCTCTAAAAACCTATTGATAGTCTCTTTGTAAAAGCTTTGATAAAAATCTAGAAAAACTCTTATAGAATTAATATATATTTGATATTTATATAAGAGTTCCAAAAGAAACCCTAAGAATTACTTATTAAAATTATTCATTTGATTATATAGTACAATCCATCAATTGTATAGTACGATGAGTATAATTTGCATGAAAATCTAAAAATTCCTCTATATTTGATCAAACAATACAATATGAATTATACATTATGATTAGTTAAAGTTTTCAAATTGAGGATTAAATCATCCTATCTGAATGAAGATTGTCCAATTAAACTTAGTGTTTGTTAAACTTTTATTATGTGGATCATATAGTATGAAAAACACTTTAATTCAACTCTTTTATTTTAGGTCCAAAAATAGGTAAATATCATTAAAGATTTTAAATTTGTATAATATAATTAGGTTTGCACAATATCATTAAATAAATTTTCAATTTTCAATTTTTGAAAATAGTAAGAAGTAATAGACTTAATTTTGAGTAGGAGATCGTTACATATACTATTCTTAGAAAATTAATATTAATAGTCTAAAGTATCATCAAAATTTTATTTCTGAAAATTCTATATACTAATTTAGTGCATACAAAGTCTATCCATAAATAATAAATAATTGTATTACAAAATACCTAAAAAATCTTAATATTTATAATCCTGCCCTTATCAACTCTATTATGTTGGGCCCCTTCTTTTGCTTGAAATATTAAAGAATGAAAGTTCTAGAAGGTTGTGAGAGCACAATGAACTTGCCTAACGTGCACCAAGATGGGGGGGGGGGGGGGGGGGGGGGGAGGGGTTAATTGGTTATTTAAAAATTTCTTTACCATAAGAAAATATTCTTTTTTTATTTTTTGAAAACTTAAAATAAATAATTTGACCACCTCATGCAGAAACTGATAAACTTAACAATGATTATAATAAGGGTGATAATAATTGAATGACCTCAATCTAACATCAGCCACAATTTGTTTAACTAAGCAATTATAAGGAAAATAAATTATAAATAAGTAAAATGTAGAAAAGTAAAATCATAAAGAGCACACTAACATTTTTATAGTTATTCAGTCAACCTTGATCTATGTCCACTCCGTAGAGTCCTCCGCTCTGAGAATTACACTAACACAAAGTGACTCCCTTTTTGTTCGCAAAGTAAGGTGGAGAAGTCCTTATAAACTCACATTCACTAAACCTTATATGGTGGAGTGCTGAGAGCTATGCCACCTTCCCTGTTGACGACAGCGGACCTTGAATCCTTTTTCTTCCTCCTAGAGAAGGAAGATAAGTCAAAGCCTTTTCTCCTTCCTAGATAAGACAATGTACCTCCAATCTTTTTCTCCCTCTTAGAGAAGGAAGAGTACCTCGAGGACTTGACTTTGAATCCTATCTTTCAAGAGTGCCTTTAAGGACTCACCAAGGCTACAAGATAAGCAAGGGTGTAGCTAGTCTGGAGCAATCGTGTGATTCCCTCACACTCCTCCATCACGCTTAACCTCACGTTCTCCTTCCCCTCAAACTATAGATCTCTTTCAAATGCTTCTCTCTCAGAGTTCCTTCAGCAGTCACACAATTCTCTCTTATTTTAAAGATATTGTAGAAACATTGCTTAAATATTAGGCTTTAAGAAACACTAAAAAATTAAGTTGGTCATCACTATTCATACAGTACAATTGGAATTTATATAGTATGATCAGTTTAAAAATTAGACCCATTTAATAGGATGTAAATAGTTATTTAGATGAACTGTTCAATTTTTTAACACATCGTATAGTACGATCCAAAGATCATCTAATACAACTTGTTAGCTTTCTCTCTATTCGTGCAAGATGATTATTGGGATGATTGAAAATCAGCTCTGCTAATCATTCCGTACTGTTCTCATCATATAGTACGGTTAGTTGATTTCAAGACAGTCATCAAGTATGATATGAATATTGTACAGTATGATTAATTAAAAAATTAAGGTCTCATTTGGTACGATCTTTAGGAAGACCAAATTTTATCTTTGTAAATCGTATGGCATGATGAAGTTTGAACAGTACGATCTACTTTCATTAATTAAATCATGATTTGATTGACTACTTACAGGGGATAATTTAAGTTATATTTAAAATTTTTGTATAGTATGATTAGTTCAAAAATAATTTTTCAAATATCTTATTTAATTTTTCGGCAACTAGGGTTTATAGATCATAATAAATCACACAGTATGGTCCAGATCATATAGCATGATTAGTTCACATAAACTAATTATTTAATTAGTTGTTAAGCCCATTCTCTCTATAACTGATCATATAATGTGATTATAAGTCGTACAGAATAATTAGCCCAAAAAATTTTAACTTTATGTTTTTTCTCAGTCCCCCTGTGTGTGTGCATGGTCATCCAATTGTATAATCTCTTATGTGGTCAGACACATAAAGTATAAAATAAATAAAAATAAAGTTCAGACTCTTTTACTAGACAACCTATTCTACACATTCTTGAGCTTCTAGTTGCTTTGAGCGATGTATATTTTACATGTAATGTTAGTGCTCATAGACTAAAATAATATTAAAAATATTCAATTATAAAAAATAATAATTCAATCAATAATATTTATCATCATCAAAATCATACACTAGGGATATTAGATTTCAATAATCTCCCATTTTTTGTTGATGGTAAACAATATTATTTGAGAGGTAAAATATAAATTTTCTTCTAAGCTCCCCCTCATAAAATATAACACATATAATTGATGATTTCAAATGATAACAAAATTTGATTTATCATGAGTTAAGCATGAATGTCTATAACACCTAGTCTACTCGTCAAGGTGCTAAAGGTGTCATAGGCTATGGGTTTAGTGAAGATGTTTATAAATTGATCTCTTGTAGCTATATGATGCAATTATATATCTCCCTTAGCTTCATGATCTCTTATGAAGTAATGCCTAATGTCCATATACTTTATGCGAGAGTGTTGAATTGAATTCTTTGGATATGCGAATGACACTAGTATTGGCACACATGATAGGAATGGTGCCTACAAGTAATTTAAGATCTAAGATATGTTGCTTTAGCCATAAGACTTTAGCAACAAAGCTTTCTACAACAATGTATTCCACCTCAAAAGTGGAAAGGGATACTGAGATTTAATTTTTACAGGACCGGGAAACTAATGATTGGCCAATATACGGATAAGTTCTTGAAATACTCTTTTTTATCTACCCTACATCCAGCAAGACTAGAATCCACATATCTTATGATTTCGAAGGAAGAACTATGCCTAGGGTACCAGATACCTAATTTTTGGTTCCTAAAAAATATATATGGATTCTCTTAACAACAGTCAAGTGGGATTTTTTCAGATCAGCCTGAAATGTAACACAGAGATAAACACTAAACATGATATCCAATCTACTGGCAGTCAAATAGAGATGTGATCCAATTATCCCTCTATACTTTTTCTAATCTACTAACTTTCCATTTGTGTCCTAATTTGACTGTATGGTAGAGCTCATGGGAGTGTTTATTTCTGTAGCATTATACATTCCATACTTCTTAAGAATTTTCCTTATATTTTTATATTGGTTAAGGAAGGTTCCATCATCCATCTGCTTTACACTAAATCCAAGAAAATAGTTTAGCTCTTCCATTATATTCATTTTAAATTCTTTACTCATTATTTTTAGAAAATTCATCACATAGGTTCTTATCTGATGATCCAAATAAGTTGTCATCAACATAAATTTGGAAAATGAGTAATTCTTGTTGAGATAATTGCTACCTAGTTTTTACATGTTTGATATTCTTGCAACTTGTATATTTTTTATGATTCTAATTATTATTATTTTGATTATTATTTCTCCTAACATATTTTGGAAGAATTGTTTTTGCTCTTGAGTGTACTAACATTTTAGGAAAATTATACTCCGGATTGATGAAGACTTCAAATCAAGATCATTTTAGGTTTTATTGTGAATGAAGTCTGTATTTTTCATTTTATTGAGTCTGAGAGAGTGTGATTGTAATTGACTAACTTAACACACACACACACCGGGGAAAAGTTTTTAAATTCAATTTTTTAATCTAATCATATAGTATGATAATACTTCATACTGGATGATCTGAACCGTTATTTTCCCTAACGAGCAGTGGAATGAATAGAAAGGACAAAAGTTTTCTAAGTATGGTTTGTATGGGATGATATTTTTGATCGTCCAGAGATGAACGTCTCTGTTTTGTCCTTAGATGAAGTTCGTATGGGTGATATTTAACTTCATACCAGAATAAATGTCTCTATTTTGTCCTAGAACGAAGATTGTATATGACGATATTTTAGTTTGTACCAGGACGAAGGCCTCTATTTTTTCCTATAACGAGGATTGTACGGGATGATATTTTGGATCATACAAGGATGAAGGCCTCATTTTGTCCTAGAACAAAGATCGTACGGGATGATATTTTAAATCGTACCAGGATGAAGGCCTTTATTCTTCCTAGAATAAAGATCATACAGGATGATATGTTTTGATAGTACCAGAATGAAGGCCTCTATTTTAGCCAGATATGAAGATCATATGGGATGATATTTTTGATCATATCGGAATGAACGTCTCGATTCTAGTTTTGTTCATTTCATCTCGGCGTTTGGTGTAAATGAACTTTAAAATTTTTTTGTTCATACCGGATGAACACAGATCATACTGGATGATGATTAGGTATGAAATGATTTCATACCAATTCATAATGGTTTTATATACAACATTATTTGAACTATTCATACGTATAAATATACGATCATACAATACAATCGTGCACATTTAAATTTGAAATTGAATTTTTTTAGACGGTTTTTCATACCTTTTGTATAAAAGGGTTCACTAAAATTAATCTTATAATCTTGTCTATGTGAATTTTCAAGGGCAATTATAAGAGAGAGTGTGAGAGAGTATTTGAGTGAGATTTCTTATAAGTGGAGTGTGAAGGGTTCACAGGGTTACTCAAAGGTAAGAATATCTTTGTAATTGTTTGTTATCACTATTTCTCTTATCTTTCTAGATTGCTCGTGAGAAGATCTTCAGATAAGATTCGGTCCTCTACCAACATTTGGGAAGTGTAAAGGGTAAAGATTCTCTACCTACACTTGGAGAGTGTGAATAGCCTATGGTTCTCTGCCTACACTTGGGAAGTGTGGAAGGGCGAAGGTTCTCTGCTTACACTTAAAAAGTGTGAATAACCCACGGTTCTCTGACGACACTTGGAGGGTGTGAACAGCCGAGGGTACTCTGCCTAAACTTGGAGGGTATAAAAGGATGACGGTTCTCTATCGCACTGGGGATTGGTGGAAGAGAATTTTGTGAAGGCTTCTCCGCCTTGTAGTGAGGAAAAAAAGGAGAGTCACTTGTAGTAATAGTGTAATACCTAAAGTGAGAGACTTCAGGGAGTGGATGTAGGACGTGTTTGACCGAACCACTATAAATCATTGTCTTTCATTTTTTCACTACTTATTTACTTACTGTAAGTTATTTTTTTCATGGTTGAAAAGTTATTTTTAAAACCTTAATTAACTTGCTTTTAATTATTAACTAGTATCAAAATTTTAAATCCAAGAAGGAATTTTTAAAAGTACCAATACACCCCTCTCTTGGTTAGCTTTGAGACATAAACTTAGGTTTAACAAGCTAATTATGGTTCAACAAGAATCAACACGTGGTATCAGAGCTTTATTTCAAATTCATAAGTTTAGACTACTTTTTGATTAATGAGCATGGCTATATTTGGAAACCAAAACTCAATATAAGGTTACTCTATAACTAGACCTCCTTTGTTTGACAATATTCCTTTTTATTTTTAGATAACATGCATGTTAACATTTTTACAGTCACTAGATTATTGTATATGGATCTTAGTACAAGAAGGGTATACAAAACCAACTAGATTACTTGATGGGATTAGAGTTAAAATTCCCTTTATAGATTGGACTGTAGAATAATATGAATTATCACAACTTAATGCAAAATATTTGAATAGTTTCTTTTGAGCGCTTATGTCAGAAGACTACATACGGGTTTTCACTTATAAAAGTGGAAAGAGCATATGGGATAGATTTTGTATAACTTATGAAGGGACTAACTAAGTTAAGCAATATAGACTAAACATCTTGTTACATGACAATAAATTATTTCATATGAAACCCAATGAATTTATTTTTGACATGTACACAAGATTCACTCAAATAGTTCCTTCTTTACATGTATTGGCTAGGGAACTAGTGAACGCTGAAATGGTTAATAAAATTTTAGGTTGTTTATCTACTGCATATTATGCTAAAATAACTGCAATTATAGAGTCTAAAGATTTGAATGTTTACTCTATTGATAATTTTCTTGGTTTACTAATTGCCTACGAGCAATGAGTGAGTTAAAGAAAGATTGATCTAAATGAACACCGAAAAGAGAAGAACATTGCACTTAAAGTAGAGAAGTTAGAGAGTGATATATCACAACCTGAGGATGAGGACGACATTGCTTTAATGATTAGATAGTTTAGATGCTTTTTAAAGAGGAAGCAGAAGAGATGCCAACAGTGGAACAGAGTTAAGTTCAATAGGAATGTCAAGGTTTCTAATCATGTAATTTTCTAAGAGTTAAGGAAACCTTAACATATAAAGTCAGACTGCCCAAACCTAAATGCCACTCCTAGCAAGGAGAAGGCAGAGGAGAAACCAAATGTGAAGAAGGGAAAGAAGAGAATCCAAAGATCTTTCTGGGCGAACTTGACTTCGGATTCATCAAAAACTGAAAAGGAAGAGGAAGTCACCAACTTGTACTTGATAGCCGATAATCTTGATCAGTTAGATCAAGAAGATGTATGTGACTTAACCTATGCTGAACTTTTAGAAGTTTCTAAAAGGATACATGATGCATATAGGAAGCTAAAGAAAATGCATGCTAGTATAAATTTGGAATTACAAGAATTGTAGAGAGAACATAAAATCCTTAAGAAAGATTATACATTAATTGATAATAATCACATGAACTTATTTGATGAATTTGATAACTTGAATAAAGAGAATGAGATTTTGAAATCATCTTATGCTCAACTGGAAAAAGATCTTAAAAAGTTTATGGATAATTCTAAGAGTAGAGAGCACTACTTGAATTTTGATAAGCATATACTAGATGATTTGGACACTTTTCTAAAGTTGAAAATGCAAGCTCTCGAAAAAATAGGAAACCATCAACACTTGAGGATTTTACTAATCCTATTTTGTATCCAAAATTTATACAACCTAGGAAGATACAGAATAATTATTAAAAATTTTGGAATCCATTTCTTGGAGTTTAGTGTTATTCTTATGGGATGAACGGATATATAGCACACACTTGCACTATTTATAGAAATACTCATTTAGTGTGGAAACCAAATATGCATAAAGTTAGACATATCATACATGCATCTAGTTTTATTTTGCCAAAAGATGAAGACAAACTTGTTTGAGTTCCCAAGTCTAACATTTAATAATTTTGTAAGCACACTCTCATATAATGTCTCATGAGAGCATTTGGTACCTGGACAGCAATTACCCAAAGCATATGACTGGAGATACTAAGTAATTTTTATCAATGGAAGCCAAAAGTGGAGGTAGGGTTACACTTAGAGATAACACCACAAGAAAGGTGGTTGGACCAGGTATGATTGGAAATTTTGAAAATTTTTTCATTAAAAATGTGCTACATAAGGCTTAAAGCATAATCTTTTGAGTATTAGCCAGCTATGTGATTAAAAATTTTTCCTAGTAGCTGCATATTAAGCCTAAATGGTAATGATGTTTTGCATGGTTTAAGAGTAACTAATATTTATGCACTAGATTTAAATTATATCAAAACTCCTACTAATTTTTGTTTGAAAATTATTTCTGATGAGTTATGGCTTTGGCATAGGAGACATTATCACTCTAGCATGAAAAATCTAAGGAGAATTATGCAAAAGAATTTAGTGAGAGGTATATCTAAATTAGACTTTACCAAGGACCACCTTTGTGATGCTTGTCAATTAGAAAAATAAGTGAAGTCCTTTTTTTAGTCCAATAAGGATCTTAGAACTAGTAAGCCTTTAGAGATTTTACATATGGTTCTTTTTGGACCGGTTGGAAATGTAAGTCTAGAAGGAAAGGTATACAAATTTGTTATTATGGATGATTTTTCAAGATTAACTTGGGTTAAATTCTTATATCATAAGAGTTAATCAATTGAGGAGTTTAGAGATTTTTTTTGACTTTGATTCAGAGGAAACTAGGATGTGAGATTTTAACAATTTAAAGTGATCATTAGTGAATTTGAAAATAAAAAATTGATGATTTTTGTAAAAAGAAAGGGATTGGTCATAATTTTTTTGCACCTAGAACCCCTCAGCAGAATGGGATTATTGAAAGGAAGACTAGAACATTAATAGAAGCCCCTTGAGCCATGTTGACAGAATATTAACTTCATATATATTTTTGGGCTAAAGCGCTTAGCACTTCATGTTATGTTCTAAATATGGTGAACATTATATCAAATTTGTCACATTTGTATATTTTTGGATGTAAGGTGTTTATACACAATAATGGAAAATCTACATTAGGAAAATTTGATCCAAAATCGGATAAAGGAATTTTTCTTGGATACTCTAGTGTTGGAAAATCTTATAGAGTATTCAACAAAAGAACCTTGGTAGTTAAGGAGACCACACATGTTGTATTTGATGAATCTAGAATTTTGTAAGAGCTAAATTTGGAAGAGGATGAGATAGAAAATAACTCCTAAAAGATTGAGAAGATTGCTTTGGATGAAAAATAGGAGATAAAAAACTCGTTGCCTAAAGATTTATGATTTTCTAAAAACAACCCAAAGGAATTGATTTTAGGTGAACCTAGTGAGGGAGTTAGGACTAGGCATGGATTTAGAAAATAAGTCAATTATTCAGCCTTTATTTATATAATATAACCCACAAATATAGATCAAGCACTTTCGGATGAAATTTGGATTTTGGCAATGCAAGAAAAATTAAATCAATTTATAAGAAATGAAGTTTGGGAATTAATTATAAGGCCAAATGATCAAAGTGTAGTTGGGATTAAGTGGGTATTTAAGAACAAAATGACTGACTCAGGAGTTATTATTAGAAATAAGGCTAGATTGGTGGCTAAGGGGTATAATCAGATTGAAGGGATTGATTTTGAAAAGACTTTTGCCCCTGTAGCGTGACTTGAAGCAATTAGGGTTTTATTAGCCTTTGCATGTTTTAAAGGACTCAAATTAATTTAAATGGATGTTAAAAGTGCCTTTTCAAACAAAATGATTCAAGAGAATGTTTATGTTGAACAACCTCCAAGTTTTTAAAATTCAAAATACCCAAATCGTATTTTTAAACTGAAAAAGGCATTGTATGGATTTAAACTGCACCTAGGGCTTTGTATGAGAGGTTGAGCACCTTCATACTTGAGAAATCTTTAGAAAAAGGAAGTGTAGACACCACTCTTTTTGAAGAAATTGGGAGACGATATACTCATTGTATAAATTTATGTTGACGATATCATCTTTGGATCAATAAATAAAAATCTTTGAGATGGTTTTTCTAAAATAATGAGTAGTGAATTTGAGATGAGTCTAATGGGAGATCTAAGTTACTTTCTAGGTTTTAGCATTAAGAAAATCCGAGGAAGAAACATTTCTTAGTCAGTCGATGTATGTTATGGACATCCTCAAAAAGTATGAAATGGATAACACTAAACTTGTTAGTATACCTATGAGTTCCTTAGTTCAGTTGGATAATGACCCAAAGAGAAAATCTGTTGATCAAAAAAAAAAAAAGGGGAATTATTGGATCTTTGTTTTACTTGACTGCTAGCAGACCTGATATTATATTTAGTGTTTGTTTGTGTGTTAGATTTCATTCAGATCCAAAAGAATCACATTTAACAGTAGTGAAAAGGATTTTGAGGTATCTCTTGGGAACTCAGAACTTGGAGATTTTGTATCCTAAGTTCAGCTGTTCATTTGAAATAATTGGATATTCAGATTCAGACTTTGTAGGTTGTAGGTTTGATAGAAAGAGTACATCTGGAACATATAAATTTATTAGAAATTCTTTAGTTTCTTGGTATAGTAGAAAATGGAATTCATAGCTCTATTTACTGCTGAAGCTGAATACATCGCCTTAGGAAGTTGTGTGGTACACGTTCTTTGATTGAAATAATAGTTGATTGATTTAGGATTTATAATAGGCACAATTCCAATTTATTGTGATAACTCTAGTGCCATTTGCATTTCAAAAAATTATATTTAACATTCTAGAACCAAACATATACACATAAGGCATCATTTCATAAGGGATCATATATCCAAGGGAGAAATTAAACTGAATCATGTTTCAACTGAAAATCAAGTTGCAGATATTTTTTTAAAACCACTAGCCGTAGATACTTTTAGTACTTTAAGAACAAGCCTTGGTGTGATTAATTTGAATGCTTGATTAAAAATTTTCTACAAACTTGATGTGTGTTTTCTTTTGTGTTTTCAGTTTTGGTATGTTATGTGTGTATTTGTGTTTATGATTTTATATTTTTATGTTTTGTGTGATCTTGAAATATTTTCACATCAGATTTCCAATTTTTAATCAATCGTGCAAATTTTTTTATGTCTTTTATTTGTACTGTATGAAATGATTATTGTCATGTATGAATCTTGTAGCAAGTCTATCGTTGTTTTAAACTATTTGTGTATGATTTTGATTTTCTATACATATCATACTGTATGATATTCATATCATCCCATATGATGTGTATAACTTTGTATGAATGAATTTTGATGGTTATACGGGTAAAATTAGTTATTAAAACTGATCGTACGTATGAACTTGGAGTTCGTACATATAAACACATGACATTTAATATGGGGGAGGAATCAAACCATCAATAAAATGATATTAAATAATCGATCATCTCAAAAAAACACCTGTTCTTCTGTATGATCTTTAAAAAGTTTGTATGAAAGGACGTCTCATAAATCATGTGATTATGAAAAGTCATTTCGTTTTGAACGCATTCATTTGTACATATGAAATTTTTCTTCATACGTACGAACCCATCAATCGTACTGTATGAATTTATTTTTGTACGTAAAAAAGATCATTTTTCTTTAAATAGATGGGCTTTAGAACTCAAATCTCTTTCACTTTAATAGCCTTTCAAATCCTTCTCATCTTCAAATCCTTCAATGACAAGCTCTAGCAAAAGGGGTAGACTCATCAAGGGTGCATCTTCTAAGAGTAGAGATGATGATTTTCTATCTAAATCCTATGAGGATCCTTTATTAAGTTCCTTTCTGCCCAGATCACACCCTCTAGAATCCTTCTCCAAGAAAAAAATTAACTTTTAAGTAATGCCTTTTTTTGTTGCCACCAGTTTGCTTTCATTTTGGCCCTAATCCATGCCTACAACAAGGACACATTTCACTACTTTCAGCCAATATGTCCTTTAGCACTAACCAAAGTAGGATTAGGTTATATGTTTTGAAGAAGCGGGTTAGATAACCAAGAAGAATTTGGGAATAATCTTACAATTAAGGACTTAAGGAAGTAGAGCCCACACCTTGATCTCTACTTCTGATTTTGACTGGACATAAATTAATAAAATAATTAGTGGGATTGAACAAGTGTGTCATTTTCTTAGGGTGTCCACTTTGAACCAAATTAAAAGGATCATCCAACATATTCTTAGAACCTCTATTATTCCTAAAGCTAGTGATCGTATCAATATTACTCCTCTTCTTTCTGCTGTCACTTACCTAATTATGATTGGTCAACCTATAGATGAAGCCAAACTCATCATTGATTATATTCATGGGCTTTCAAAAATTAGCCATGTCTCACATAAGAGAAAGAAGAACATTACTTTAGGATACCTAACGTCCTATATTCTTGAGAAGAAGTACAATCTGATACATCCTGATCTTAAACTTGAGATGTCTATCTACTTTACTAATGCTTCTTTTAGAGCACTCTTTAGGAGGGATGATAAAGTGAGGATTCTGAGGGAGAAGGGGGAGCACCTACACCTGCGCCTGCTCGTAGACCTGACTTTCAAGAGATGGTCTAGCGCTTTGACCCACTAGAGAGTCATTTTGATCAATGCTTTGATCAAATTTAGACTCATTTAAATCAGCAGGATGCACAATACCAGGAGGACATGGGTTGGATACGAGGTTAGTTTGACTCAATTAACACCTATATGGCTATAATTAGTAGCTATTTTTCCTTCTTCAACCAGCCACCTCCTCTAGACGAGAGCCCCTCAGAGTTATAGATGTACTTCTTATGTGATTGTCTTCGCCAGTACGTAGTGATGTGATGTGATGATCTTTCACTTGTGTTTGTTTAGTGTTTTTATGTATTTGTTTTATGTCGAAATATTGGTGTTATGTTTATAATTTTATTGATATCATCTGAGCGTTCATTGTATTTCATTGATAATTTATTATCAATAAAAATTATCTTACTTTATTTAAGTCAATTTGGTTTTCTATTAGAAATGTTCGTATACCTATATGATTATCCTGACTTAATTGATCTAAAAAGTAGTATAATATGACCAGCAATACAATAATTAAGTTCATTAGAAAATCTATTTTTTCAAAAATATAAGTTAATTTATAACTCGATTAAGTTAAAAGTATAAATTTCATGTTCTTTTTAGGCATACAAAATTTTATAAATATTATTATAATTTTAATGTCTTATTATTCTTTTTTTTTTTATCTTTTCAATATAACTATTTTTGTACTTAAAGAAGTTTGAGTTTTTAGATTATTAATTTTGGAAATATCAATTTAAAACATGAAAATGTATAAGTATACAAAAATTAAAAGAATGCGCAATGGTTCATAAATTGAAAATAGCACAAAATTAGCCCAAATATAGAAAGATGCACAAAGTGTGTCACAACTATTGAAAAGATGCGTAATTAATGCCAACATAAGTATATGTTTTTTCCTTTATCTTTTAATCTTCAATTTCAAATCAATCTAATGTTCAAATATATTTTATATTGGAAATTGACTTAAATTAATTTTCATTTCATCACATTTGTAATAATTCTCCTTATCTAATTGTCTAGAATGTTTTATGACCTTGATATATTTATCTTGTCTATGTTATATCTTAATTTAAATGTTATGAATCTTTATTTTCCCTAATGACCATTAATCTTATTATTGTAATTATAAATCAATCTTTTTCAAGATCAATTATCAAAGACTTCTCACATGACCTCTTACATTTCTGTTGTTTTTCTTCTTCTCTTTTTGCTACTGTCAAAAAGGGAAAAAAAATTATTTGTTTGCGTTTGATTTTTTGCGTGTTCATGTTTGTTAGAATTTTTTTTCTTAAATTGTTTTGTGTGTTTTTTGGAGTCTATGAGTGTTTTGTGTGTTTTTGGGAGTCTATGAGTGTTTTGTGTGTTTTTGTAAGTCTATGAAAAATTAAAAAAAATGGTTCGTAATAGAAAATTCCCTTATATTCACATGCTTATTCATTTAGGGGGAGTTAAGGAGAAATTTATGTTTTCAATTTTATTCAAATAATAATTATTTTGCCATCATCGAAAAGGGGAGATTGTTGAGATAGTTGCTACCTAGTTTTTGCATGTTTTTTATTCTTACAACTTGTATATTTTTTATGATTCCAAGTATTATTATTTTGAATATTATTTCTCCTAACATATTTTGGAAGAATTTTTTTTTCTCTTGTGTGTACTAACATTTCAGGAAAATCATACTCCGGATTGTAGAAGACTTCAAACCATAATTAGTTTAGGTTTTATTGTAATTGAAGTATGTATTATTCATTTTATTGAGCCTGAGAGTGTGTGATTGTAATTGAGTAACTTAGCACAGACACACACCAGGGGAAAGTTTTTAAATTCATATTTTTAATCTAATCGTACACTATGATGTTACTTCATACGGGACGATCTCATCAATTATTTTCCCTAACGATCAGTGGAATGAATAGAAAGGATAAATATTTTTTAAGTATGGTTTATACAAGACAATATTTTTGATTGTTTAGGGATGAAAGTCTCTGCTTTTTCCTCGTATGAAGTTTGTACGGATGATATTTAACTTCATACCAAGATAAATATGTCTGTTTTATCTTAGAACAAAGATCGTACTGGATGATATTTTGGATAGTATTGTGATGAAGGCCTCTATTTTGTGCTAGAAGGAAGATCGTACGGGATGATATTTTGGATTGTACTGGGATGAAGGCCTCTATTTTGTTGTAGAATGAAGATCGTATGGGGGATATTTTGGATCTTACTGGATGAAGACCTCTATTTGTCCTAGAATGAAGATCGTATGTGATGATATTTTTTGGTCGTATTAGAATAAAGGCCTCTATTTTGGCCAGATATAAAGATCATATGGGATGATATTTTTGATCGTACATGGATGAATGTCTTGGTTTTAGTTTTATTCATTTCATCTCGATGTTTTGTACAAACAAACTTTAAAATTTTTTGTTCGTACTGGACGAACACAGTTTGTACAAGATGATGATTAGGTACGAAATGTATTCATACTGATTCATAATGGTTTCATATGCAATAATATTAGAATTATTTGTACGTACGAACATACGATTGTACAATACAATCGTGTACATTCAAATTTGAAAACTAAAGTTTCTAGACAATTTTTTGTGTCTTTTGTATAAAAAGGTCCACTAAAATGAATCTTATAATCTTGTCTACGTGAATTTTCAAGGTCAATTATAAGAGAGAGTGTAAGAGAGTGTTTGAGTGAGATTTCTTACAAGTTGAGTGTGTAGGGTTCACAGGGTTACCCAAAGGTAAGAATCTTTTTGTAATTATTTGTTATCAATCTTCCTCTTGTCTTTCTAGATTGCTCGTTAGAAGATCTTCATATAAGATCTGTTCCTCTGCCGACACTTGGGAATTGTAAAAGGATTAAGGTTCTCTTCCTATACTTGGAGAGTGTGAATAGCTGATGGTTTCTCTGCATACAATTGGGAAGTGTGAAAGGACAAAGGGTCTATGCCTACACTTGGAGAGTGTGAACAGCCGACGGTTCTCTGCCAACACTTATAGGGTATGAACAGTCGAGTGTACTCTATCTACACTTGGAGGGTATAAAATAACGATGGTTCTCTACCACACTGAGGATTGGTGGAAGAGAGTTTTGTGAAAGCTTCTCCGCCTTGTTGTGGGGGAAAAAGGAGAGACACTTGTGGTAATTATGCAATACCTAAACTGAGACTTCAGGGAGTGGATGTAGGTCGTGTTTGACAAAACCACTATAAATCTGTGTGTCGTTTATTTTTTAGATGCCTATTTACTTACTACAAGTTATTTTTTCCATGGTTGAAAAGTGGTTTTAAAACCTTAATTAACTTTCTCTTAATCATTAACTGGTTTCAAATTTTTAAATTCATGAAATTTTTTTTTAAGCGCCAATTCACCCCCCTTCTTGGTTAGCCTTGGGACATAATCTTAAGTTTTAACAACTAATTT